>OY757926.1:1316533-1471533 GCA_963585895.1 Sepioteuthis lessoniana | reverse complement strand
ACAATCACGGACGCCGACTACGCTGATGACTCGGTGTTACTGGCGAATACGCCTAATCAAGCAGAGACACTACTGCATAGTCTGGAATGAGCCGCAGCTGGCATTGGCCTCCATGTCAATGCACACAAAACTGAATATATGTGTTACAACCAAACGGGCAACATTGCCACACTAGACGGAGCCTCTCTGAAACTAGTAGACAAATTCACCTACCTAGGAAGTAGTGTCTCATCAACCGAAAAAGACATCGACACACGACTGATGAAGGCATGGATAGCTATCAATAGGCTCTCGATCATATGGAAGTCGGACCTAACCGATAAAATGAAACACAGTTACTTCCAGGCAGCGGTTGTGTCGATACTGCTATATGGATGCACTACATGGACGCTAACTAAGCGGCTGGAGAGGAAACTAGACAGAAATTACACAAGAATGTTGAGAGCAGTATTGAACAAGTCCTGGCGACAACACCCCACGAGACACCAACTATACAGACACTTGCCCCCCATCACGAAAACTATATAAGTTAGACGAACCAGACACGCGGGACACTGCTGGAGAAGCAAGGACGAGGTCATAAGCGATGTACTCCTGTGGACCCCCACATATGGATGTGCAAAAGCAGGACGACCAGCACGAACTTACATACAGCAACTATGTGAGGACATAGGATGTAATTCTGAAGACCTGCCGGAGGCGATGAATGATAGGGATAAATGGCGAGAGAGGGTCAGGGATATCCGTGCTGGTGGCACAACATGATGATGATGATATTTTGTTTTACATGATAGAATTTTTGGGAAAGAAAGATCTTTTAGGATAACTGAAGGCCATCTGAATTTGTAATTAAAAAATTTTTTAAAGCTTATTTCTGGAAGAAATATCTAATTTTTAAAAATCTAATTGCTGAACATCCCAGGATAAATGGTACAGATGTATTTTATTAGTAGTATATTAATTGGGATGCTGACTCTGCAGAATATTGGAGTTCTCATTTGAATGGACACCAAAGCTAATTGATTTGATAAAACTGGGATATGTATTCTTTTTTTGTGTTTGCTGGAAATGATAAAATTTTAAAAGTTTCTTCCTGCCCTGTTGGCTGGGGCTGTAGAATATGCTGACAGCATCTCTGCAGAGGGGTACCCCATCTCCCAACAAGGCCACCTGTTTGCCGTGGATGGCAACCCATAAGGTCTCGGGATGGAGACCTGGTGGCTGAGTAGGTGCATGGTCTAGGTTTCATACCAACCATGTAACCTGCAACGCTCCTCTTTGGCTGTTACTGGACTAGTCAGGTGGTTGGAGTGGCCCGATCCGATCAATTGGCTGGTCATGTCAGCCCTCCTTCAGATTTATATAATCTGAATAAGGACGATGGCTATTGGGTCAATCATGCTGTGGTAAGACTTGTAACTCTTTCTGCCCCTGGGTAATTAGTTAACTTGGGAACAAAAACTCTGGGATAAAAAAAAATGTCAAACAACAGCATGAGTATACTGAACATGTAGCCCTGGTGTTGTGGGGTGAATGGTTCCCCCCACCTCCGAGGCACATTCCTGCATGGGGGTTCCGTAGTGGGTTGGGAGCATGTTCAATGAAACTCATAACCACTTTAATGGAAAATATTTACAAACCTCAAGACTATTTAAAAAAAGAAAGAAAAAAAAAAAACAAATGCACTCTGATGTCTGTGACATCTGCTCAGAAGATGAATGAAAACACAAATTGGAAAGCAGCAGCTTTCCAGAATACATTATAATAGAATCAAAAGAAGAAACACCAATTTCAAGTTTGTCCTCCTTCGTTATTGAAAAGATACTCTCTGCAAACATCTCTCCTAACATGGTGAAAAAATTTAAAAAACGGAACACTCTTAATACAAATAAGAAAGAAAAAACATCCAGGCTTTCTCTTGAAAATGAAAATGTTCCACAATCTTAAAGTGAAAGTATACCCTCACAAAACATTAAACAAATCCAAAGGTATAGTAAGAAGTACAGAGCTATTACTCTGTTTTATAGAAGAAATAGAAAAAGAATTTAAAAAACCAAGGTGTCCTGGAGGCAAAAAGAATAACATCCTGGAGAAATAACCAACCCATAAAAACCAATATATATATTCTCACCTTTGACAAACCAAAAATATTAAAAGAAATAAAAACAGGCTACATTATTGCCAAAGTAGAGCCATACATCCCTAACCCATTGAGGTATTATAGATGTCAAAAATATGGCCATCATGAGAAACTGTGCAGAAGCAAGACAACATGTGGCAAATGTGATCAAAAAGATCCAGATCATCCCACAAATGAATCTAACAACAGCTTCAAATGTACAAACTGTGAAGAAGACCATCCAGCATATGCCAAAATATGTGAAAAATGAAAAAAAAAGATTGATATTTTATTCATCAAACATAAGCAAAATATCTCTTACCAAGAAGCCAGAAAAATAATGGAAGCCCAATATTCAAAATCATCTAGGAAAAGAACAAGAAGCAAAAAAAAAACCAAAAAAAAAACCCTTAGAAATGCTAATACAAAAAATTCTAACTATAGACTGGCCCAAATTTGTCAAAGACCTCAGACCTACTTTATTACCAATAACAACGCAATCAATCAACTATCCTCTAGAAACTAAGTCACAGGAGTTAAAAAAAAAATAAATACTTCACTGATGATCCCATCACAAAGCAATCAAAGAAAAAACACAAATACACTTACAAAAACTAATACTCTACCTAGAACAGAAGAACACTCCCAAACAACAACTATTGAAGAAAAATTTCTTAGGAAAATAATCCAAGAAATACCTAACTCAAACAAAATAACTATAAAGGAAATACCAAATGAAAAGCCTAACAAAGAACAACATAAAACTAACCTCAAAAACAAATCAAAAGACAGAAAAAGCCTTGACTAAAACTGAAGAAGGCTGGAGAATACAGCAGCTGAAATGTTGTGTTACAAATAATAACAATAAAGACGAGTTCAAAAAATCCCCCAAAATATTTTGCTCTAAAAACTTGATACCATCCACCACTGGGGACTCCATATTGCATTAAGAGCCTTTACTACCTCTCCAATCAAAAATTTATACATAGAAGCCAATGAAACCCCACTTTCCTTGAGAAGATATAAACTTGCACTCTAATGCTATACTAAACTCATTTATTATAAAAACCTATACTCTAAACCCTAAAATCTGTATAGAAGATAAAACCAATTAAACCTTTTTGGTATTAAATGACCCACATCCATTGATATGCCATTAAACAAAACTCTAACTCAAGAATACCCCTATACGTGATGAAAATGGGTCTTTTATGACAATATTCAATGCAAAGGACATTGGATTAACAGGGATGAATCTGCAGCCTACCTCAAAGGTGGAAGAAAAGTTATGCTATATGTATGGTAGTATCATGGTATTCTTTTTTGAGGTTTCAAATCACGATCATATACAGACACACTCTCAACAACTACAACATATGCCGAAAAATAATATAAGAAACAACTTTGCACTCATCAATAAGAAAAATGTTGTCCTTCTCTATTTTAATGCAAGGCCACATTCATCAAGAATCACACAGAAAAAAATATTAGATTTAGGCTGATAATATTTGTCACTGCCTCCCACCAGACAGGACTTGACATAAGGTCAAAAGCCCGAAGGCCGATTAAAGTGGGGATAAAGGGGGGGAGGTCCGGAACGAGCCAAGACTCAAACCCTGCTGGTCTGTGCTGCTGATCGGCTCACTTAGTGCAATGTGAGCCTGATGAGGCAAGCAGTTTCATGAACCCAAATGTGGGTCCGCGCACGTATGCCAGTTTACGGCTTAAACTAGACGCTTGGTCTAGTGCCGTACATGGGTGACAAAGGGGACAAAAGTGCAGCTCGCCCACCCGAAGGTTGCCCAGCCGAAGCTGGGGGCCTATTCGGCCCCGATTCTGCTCTTGGTTTCGATCACCCATCCGGCACGAATGCCAGACGGCCCAGCCAAAAGGCCGGGGAGCGATATATTAGATTTAGGCTGATATGTTCTACTCCATCTACCATATTCACCCGACCCTGCATCTTTCCCTCTTTTTTATTCTCTACAAAATGCTCTGAATGCCAAAACATTTTCTCAAGAAGATCAGGCTAAAACTTTTGTGGAAAACATCTTGAACTTGAAACCAGCTGAATTTTATCTGGGAGAGATCAAGGAGCTACTTGATAAATGGCAAGAGGTGATTCCAAATAATGGCAAATATATTATTGATTGAAATATGTCATGATCATGAATAAATTATATTTTACAAGAATAAGAATTATTTATGTCTCGACCCAATATATCTTTGATTAATTATACATTTTCGTTTGTTGGTACACTTATTTAATAGTGTATAACTCCCTCTTATTTATAATTAATATTACAGTATTTTGTAGTTAGGCTAGATCCCTATCTTGGAAATTTGCACCTTCATTTTGTCCTTACACTGTTGTGTTGATTTACATAACTACATGTTTCTATAGTAGCCCAGAATTCAAAACTATTATGTAAATAATATACAAGAGAAAAAAGTGTTGTTTTTTTTGCGGGGGGGGTCCAAAATAAGCATTTTTCTCTTTTAGTCTGAATTAAAATGAAGTTTGAATAATAAAAACAAGTTCCTAAAACTCTTTTGAAATATATAATGTACTGTTGGTGTAGCATATGTTGCCAGATCAAAGTGTGTCTGTTTGGTTTCATATCTGCTGCTCTCCTAACCCTAACCCTGTTTTAATGTGTTTTTATTAGATTTGAAGGGAGTCTATTTCAAATTGTGACTTGACCTGTTTGTGTGGATTTTTTCAGTGTTATTTTCAAGGGGTGGTCCTTCAAATTAGTAATTGGTCAGGTATATTTGTTTGCATAGGTGTATATTGCTGTTAAATTTTTATTCTTTTCAGGTCTGGTGGAGTTTCATATTAAATCCAAATGCCACATTTTTTTTTTCCTCTCCTTCAATTATTGTCAATTACATTTATATTTTTTTCACTTCTTTCTATGATTGTAAATTATGCATCTTGTTAAAGTTTTGACTGTTATATTAGATTGTTTTGATCCATAGATTTGATCCTACGTCTAGTTATTTAGTCTAAATTGAAACAGCCTTTCCAATTTTCCAATATGTTTTTTTTTTTTTTTTTTTTTTAGCAGTGTGTACATTTTTGCGTTTGCAATTTGAATTGTAGTAAATTTTAAAAAAACCTTTTTAATTGTGAAACTAATGAATGAGTTGGTTGATTTGGGGTGTTTGTAGCAAGGGTTGTTTCTTGATATTGCATGGTTGGCAAAATTTAGTGGATTTTATTGTGGGGTTTACTTTTATTATGGATTACTTTGTCCACTATGTTGTTGTTGTTACCTATCATTTCTCTGAGGTTATTTGGTTGACGGTAAGTTATTATGGCTGGGTCTTGAAAAGTATTTTTTTAAATTGGGGTTTACTCTTAAAATAGTCTTACAGTTCTTGATTATCTGGGTTAATGGTGGGAAAGTATTGTTGAATGTTGTTATGAAGGGGATGGGATTCATCTTTACTTTCAGTCTTAGTTTTAGGGTATCTTATCTAAGGGTAAAGATGGTTTTTAGTTAGTATATTGTTGTTTAAGTTTATTGCTTTGTTTTTTTTTTAATTTGTTGTATGTAGATTCTTTGTAGTTTGATCTCTTGTCAGTAGTGAAAGCTGTCTTGGACACGTTTGTGGTGAGAAGATCTGTAATGGAGATAGTTGAGTTGGGTGTGTTTGTGGGTTTTGTGTTTAATGTTGTAGTTTTCTATTCTTGTCACTATATATTAGTGTGTCTAAAAATGTAATTGAATGCATAGACTTTTCATGGTCAAATTTGATAGTCATGCATCATATTTAGGTTGGTTAGGAAATTATTCAGTTTAGCCTTTCTGCATGTCTATATGATGAATACATCACCAATGTATCTTGCATAAAGGAGGCAGTCATTCTTAATTTCTGGGTAAATGTACATGTTTTCTGATATGGGCTTGTAGATGGTTTTATATGAAGGGGCTGCAACTGTTGCCCGCAGAGCATTCTTTTGTTCGTATAAAGCATTGACTATTAAAGTTGAATTAATTTAATTTAAGTATTTTTGTGAGAAGGGTTTTTGTTATTCTCATTTAGGTGTTCCTTAAAACTGAAATCTTTTGTGTTTGATATTGGAGAATAGGAATCTAACATCCATTATGACTAGAATTGCATCTTGTAATAGTGCTTTGATATCATTGATTTTGTTTAGAAAGTCCATTGTATCACATATGTAGGATTTTATTTCCTTAGCTAGTGGTTGTATGTAGTGATCTACGTATTTGGATAGTTTGATTGTGTGATAGTTAAAGAAATGACTGGTCTTCTAGAGTTATTCATGTTAAATAGTTTTGGTGACAGAAGCAGACATGTTTTGCATTACTTTGTAGCAATTGTATCTCTGATGTTTCTTTGTAAGATTTTTTTTAGACCATATATCATTTAATGAGTTTATTATTGTGTCTTGATGATCTTCAAAGAGGTCACTTAGAAGTTTATGGTTGAATTCTTTGTTATTTAGTTGGTTGTTGGTTTCTTTTAGATATTCCTTAATGCCCCAGATAACTATTACTCCACCTTTATCTGCTTCTGTTATGATCAAGTCTTCTCTGAATAGTTCCATTAGAACATAATTTTTTTTTTTAGCTTGTCAGTTAATAAGTGTTTGGGTTTTTTGGAAGGGGAATTTGTCTTCTTTTACTACCATTTCAAATGTTTGGATGATTGTATCTGTATTGTCATTGAATGTGTTTTTTCTTTGAGCGAGTCTATAATGGTTGGTTCATGATCTAATAGTCCTAAATTGGTTCTAAGTTGAATTCTTCTGAAAAATGATTTTCTATCATTAAATACTAAAGTGTAATGGATGAAGACAAAAATTGAAGCTTTTGTTCAGTAGTTGAATTTGTTCCTGTTTAGTTTTTTTTTTTACTTGGCCATGAGTCATTTTTAAATCTGCAAGTCTTTCCAAGTTGCTTTGTAAAATTTCAAAAGCTTCTATTGTGGTTAAAATGTTTTGTATCCACCTCCTAAGTGCATTGGTTGGGCAGTTTCTTGGTTTTTCGAGTAGCTGTATGTATTTATTTGGGTCTGAGTGTTCTTACCTAAGTTTGCTTGTCTAAGTAGCATCTTTCTTTTTTGAGCTGATTCAGTATTGGTGTTACTATTTGAATTAATTTGTATTGTGGATACAGCTCTCTAAATTTTTTGTTAGTTTGAGGATATTTGTAAATGTGTGTGGTTCATTTTGAGTTGGTTTCTCCCTTGATTCCATTATACTTTTTAGATGTGGTTGTCTGTTTGATAAGAGGGATTTTTTTTGTTTTGCATTGTTTTAAGTTTTGTTTTGTTTTGGACATTCTAAAGAATTTTGTGGTGTCCTTGATGAAGTTCAGAAAAAACCGTTTGATATCTTTCTTTTTCTTTAGTTCTTTTTTTTTTTTTTTTTGTACCAAGCTGATAGTCTATTAGGGGGTCAGACACACAAAAGTATCAAAGATATTCCTTCTGAGGGATAAAAAGGGACAGTGCATTATGGGATTTGTTGGAACCAATGGAGACATGTGAGAGAGAAAAAAGACAAACTTGGATTGACCAAGACACTTACAATTCACTGGTGCCCACAAATTTAAAATGGTTCTGTTCCTGATCATTAGACACATGTCTCTGCCTTTGGTTAATAAATCTAATTGTTTTGTTGTACACCCACAAGTCAGTCCCTTATCACTTTTGTTTATATACTTTCTTTATTTGTAAAAACACAAGTCATTATGATGGTTACTGATTGTGAAGGGTCCAGTTTTATCTTGAATCAGGCAACATTCTTCAGACTAATAGATATGCTACATCACCAATGCATTTTATATATATATGGTTGTAAATTGATATTTGCTCACACTTAAATGAACTCTTTGCTATCATTTTCACTAACTTACACGTCATTGGATTGTTTAACTAGCCTAGATAAATATCAAAGTTACATAATAAAACACACTTAGTATTTAGTCATGAGTTCAAATCATACCTGTTGCTATATTTGATATAACCGAATATAGAAATAAATACTTGAGAAAAAACAAAACAAAAAACATGTTCGAAATGAGTCATTGACATTCCACAAGTAGTTTTAATTAATATTCTCAAGGATATTAGTCCAAACTACTTTGGAATGAAAATTTAATTTACAATTGTTTTTTATTTAATGTGTGAGTAAATATGTGTGTAATAAAGCAATTGTATTAAAGTTGTTTCGAAACTTTATCTGAGCTGAAATTAAGAAAATCAGCTTAGACAATTTTTAAGATAAAAAACAAAAGGTTAACAAGTAGCATGCTTTGTGCTAGTCTTGAATAATAGAAATTAGTTATTTATAAATTTGCACAAATAATTGTCTATTGGTATAAAAGTCCAGTTGGTTTCCATGAGAATGGGTTTAGTTTGAACTCTTTATTGTCACAAAACTAAGTTTTTATTTTTGTTTATGCTCTACTTAATGCTGCTTGTGACCATCATAAAAATAAGTGACCATAACACACACACACACACACACACACACACGCATCCTGGAGAGAGACTTTACAATTGATACTGGTGTAAATTGTTAAATCTAAAATGAGGGGACTTGGAGATCTCACAAAAAAATTCAATGCTAGATTTGTCAGTATGTCTGCTTTTTATGCTTTCCCTGTCAACTGCAGACCCCCAAGTCCTATACTAATTATGAATTATCATGTCTCAAGAAAGTTTTTTAATGGAAAAGATAGGAACTAAGTAAAGTGCCTGAGTGGCAGATATCATTTGCCATTAGTTAAAAAAAATGTTTTTTTAATGTACTTATATAGCACAGATTTTTTTCTAGTAGATACATTTTTCAAGTTAAATTAAACTAGGCTAGGGTGTACAAGATATAATTCACACAATTTAAATTGTAACCCTTCAACTCTCTCTCCTAAGTTGGCATAACCATCATCTGTCTTGACAATGGGATTATGCAGTCTAGAGTATCCTTCTCCAGTTTTGAAACAGCCCTGTTATGAAAGAATAAAGTTTTTAATAATTTCAAATTCTCACTGTTCTGTTCATTTTATGACTGACAATTCCCAATATTTATTTCTCATCCTTAAGTGACTGTCTCATCAAAAATCAAAGGTTTCATTGTATATCATTGGTTTTATTGGATATCATAAAACATTTATCAAAAGTTATGATTGCCAGCTACATTTTTCACTTCTAAATTCATTCATTTGGGGCTGTAGAATATGCTGACTGCCTCTCTACAGGAGAGTAAACACTCCTCTTTCCAATGAGTTTTTCTTGGATATGACACTAAACTGCATCTGATGGTGAGGCTCCAGTTCTAGAGCTTTAGGGAATGTGGAATACCCTTTGATTAACATTACTCTCAGGTCCACTCTAACCTGGAGTGATAGTACCTTTTAGGGTTTTATCTATGCTTTAAATAGAACTGTTCAATCTTTTACTTGCTGGGGATTATAATTAATGTTAAATAAAAGCACTTGAAAGCATTTAATTGTGTGCAAATAAATAAGCTGACTTGTTTAAGAAATTGTTACCTACAAACTATTTACTTACAAATCATGTAAACAGGATTTGGCATGAAATAATCCTCAAGGGGTTGATACAGCATAAAACACCACTAACCAACTATGACCACTCTTGATTTTTGGTGATTTTTATTTTTATTTTATTTTATTAAGTTAAACCAAAGTTAATTTCAGGTTCATTCCCTAATGGTATGCAGATGTGTCCACGTGTTAATAGTACAAGGATCATAAAATAAGTTTCCAGACTTTTTTCGTATGGGCACTTTTATTCATAGTACACACATGAAACTCTAGTCCCCTTCAATGTAATCTCCTCTGGCTTCAATGCATTTCTTGTACCATTCCAACAACTTCTGGAAGACCCCATGGAAGTCCTCTTGTGTGAGTGTGTCAATGACCTTCGTCACAGCCTCTTTCATCTCCTCAATTGTCTCATAACGACAGCCTCTGAGCTTAGGGAATAAGCAAAAGTCACAGGGAGCAAGGTCTGGACTATAGGCAGGCTGAGTTTTAAAACAGAATTTTATTGCATATTGTTCTTCTAAAGTGTCCTCACATCCAGATTGCATTTTTTCAATTCACCAGTTGTGACAATCAAGCTTTAGTAGGGTGTATTCCAATTGCTGCTGTAGCTGTTCATTTGAACCTGAAATCATAAAAATTGGTGAGTCATCTCATTAGATGTATAGCAATAACATTGAATTTTCAAGAGTCTACAACTATTTTAAATGTCTGTACAAAAAAGTCTGGAAACTTATTGAATGCACCACGTATATCTAATTTTTTTTGTTAATCACTTGTTTATTTACCAATAATGTCACAACATTTTTAAAAGGAAAAAAAATTATTGATTTTATTTATTTTTAGATATCAATACCCCCCCCCCCCACCATCCATCCCTTAGATCAGGTGTGCACAAATCAAAAACAGTTAAAGGGAGTCAATTAGATGCAACTGAGGTTGATTGAAATGATATAGTCCTGAAATTTGAACTTTTTGCACAATAATAGGTGTTCACTGAAGCTGAATGCTGATGTATAATTTCTCTACTTGGGATTGGAGACAAAAAAATATTTGGGAATCTGACAAGCAGTTTTTTTTTTTCTTCTTTCCATATCTGGTGCTGGATATCTGACCAGATATATATTCTGGTATATCATAAACCATTACATATATTTAAGATAATGAAACATTTTGATGATTAATATCATTGCATAATATAATTGGTACTTGTTTGTTGAACAAGTCATTGTTGCAATGGCCAGTTTTTTTGTTTTGTTTTTTTCTTGGTGTTAAAACATGTTTATTATATCAGTTTGTTTTCTTCTTTAATAAATATCACTGTTTAAATATTAAATAAGCCCTCAAATGTATAGATATCATCTTCATCATTATTATTACTACTACTACTACTACTCCTTTAGAATTTTTCACTTCAGCATTAGCTGATGGTCTTTCATTGAAATTCAAGTGACAGCAAGTCTCCAGGACTCTTGTCAGTATTCTGGCTGATCTCAATGTAGTAGTCTGGATGGTCTCCACTCATCTTGTTATTTCCAAGTCTTCCAGTCCTTTGGTGTCTGTACCAAGAGCACCAATTACAGTTGGTATGATTGTTCCTTTCATGTTCCACAGTTTTTTTTTTAAATTCCCTAGCAAAGGTTGAGGTACTTATCCTTCTTTCTACTTTCTTTCAATTGTACCCTGTGGTCAGCTGGGACAGCAAAGTCCACCATTCTGTAAGTTTCTCTCTCTCTCTCTCTTTTATTATTAGGTCTGGTCATCTGGCCAAGATAACATGATGATGTTGATGATGATTAATAATGATAATTATTATAAAAAAAACAAAAAAAATGAATAAAAGGGTATACACAATTTAAGTAATTTATTTAGATTTTAAAATTTCCTCCTTAACTACTATTGAGTAAATTATTAAGGGTTTAGAACTCTTTGAGAATAGATTTTTAATCCAGTAATTTTCAAAACCTACTATTGTAATCTTACATTTTTCTTGTACTGAAATTGAGAATATGAAACTAATTTTTTTATATATTCATTGTTGTACATATGACACTACCAAAGAATTTTCTGGAATAAACAAATAATTTGATGTGAAATTCCAAAATGTTTTTTTAAGATATCTGAAGTGAAATTTTAAACACTGTGAATAATGTCACACTCCTAAAATACAAAAAAATATATTGAATTTGTAACACTACCACCATAGTGTAGGCTACCTGGAATTTGGGGTGATAGGTCAACAGATACACTTATCTCCATAATAAAATGAAAAATAAAATGGGGTAGGATTATCCTAACTGCTGGAAAGTTTATTATGGAATAAACCAGGTACAAGTGAGTCCAAGTTATATTCACTACAAACAGCACATATCCAGAACTTTGTGAACCTTCTTGCACAAGGCACACACTAATCCTATAAAATGCATATGGAAGAATGTAAAGCATTATTCTTGTAATTGGATGAGTTTATGAGTTAAAAGTAGTTGTAGGAGGAGGAATCCCGAATAAGCACACCCAAGTTTAGATGACTTAAGCATGATTTCAAAGTTGATATTTGTATTTAGAAAAAAAAGAAAAAGAAGGGAAGGTAACTCCTATATGCATGTCAGAAAGTCAGAGATAATCTTGACATTGTATTTACATTGTAAATATATTGAAAAATATTAATTTTCTATAATTTTAGAAATAGGAACCCTATTTCTAAAATTATAGAAAATTAATATTTTTCAAATCTAACAAGTTCTTCTAAAACAAATCTTTTTCCATCTTTTCTAGATGGGACCAATTTGAAATGATAAATCAAATATGCAATGGGTTGACTTTAAAAAAAAAAAAATCATTTTTCTCTAATATTATTTTTTTTTATTTGATGAATAAATAGAATATTTTGGCAATTGAGAAAATAAGTCACTAGTAAATAAAATTAGTAAGTTAAACTATTAACTTTTATATTTAGTTGTCTAAAATATCAATATAAATTTATGATCCTGTTCTTCACTATTTTTAGTGTTTTTATCTCACTGTTTTACCAGCTATTGTAAATAAGCATTTTAATTTGTAAAATGTTATCAAATCTTTTATGTTCAGCTTTCAGCATTAGCTGAAAATATCTGGTCAGTCAGTTTATAGTTTCATGGCGTTAAAGTAATTTAAACATTTAAGAACTTTTATATCAAAATTGTTCATTTTGATATTAAACTTTAATATAATAGCATTAAATTGCTTTAATGTAATATTTTTTGATTATATGAATACAAAAGAAAAATTAAAACTATATTGAAATATGACCAATGAATATGAAAAATTATTACAAGTGGTTAAAATATGCCTTTGCTTAATTTTATTTATGTAAACAAACACAATAACAGGATTGAGCCTATGTATACTTATATAAAGTCTGTCTAATTTGTAGTTTCTTACTGTTATATAGTGACAACTTGAGTGAAGTGTGATAAAAAACAAGAAAAAAACAATATTCATAAATATTTATAATAAACTGTGTGAGCCTATATATATAAAAAAAAAAAATGTTGTGAATGTCCCAAAAGTCAGTAATTTTGCTAGTTTATCTCTGAATGAACTGACTCATTGGTCTAGTGGGTAGAGTGTTCGCCAATGGCCCGGGAGACCAGGCTTCAGTCCCAGGTTGCGTCATATCAAAGACTTAAAAAATGGTACTTGATACCTCTCAGCATTATAAGGTATGGATCAAGAGTAAAGTAGAGCAATCCAGAGGAAGGAGTAGCGCCCCTCCCCCTACACCTTGGCATAGTAGCTATTGAAAAGGGAACCTTCGGGTCACCCTTTTGACTATATGGTCGCCTACTTTACTTACTTATCTCTGAATGAGCTTGAAAGTAGTAAATGGTCCAAATTTATGACTTACAGCACCATAACTTCCTGTTACATTTTAACAAAATGGTTCCACCCATCAAAATGACTGGGTTATTTATATATAGATATCTGGATATAAATAACAAATATTTTAGTATAAATGTTTGGATGGGAGCGTGATCACCATGAATTGTTTGAGAAAATCCAACTTGATTTCCCCACCTCCTCTCTGAATGTCTGTCTCTCTCCTTTCTTTCTTTTTTAATTTTTTAAAAAAATTTTTATTATAAGACTTCATCCCTTAAAATTATTAATGTTAGCTTTTGGTTGGATTAAAAAACTGTCTCATTTTTGGGATATAATTTAAAATGTTCCATTGCCTGATATATTTCTCATAAAACCCTTTTCTTGGGGTATAATGGATTTTATGGGAGGGATTTGGATTCAACTATTTAAAGCAACTACTTAACTCTCCCCTATCTTTGAATATTTTAAAGAACAATAAATTTTTGAGTTTGCAGGTGAAGGGACTCCTGATAAGAGTAAAGTTAAAGAAATCACTTTCTGTTAATTTTTACTTGCAGAAATAATAAAGTTGTGATATTTAATTCCTTAATATTTGTAAAATGAAATAATGCCATTGATGTTTTTTTCAGTTGGATACTTATTTAAATGAGTTATCTAGAAGTCTATGGCCCTGTTGCATTGAACTAAATAAAATTTAATTTTCTACTTGAATTTTATTGTATTTTTCCTCTCCCCCACCTAACTTTTCTTTCTTTGGATTTCAGTCCTGATCGACGGAGGAGGCGGCACCATCACCACCACCACCATCACCACCATCGTGACAGGGACCATTCTGATGAAAATTCCTATAGTCCAGATCGAATGAACTATTCAAGTCGTCACAGCTACCATGATTCTGATCACAGCAGTCATTACCACTCCCATGAAAGCAGTGGCCATAGTAGATCACATAAACGAAAGAAGTACCGCAGGAGCTACCGGCACCATCGACCCTCATACAGTTCACAGTCAAGCCGGGTGAGTAGACCACACTAAATATGGGGATTCATATGTTTTTGGCGATCAGGAAATACCCAGATTCTCTACTACTACTACTACTACTACTACTGTCTTGTCTGTCCCAACAGTCACTTTTTGACCTTTTATTTTTCAAAGAAAACAAATGCCAAAGTACCACATATTTTTCTTTCACTTTTTGCTGTCCTGTGCCTTTTCAAAATCTATTAGATAATTATTACAAAGAACATGAAAAGCTTTTATGTGTGGGGACAAAATATACTGAGCTTTTTTTTTGTATTCCTGAAAAGGTAAGAAAGGTGTGTGTGTGTGTTTTTTTTTTTCCTCCTCCCTTCTCAGCAAAGAGGATACTTGTTGAAGATTTATCTACCAACACCATTATCATAACTATAGAAAATATATTTAGTTTGTTTATAGGCCATGTCATACAGCTGTTTTTCTAAATTGTTTACTGATTTTTGTTAGATTCTACTATAAATATTTTTTTGATACATTATCTTTTTTAATTTTGTGAATTGTGACAATTTTTTTTTCTTTTTGCTGTAAACTGATTGAGGATTTTTGTAATTTACTTATGTACAGTCATCTAAGATTTCTGTTAGAATTTATAATATGAACTTGACAAAATTTTCAGAATGAGAAAAATTGAAATAGCTCAATTAGAGAAGCCAATACCTTTTTTTTCCCTCTGCAAAAACATTTATGGTAATTTTTTACCAAATGCATGATTTTGGTATGACCAGGTGTTTTAAAAACTAAAATGTCCACTCGAAATGTGAGGCTGAGCAAAATATTCGATAAAATATTTTAGAACTGATCTTTAAGCTGAAATTTTTTTATAAGTGAAACATCAATTAAGTATAGTCTCAGAGGATTCCTTTTAATCTCTTTCTCATTCTGTTCTTTGGCAGCTACACACTCTTGAGCTGTGATATTCCCCTCCCCAATCATCTGAAAAAGTTGTATGACATCAAAATTGGCCTTGGCTTTGACTAGAAAATCTGCATTAAAACTGAAATAGATGGTGAAGAAATAAATTAGGCTTTAAAAAAAAAAAAGATGTATGCTTGAGAGAGAATGAAATAGTTTCTTGTGACTTTCAAAAATAGCCCCCTTTATTTTTAAAATTAAAAAAAAAATTTTTTTCAATTTTTTTTTTTTTTTTTTTTTTTTTTTTTTTTTAAACTTTTGATCTTATGATAGAAAAATGTGTTAGGCCAGTCAGTGTGTCAGTTTATTTCTATCTCAGGCAGGTGTTCATCTCAGGTAAGGCACATATTATTCATTTTGGCAAATGAAGAGAAAAAAAAGGAAAAAAAATACTAACAAACCTAGAGAAAAAAAAGTTCGTTGCTGTTTGCTTCAATGATGGCACTTTTTCTACTACTTGGGGATCATATTTTGAAAAAAAAAAAAAATTTCTTTTAAGTTCTTTTCAAAATTTCTTTTTACAGCTTTTCTACATCCTTCCCTCTTTTTTTATTTTTTTTTTTTTATCAATATATTTTAAAAATTTTATTTTAATAATTTTAAAAACTCTTTTTCCTTTAAAGAGAAATTATTAGTTACAGAAGTGGGGAGACATTTGTTTTTGCTTGTCATGTATTAATCCAGTTGAATATTCACTTGAGATTTCAGTTTTCATTAAGATCTTTTCTGCCTCTCTACTTCTGATATTATGACATATAACATAAAAAATATATTCAAATCAGCATTGACCTGAACATAAATATTTACCAAGTGTATTTTTCTTGTGAATGAATTTTTTTATTATGCAGTTCTTGCCTGCTTATTCAACTACTTACTGCCTTATTGCTGTTGCCACTTCACTACTACTACTGCTGCTCTTTCCACTGCTTGTAGCAGTAGTGATAGTGGATAAATTTCCATTTGCATTCTGAATGATTCTCTCTTAATGTTCAAGGCCTGTTTTCAGTGGATATAGTGGAATGATAATGCCAAATTGTGTTTTTTATCACACATTTTATCACATACAGCTTCCTGGACACCTCAAGATAAGAAGAAATACCTTATAATATTTCTTATATTGTTTATTTTATATCCTTTAGAAAACATCATTGTCATCTCCTCCATTATAGTGGTTGTTGCTGCTATCATCCTTATTGCAGTAATAGTGTTCCATCTTCTCTAGCTACTATTGTTGCTGTTGTACTTGTTATTGAATTTAATTAAAGTGAGTGGAGACTGCTACATTGGAGAGAGAGAGAGAAAGAGTTCCTCTACATTCATTTGTTTCCTTTTACTTTCCTCACCTCCTTTTCTTCATTTAATTTTTTTCTTCACCTGCTGCTGCTGCTGAATTTTGATAATTTCATAATCAGTCATCGCTTCTTCTTTCACTTTCCCTATCATCTTTGTCTTTAAGACAGTACGGAGGGTTTAAATGAAACGTCAACGTATCTCTACTGTTATGATGTTGCTGTAAAATGCTACCGCTATTAACTTTAATGTTCCAAAAGACTCCTAAACAATCAGAGACATTAACTTCCTTTTCATCATCCCTACATCTGTTGTTTCTGTTGTAGCAGCCATTGTTGTTATTTTACCACTGTGTTTTCTTCTCTCCCTGTTCCCCTTCCACCCAATAATGGTGGCAGCATTTAACTGCAATTTTTCTTTTAGTGATGAGGAAGCTGTCCCTCTATGCACTCTTACTACTGGTATTGCTCATTTGTATAATTCAGCCAACAAAATTCTTAAACTATTCTATCTAACTGGATCTACTGATACAACCACTGGTTACCACTACAAACGTTTCAATAGATCACAATATCAAGAGTCTTTCATCTTAGATAATGCATGCTATGACTGTTTCAATGTCTGTGACACTCATATTTTTGAAGCATCTAGTATCGTTAATGACAATACCACTACCATTGCCACCATGGTAGCCAATAGATATCAAAGCCACTTAAACCGTCATCCTTTGCTAATCAATGTAGATGTTCAAAAGTCTCTAAAGTGGTGCTGTCCACTTTAGCAGCAAAGCTGGACTACTAACAACTGACCTTCAAAGTCAGTCTCACCAACTGTTGTCTTCGTCTGACTACTTAATTTATAACCAACACAAAAATTGTAACAAATTTCACTGTTTTACAATTTGGGATATAAGTAACAAGTCTATCCATCCACTGTATGTATGTATGTATGATCTCTTTGTGATTTCATGTAAATTTGTGCAACATTTTATAATCCACTCCACTTCCTTTTTATACCTGACTAAATCAAAAAAATTTTCCATCCTTACGCCCATATTGTTTATGTATTCGCTCATTCACTTTCACTTGTAGTTTTAACTAATTACACATTAATCTTTTGAAAATAGTTTATCTCCCTGCAAATATATGTTACGATATCTGGTTGTAGTATTTATTTTGAAACACCAAATATAAATCATTATGAAACTTTTGTTACAATTCCAAGCTTGACAAATTTTCTAATTATTTAACTACACAATTGATATAAAATTCAAGAATAAACTGTAAGAACTTAAAAATTTTTGCTAAGAATACTTCTTAAAAAAAAGTATTTTAAAATGCTACATCTTTCCTGCCAAGTTTTTAAAAAATAACTTAGCCTGTTTTTTTTGTTTGTTTTTTTTTTTTTTTTGTTTTTTTTTTTCTTAATTTCTTTAATTTTACACATTTGATGTGTGCCTTTCATTCTCGGCCTTTTGATACTTTGTTCTTAAATTCAAAAAAAAAAAAAAAATTTGGTTAGCTTATTACCCGTATTTGTCATACAGTTAAAATATTTTTAAGTTCAATTGCTGTGAATAAAAAGTACAAATTAGCTGGCCTGTTTTTTTTCTGCAAATATTATAACTGATACTTTTTAAAAAATTCATTTATTTATTTTTTTTTTTAATTGATTTGTAAATTGGCAACCATTAGAAGTTAAACTGGTTTTAATCTAAAAAGAAAAAAACTGTCTGAGTTTTAAGGTTTTCTCATCAATTAAATTATCTATATTGCTTAGAAAACTGTTTTATAATTTTCAAAACCTTTAAAAAAAAAATAAAGAAAACTATTAATTTTTTCTTGTTTGCTTTACAAAACGTTTTTTTTTTTTAAATTTTTTTTATTATTATTATTATTATTATTTACTTAAGAATTAAAATTAAACTTTTTTCATTTCAACAATTACTAAGTCTTTTCTTTCTATTTTTTCAAGACAAATACAATGCAATACTTAATTCATTTTGTCAATGAAAATTTTGGAATATTACAAATCAAATTCCAAACAAAAAACTCGTTAAAAATCTAATTTAAAAAAAAAAAAAAAAAAAAAAACTTTTTTTGTTTGTTTGTTAAAAATCCTAATGATGTTTAGAAGCCAAGTTGTGGGATAAAAATCTATTTGTTGATTTCTTATGTATCACTTGACTTAGAATCTATTGTTGTTACTGCTTTCTTGAAAACTTTGAGTTTCTTTTTGCTTAAGTTTGTGGTCAGAAAGAATGAAAAACTTCCACACAGTTTGTTCTCTTCTTCATCCCATGGAATGCTTACTTGAGTGGCTGGGCTCTTGTGCCTCACCCCAGTATCAGCAGCAGCAGCATGTGTTGATTATCAGCAGTGAAATTCAAGCTGATAGCAGCCGGCCTAGCTGCTAAAGATATATATATATATATATATATTAAAAAAAACAAAAACATAGACATTATATATACATATATAAGAGAACACTATCATTCATACATACATACATACCTACATACATACACACCAAAGTGTGTATGTATATTAGGGTTAGGGCATGTGTGTGCAGTGGTATATGCAGGTACGTGTGTGTGTTTCTATCTGTTTTTGTATGTCTAACCGTTACCACTGTTTGCTGCCAGCCCCTCCTCTCACTTGTTCTATCTCTCAGAACTCTTGGTACTTACCAACATCTCCAGTGCCTGAATTGAGAAAATCAGCCAGCCAGCCAACTCCAGTTTCTCTTTTTCTCTTGCCCTGTAAAGGAGGTTAAGCTAGCTTAAACAGAGGCACTACAAGTCAGGAAGGGAGCAACAAAAGAGAGAGGGGGGAAAAACAACAACAACCAAAAAAATACCTTCATCCACAGAGGAAGCAGCTCTTCTCTTTACTCTATCTTTTTTCCCCCTGCTATTTGCTGGCTACTCTCTCATATTTCCTTTCTTCTCTCACTCTCCATCTGTAGATTTTTTTTACCCTTCAAGTACAACCAGCCTCCATCTATAAGAGCCTTGTTACTGGTGGCTATTGAGCTAAAAAATAAATTACTTTTTGGACACCCTAATTCTTGGAGTACATAGTTGGCCTAAGTATTTTTTGTGGTTGTCCCAATGTGGAATCTTTCGCCTGTAAAATGAAAGTGGATGTGCTGACGGCTTACAAAGAATGGGCGAATATGCCTACTTCTTCCACGGACAGTACAACCACAGCTCTAAACAACAACACAAGCACCAGCAATAACAATAACAACCACAACCATAATTCTACACCAACGTCAACTTTGGCCAAAAAGGTAAGTACATTGTTGGTAAGCCTTTGCTTTCCACATTTCTATATTTTAATGTAGAAGCGAAATATAAGAAATGGTTTAAAAAAAAAAAAAAAAAAAAAAAAAAAGGCAATGTAAAAAGAATTCATGAATTTTTGTAACTGTTACTTGTAGCATTCATTCCACTTTTTTAATTGGCTGTAATTTTAGGAAGAATTTAAAGCGAAAGCTTCAGAAGCTCTGTTTGTTTTTTTTTTTTTGTTTTTTTTTTAAATTTATTTATTTTTGAGTAGTAATAGTATTAGTAATATAAAAAGAAAAATAACATGTTAATGTTTTGAAATTTTATTTAATTCGCAAAGTATATGGTTTGATAACTGTAAAGTTTCTCAAAACTTTTTATGTCATGTAATTATCTTGTCATTGTGGATTATTATTATTATTATTGTAATAAACTAACAATTTTATTTCATTGGTCTTGTAGATGTAGATAGTTCACTTGAAATTTGATTAACCACTTTTTTTAAATGCTAGTTTTACTTCCTATTATTTCTCATCTTAAAAAAAAAAAGGTTCTTGCTTCTCAGTTTCTTTCAACTCCTGTTTTCATCCTTTCCAAATATTTACATCTTTTTTTTTTTTTTTCTTTTTGTTCTTCTCTCTTCAACTTTGATTGCACTCAAATATCACACACACACACACACACACGACTGTCTACTTTTGATATGCCACTTCATGTTTTGTGTCTTTATTTATTTTTGTTTACATTCAGAAACAGTTTAATTGTTCTCGTAGATGATTACAAAAAATGTATCTTCTAACATCAACTTGAGAAAGTAAAATTATTTTTTTTATATGTTATGGCTTCTCTTTCAATAGCTGGACTTCCCTATGATGAGGAAGTACGGGCTGCCCAACAATAAGTATAATTTATCATCTAACATGAACGTTACCCGACTTAAAATCCCCACAACATTTGATAAGCTAAGTCTGGGAATACCCACACCAATTGGGATCTCCAACAATGGCAACTCCACCGCATTTGCAGCAACTATTGCCCCTAGTAAACTTTTCAAGGAATGTTGCAACAATTTGGTCTTGCTTCCCCCTTCTTCGTGGAGTGATTGAATGGTTAATTTACTTTTAGAGATTAGGGTACTCAGTTTGGTCTTAACTTTTTCATTGAACAAACAAAAATTATAAATAGAAAATAATTACTGTAAAAAGTTTACCAATAGTTTTAAAGTTTTTAAAACAATGGGAAAAAAACTGAAGAAAGAGATAAAAAGTTAATTAAAAGCCCATTGATAAAAAATCTGGGAGTGTGTGTGTGTGTCTGTTTGTTGATTCTTCTTCAATGTCATCATCATAGCAAGGTTAACAACAGTGAGAATTTGGCAGAAGTATCATTTTTCCATCTTACACGCACACTTTACACTTTTACTGTTACATTTTAGATCTGACTGAAAAAGTAGACCATACAATTTTTGGGAGTACTTATTCTGTCATAACTTTTCTTAACTTTTCCCTATTCATATCTCCATTACTAATTTAATATTCATATGAAGTTGGCAATGACATTAAATGAATAAAATGAAAATAAAACAATAACACCTTTACTTCTCAACTCCCCTTCAACAAGACATACCTATCAGACCTTCTTACATTTTTAGACTAATAGTTTTACTTTTTTTTCTTCTTCTATAAAAAAAAAAAAAAAAAGAAAAGTTAGTGAATTGTAAATTTTTTTTTTTTTTACTTTGGCATTGTCTGTTTTGAACAAATAATTTTAGTCTTGGTTTTGGGGAGAAGCATGAAATTTTTTTTTTTCCCTTTTTGCTAAATCCTAGATGTGTCATCATTCTTTAATTCATTTTTAGTTTCTCTGTGTGTTTTAAAATTTTTGGTGAGACTTGTGATTAAGTCATTTCATTTGATGATGCAATTTTGATGTGGCAATCACTATTTACCTGTCTTGCTTTAACTTTCCCTCTCCCTTTTGGACTGTCACGTGGATGATGACTGCATTGTGGACTGATAACTTTTACCTTCCTACCTACCAGCTAACTTAATATCTACCTTTCAAACCTTATATACCTGCATTGGACATTGCAGAAATAAAAATTTGGTCATTTGGGGTGGGGGTGAATAAATATAAAAATTTTTGTGCACTTTTTGAGTTTGGACAAATTTGATTGTTTTTACCAAGAGCTTTGGATGTATAAAGATAACAAAGTCATTTAAGCATTTTAAATTACCATAAGGTTTTGGCGCCTACTTTTTAATTTGTTGATAAAACTTTTGAAAGAATTAAAACATTATTTTTTTGCTTTCCCGATCTTTGATTATCATGATTAAAGAATGAAGCAAAATAAAGTATTTTTTGTGATAAGTATTCCACTTAGATTTCTTCTTATCTTGCTTTTAATCTTATTAGTTATTACATAACTTTATCTTTGTGTTTTCATGTGGGTATTTTTAAATGTTTTTCCATGTACACTTGTTACTCCTCTTGGCTGTATTTTTTCTTAGATTACAAATAACATTTTCTTTATTCATGGACACTAGATTTCTTCATAACAAATGTACTGAATATTTTCAAAAAGTTTTAGTATCTCTATTAGATTTTAGATTACATAACTTTTAGCTTTGTTCTTATTTAATCTTAAACCATTAATTGGACAATTGTAATACCTAAAATTTCTGACTTAATTCATTTACAAGTTTTGCTCTCTTAATTATTTCACTGTTTTCCTTTTAAATTTGTGAAATGAAAATGGAATTTTTAAAACATTTATGAATTAGGCTTGATACAAATCAGAGTTAATCCATTCTGATATTAAGTCTGCTATTTATAATCAAAATACTTTTTACTTTATTAGCATTTATATATGACTATATTTGGTCTACATTAAAACTCTTTTGGTTTCAATAGTAAAACTTTGCCGTAATTTTTCCTCCATTTCTATATAAACAAAAATGCACGATTATGAAGCTTAGAGAAAGGTAGGTTATACAAAGATTTTAGATTATTTTTATTCAGAGGTAGGCTTAAGTCTGTAGTTTGGTTTTAGACTGAATTCCTTTGTGTTGTTGAGGTGAGAGGTGTTTTTATGAATTATATACTTGAAGAAGATTGTAGAACAGTTTAATTGTCCAAATAAACTTTGTAACATTAATGACTTTTCTTAGTTATAGACAATAGAATGTGTTTTAAAAACATGATTTGGGAACATATTCTACAAAAAATAATTACTGTTAATCTTGGTTTTGTCATAAGTATAGAAATCATGCTACTTACCCATATTATATATGGGTTATAAGATGGTCATTACTGAAAATAAAGGATGTAGTAACTTTTATTAAAATATAGGGCAATTATTCGTATTTAATGGATGTTTTATTTTTATCTTTCTTAGTACAGGTTACCCATAAAAATTAATAAATATTTTAAATATTTTATTATTTTCCAGAGTTGAAAAAGTAGTATTAACTTAAATTTAAAAAGGAAAAAAAATGTGTTTCTAAGCTTTATTTATTTATTTATTATTTTTTTTTTACATGAAATGGATTTCCTATTAGCAGCTCAACACCTGGTCATGACAAAGAGGGTATAAGTGTATAGAGAGAGACATCTCTAATGATTTGCCCAGAAAGTAAGACTTGAAGTGGGAGAGATCGATCCTACTGAAAAACAAGTCTGATCTCCTAGTATAATTTAAAATCTTTCTGGGCATGATTCTAACAATTTCTAAAAGTTTGCTTGAAATTAGGCCCAAAACAGTCGAGCTTTAACACTATGGAAGAATATTTGGTGAATTATAAGATGACTTTACACTGATCCCTTCAGTTGTATATTTTAAGTAGAAAAACTTAAAATAAATGGTTTATAAAGGTTGCCTAATATTACATTTAGAAACAAAATTGCTCTTCTTTTAATTTAAAAAGAAGTTTAATCGAATTCAGTTCCTAATAATAATGCAATCTGTTATTTTGATTAAAAACTTTAAAAAACTTTAAATAAAAATGTTTATCATAATGTATAAATGTAAACAATTTGAAAAGTAGTAACTTGAATAGACAATGTTATATATCCATTTGATTGAAATTTTGTGTGTATTCAAGTTAATGATTGTGTACTATTTAGCTGGAAAGGGAAAGAGATGGTTGTTCTTATTCCTCTGACTGTGTTACATTGTAGTTGGGTGTGGTTGATAGAAATTACTATTGTCCTAATATTTGCTTAAATATCACCAAAAGGTTAGCTGCTGGACATTGGCAGAATTGCTTACAGTCTACAAATACACTTGAAAAAATATTTTTTAGTTCCATACATTACAACCTGAACAACACCCATCTAAAACTTGTAACTTTTTGGGAGATTAAAATTTATATTAATCTCTCTCGCTTTTAAAAACCCATTCATATATAGCAATATTTGCTTCACAAGGAATGGTCTTGTCTGTAATAAAATCATTATTTGTTCATTTTCTATCAATGTAGATTTCTAAATGTCAAAAAGTCGTTTCAGTGAAAATGATATTGACAAAAAAGAAAACGGTAATGATGAAATATAATTTCTCTTGAACCACTTCTTTGGCACTAGTTAGATACCAGGATCCTATTTCTAAAACTGTCGCAGGGAATGCCATTTATATGAAACACCACTGCCACCAACTGTTAAAAACACTACTATTTATCATATTATTACTAAGTAATGATAGTCATAAGTTTTTCAGGAATCTAATCACTTCATGCATACACGTACATTTTCCTCCAGTGCACCTTTGTTCCCAATACTTTGCCAACTGTATTTGAAGCTTTAGTCTGCTAGCAGAATTCCTCTCTTGCACTTTGCTTACAGATTACTTGTAACAACAATTCCCTCTCCTCCAACTTCTCTCTGACTCTTGCTGTTTCTCAGTAGCCATGGTTCATGAAATAAAAGGGAGGGGGTAAAGAGAAGATAACTTTTCACCAATCACCAGTCATAATTCTTTTGCTCAAACAAAATTAGTCTAGCTATGTTCTCTTTTGCTGCTTGTCTGGGTTTTGGTAGAAAGCAAATAGTAATATAATGCATCTTAAATGTGTGTAATATATATATATATATATATATATATATATATATATATATATACACACACTTTATTATTGCATTATTTACAAAACTTGCCTTGATTAAATTTACAGCTAAAGATATTGGTGAGATTAGTTCTGTTTAATGTATAAAAATTTATTTGACACATATAACATTTTCCCTTCAGTTGATTTATAAAAGAGCACAAAAAGCATGTTAGGGATAAAACAACTGTTTACTAACTCATTTTTCTATTAAAAAGAAATTACACTTATTAAATAAAGTAACAGTAGAATTTGTAAATTTATCTGTAGGCTTTTATCCTTAAGTTTTTCTTTTTATTTGTATAATCTTTTTATCTATACTTTTAAACACTTTGTTCCTGGTAGCTAAAGTCTTTAGCCTGATATGAATTGAAATTTTGACTAAGAAGATGATAATATTGAAAAATATTAGTGCAAAAATAAATACTTTTTTATAATTAGGTTAGTTATTAATCTACTTTTGTGAGTATCAGCTTTTAAAAAAATGTTGCATTTTAAAATATTTTTACTTTTAGCATTATTACTATGTAGCCAATAAAAGTGCAGTCTAGCATGGATTTTGTGTAATGTATCTGGAACTTTACTAATAAATTGATCAAAATGATTATATGTATCAACTTTTTTTTTTTTTTTTTTTTTTTGAGTCCCTGCCACAACATTTGGAGATATATATATAGCACTGAACCTTTTTGCACAAAATTATTGAACACCAAATGGATGCATAAAGTAATTGCTAATTGTATCAATCATAATATACAGAATTCTATGAGAATTTCTTTTGAAATGCTTACATCTCATTTTATTCAAAACTTCATTTTGCTTCATATGTTTATTGAATTCTAAATGTCCTTTTATGTCCTTTATAAACATTCCCTTAGTAGAAAAATTATGTTGCATATGGAATACTCATCTTAATTGTGATAAAAATGATTACATTAAGATATGATTACGGTTATGTGACCGAGTTATTAAATAAGATATTCTACTTCAAGTGAGACTTATTTATTACTTTCACTATCCTATAATAGTTGTTACGTTTGCATATAAATTTCATACACTAATTGTAACAATTATTCTGTGACAGTATTTTTAAGAAAAACTTAATTTCTTAAATTTTATACTTTCAGGATCCCTAATAACATGATATAGGTGTATAAAATCAGTATCATATTTCCAAAAATATTAAAACTAATCAATAAAATGGTGAATAGAAAAAGTAAAAGAAATTTGTTTCTAATTTTGATATTTATATATCCAAAGCTCTGTCATAATTTTTGTATCATTGCTTTGCAGTCCATATTTTCTCTTCATGTCTAATATCAGAAAGGCAGATAAAACTATTTGTCTGTCTATCATGTTATTTGCTTCTGGTTAGTTCCTTTCACATCACATTTCATCAGCATTTTTTAAAAGTATATACTGATGGAAAATAAATTTGCAAAATCCTGAATATGTGTTTTGATTGACTCAAAATTAAACATAATGCTTATATAGCTAGATAATAGAAAATGATTAGATATACAGATCAATACATAACAATTTCCATTATATGTGGAATATTAACAATACTCGGATCTCTATTAATACACTGGATATCCTCTTTGGACATTAACACAGGCCTGTATTCTTGCATACAGATGGTAAATATTATTCTGCAATAAATTATTCCCATCTGAAGTCTTTGAAAATTTTATCGGATGCACATATAGTGCTGAAATAAAAATTGGCATTGTCCTCCAGTGTTGCAATTTTATTTTTCCATCAGTGTAGATTTTATATATATATAACATGCTTACACTACACTACCCATTTGAATTCTGCAATCAGTTCAAGGAAATCAAGGTGCTAATTTTAGCTTTAAAAAACAATCAATAATTCCTTTTTAAATACCAACAAAATATGTCAACAAAAACAGTTATGCTTTTCTTTTTGTTAGATGTACAAATCTTGATAGTTTTAAAGATTGGGGGGGGGGTTCCCCCTAATTTTTACTTACTGAGTTTAATGTTCCATTTTTGGATGTAAATAAATAAATATATATATAAATAATTAAAAAAAAATTTTTTTAACATTTTTATTAATCATAAAACTTTTTGAATTACAATACCATTTTACATAAAGCTTTTTCAGAGCATTCACTTAAACAATAATTAAGTGAAAATCTTCAAAATTTGTATACTCCACTATTAGTTAAATAGTACTATTGCTGTTTTTCTATAAGGATAAATTGGGCATTCAGTAACTCGTAAAGATTGATGTGCCATTAAAAAAAAAGAACCCAAACCAAAATTGGTTTCTTAACTGAGCTTTTATTTTCTTCTACTGTTGTTACTAAATGAAGAAAAAAGAACTATCAAAGATTTGTATTCAACTAAATAGTTCCTATTTTTTAGAACTAATTTCAAGATATATAAATATATTTATCATAACTGGTTGCAATGTTATGAAATAAAAGCAGATATTTTAAAAATTTGGTTTTGTCTGCTCTTATATTCATTTATATACAACTGTTTATCATTTAAATACAAAGAAATTCATATATGAACAAATCCGATTGAAGAAAATTTTTTTTGCATTGCTTCTCAATATTTTGAAATTTGATATAACAAAATTATCTTTTCTGAAAAGCTATATGAAGCCAGCTATTCATTTCTTAAAATTTTTTTTTCTATTTTTAATTTAATTTTTTTTTTTTTTTTTAATTACTTGGATTCTAGTTTTAGAAAAATTATAGAGTAGATTATTTTCATGTCACTTTGTGTTGTGATTATTTCATATATTAACCCTGTTTTTAATTATTCATTTGTGTATATTTAGGATGTATTTGATTATTCATTTTTATATCTTGCATAGAACCTTCATAATTTCCATACCTCCTCTCCATCCAATGTTTTTATAGTATTTTATATTGAATTTTTGTTTGACATGAACTTTTTAATCTCCTTATTTTAATTCTACAGTAAGTTCATTTTTCTTTTATCATTGTTATGATTTTATCTTCTCTTTTTTTTTTTTTTCTTTTTCTTTCTTTTTTTTTTTTTTTTAACACATTTGTCTAAGTAAATTAGTTTTCTTTAAAGTAGATGTCTTGATATAGCATACTTTTAATTTTGTATTTTAGTTTATATTAATGAATTTTAGTTGTTTGTTGTTGTTGTTTGTTTTTTTTTTTTTTTTTTTTTTTTTTTTTTGTAAGCAATTCATTTTAGTGATGTGTTATGACAAGTTATAAAATATCACATGTATATTTGCATTTCAATACATCTTGCCTTGAAATATCTTGGTAAATATTGTTCAACAATGCTGATTTTTATTTTACTTTTAAAATATAAATTTTAATGAACTCCACTTAGAATTAAAAAAACAAAAAAAAAATACAACCAAAAAAAACAAAC
The DNA here is from genome assembly GCA_963585895.1 of Sepioteuthis lessoniana. NCBI lineage: Eukaryota > Metazoa > Mollusca > Cephalopoda > Myopsida > Loliginidae > Sepioteuthis > Sepioteuthis lessoniana. The sequence goes on along the minus strand of OY757926.1, from coordinate 1,442,986 downwards.
TTGATCCCCATTTAGTTTGAAAGTGATCTTATTTCTCTATATACATATATCTATGTATATCTCTCTATATTTTTTATATATATTTGTTTTTTTGAAATCTTTTTTTGCTTGTATGTGACACTATCTTTACTTGGCCTTGCCTACCCTTGTTTATCTCATATGTACCCTGAATTGGCTGGCCTCACTGTTGCGGCATTGAAAAATTCGGTGCTCCGGATGTGAACGAACTCTGCTGCTACTCCGCTGATTGATTTGTTCGCTTGCTGGGGGATGAAATGTGCCACTGAATGAATGAATGGGGGATGATGATGAAATACGTTGGGGCTGAACAAACCACAGGACCACCCTGAACTCAGTGCAAGAGCGCCCAGCATCGAGGACGACGAAGATGGTCACCTGATCTATCACCCGGGAGACGTTCTTCAAGCTCGATGTACTCATCATTTCGTAATGTTTAGCCTAGGATATTATTTGACTTCTTTTTTTTTTTTTTTTTTTTTTTTTTTTTTTTTTTTCCTCCTGATTTTTTTTTCTATTTTTCAAAATTTTCCCGTTGTGTTAATGTTTTTATTTCTTTTTTTTTTTTTTCTTTTTTTTTTTCTTCCTTAAATCTCAAACATTTTCCTTTCTATTCTATCTCTTCTGTCTTTCATATATTTTCTTAACTTTAATTTTTTTTTCTGATCTTTGACATTTCTCAGTCCAAACAAGAAAATAATACTTTTTATTCCCATTGTGTCATCATATTTAAGAATTTTATTTATACATATATATATATATATATATATATATATATATATATATATATATATATATATAAAGACTTCCCTTCTAAATCTTTATTTTCCAATTATTTTATTTAATGTTATTTCTGAATGACTGATTTGAAAAAAGAAAGAAAGAAACTCATTTCAAGTGTAAATAACTTTTTTCTGTTAAATATTTTGAGCTCTTCCTTGATCAATACCTAAGACATAAGTCTAAGAAAACTGTTTATTTTGTTTATCTGTGCATTATTTTGTATATTAACTTTAAGAAAAGTTAGTTTTTTATTTTTTTTAATTATATTTACAAATGATCTCGATTAGAAATCTCTGTATTGCCCATGCTATATTCAGTGACACTTTATATAATGTGTTTCTTCATTATGTGTGTACAATTGTTGCTTTATTTTAAAAACATGTATGAAATAGATGGAAAAATTTTGGGTTTATGCTCACATTGAATTTTAAATTTATCATTCTCTCTATTGTTTATTCTGTATATCTACAGATATAATGATAACTCTATAAATTGATTTTTTTTTTTTTTTTTTTAAATATAATTGTACTGTAAATTTTTTCTTTCCTCCCACCCTTAAAATTTTAGTTGAAAACTATATATAGCTATATAAAATGGTTTTTATCTGTATGCAATAATTGGCGGCATGGTTTGTAAGATCCTCTCTCTAAGCACTTCTCACTATTCCACAATTAAAAATTCTTTGTGAAATGTGTTATTTACTATAAGTATGAATTAACTAATTTCATCAGAACTTGCTTATTCTTCTGTTTTGAGGTGTGGGTAGCTATGGTACACATATTTGAATTGAATGTTACACACTGTGTCAAACATGTAAATGTGGCATCTGGTAATACGACAGAACACTTTCTTATCAAGAAATTGTTAATGCATGCATTTTCTTAAATACATAAATGCACATGCTTGCTAGCAGACAGATACACATAGAAATGTACATTGATCATGGAATAAGTTTTTCTTTCCCCTCCTCCCCTTCTTTGTATGTTTTCTTTTTTTTTTTTTTTTTTTTTCTCTTCTTTTTTTCTTTTTTTCTTTTTCTTTTTCTTCCCCTCTGGTATTTGAATGTTGGTTTTGAGGGAGGGGTAAACTGAAATTGTCCTCTCAATTCTTTTCTTGCATTTATCTCCCAGCCTTTTCTTTTGTCAGAAATGTTTATAGGTAAAGTTTCTAACTAAATGCAATGGGTTTATACTTCACTATTATTTCTTTTATGCTTTTTTTGTTGTACTTGGAATGGAATTGGGAAATTTAAAAAAAAAAAAAAAAAAAAAAAAAAATTTTTTTTTTTTTTTTTTTTTTTTTTTTGCCTTGAACCCTTTTATATTTTCAGTCCTAAATGTTTGCATGTCCTGCTAAGTTGATACATGGCAACACACATACATGCACACAGACAGATACACGCGCGCGATTCTCCATCTAACCCATTTTCCCTTTTCCTTTGAATATTATTAAATTAAGTATCAAAACATATATCAAGTCAGTCTGTTGATATCCTCCCATCTATTTCAGTCTTGCATCTTGACTGACATTTAGATTATGGAGATTTATCTTATCTATAGTCCATTTTTGCAAGCCTTTTCAGCATCCATTAGAATCTTATAAAAGATTTTCATTTCACTTACAATGAATTTCAACGAATAATTTGGGATGCTATTGATTATATTTATTAGGATCATTAAAAATTCTTTTTACATATATACATACACACACACATATATATATATATATATATATATATATATATATATATAAAATGAAAATTGCTTTTTGCCTCATATTTTTATATTTATTCAATTCAGGATGGCAGTCTTTCTCCCATCCATTAAAAAGGCATAATTGCTGTAATATACAAGGAATTCTGGAAAGCCAAAAAAAAGTCCTTTGTCCTTTATCAAGATGACAAAATGGTTATTTTTAAATAACTTAACACATTAGTATTAACTTTTGATTCTATAATATTTCATTCTATCTCGGTTATCAGGATTATCAAAATTGTGTTAGTATTTATTCTAAACAAATCAGTTTAGATATTTCTTATTTTAATAGATTTTTTACTATAAGTTGTAACTGTTGTATTGTTTTTAAGAAGTCACTTTTTTTTTCTTTTTTATAACATTGTATAAGGAATTTCGTTTTGCCAGAACTTTTTTCTTGGATGCTTTTATGGTAAAACTGTATAACCACCATAACTGAACTAAGAACATAGCTTAGTTTTCAACTAAAATGAAGTTTTTTCAGTAAACCAAAAAAAAGATAAAAGAAATGGTATCTTTTTCCATAGTCAGTTTTGTATCTAAAAAATCTTTTTGATACAAAGTATTATCAGCAATAAACAAATATTTAAAATGAAATCTTTTCATTGAGCAAATTCTTAATGAAAGAAAACTGCAGCAAGAGTGTTTTTCTTTTTCTTTGGTCTTACAATATGTCAATTACATCCTCTAATATTCCTTAGTGGTATCTTAGGTATGACACTAAACTGCATCCAATCCATCCATTACTCTCTGGTCAACTTTGACCTGGCGTGGTAGTACTTGCTACTGTCCCATGTACAAGTCAAATAGATCTGTTTGAAAATTATTAGTATTGGATAAAAATACTAGAAACCATTTGTGAAGACAAGCAATTATTAAATAGGAATAATGACTGTGTATAAATTATTAGTCTTAAATAGAAATACTTGATATCATATAACTGTGTGCAAATAAATAATGATAGTCTAATAAAAAATGCAATGGAACATTGAAAATATAGTTATGGTTGTAAGCAACAAAAAACAAATTTAATTTTGGCATTAAATAACCCATAAAGAGTTGATATGCTGTTCAATAACCAAACCTTTCTCATTGGTTCTCTTGAAAATACTTTGTATTTACAACATTAGCATCTTTTTTTTTTTTTCCTGAAATGTTTAGAGCATTCTTCATTATAAATAAAAGCCAGCTATATGGGTTAATTTCCTGCAGTCAGTTTTTTGTTCTTTTTATGCCTTCTTCAACACAAAATTCTATCTCTGCAATAATTATTATATTAGCATATAAATTTGACAAACAAAATGTAACAATTATTATGACACAGGAGTAGTATTTGTTTTGATAAGTGAAAATGTAAACTTGATAGGCATTTCTAATTTAAGTGGATGAAGACTCGGCTTTCATCCATTTTATGATGCTGAAATCTGTATTGTACATATAAAACTTTTTATTGTAAATGCTTTATCTGTTTTAATAACCACTTGTTGATTGAGAAACAAGTGTATTTGGCCTCGGAAAGTTCTGAGATTCCACGAAGGCAGGGGACTTTAAGGAGAACAAAAATAAAACAACTTGAAATGTTTTAATTGTCAGTTATGAAACACTCTACCCTACTCCACTCCTTTCCCATTCTTAAATCAAGTCATTGCCATGGTTAAAAACATACAAATCCCACATTTTTAATTGCTGGCAACTAGCCAGTATCACTTTTCATATACTAGGGATTATTTGAAGCTTATGTTTAATTTCAGATGAAGTTATTCAAACCCTTGGTGAGGGTACCTTTGGCAAATGTGTTGAAGTGAAAGATATTGAGAGGTAAGTATTTCTAAACCATTATTGTTGAATCTTTTTCCTATTCCATGTATTTATTCATTTTTTAATTCCAGTTGTGGCATGTCGCTCTCTCTCTCTCTCTCTCTCTTGCTCATCATTATTATTTATTTATTTATTTATTTTTTAATCCTCAGAATAATTTTAACAAATGTTTCAACAAAGCACTTGTTGATTGTATTTTTCTCTTTTAAGGCCCAGTGCACTTTTTATACTGCAAACACACTACCTGCCTCATTTCAGTTTTGTTTTTTGGTTATTTTTATTTTTGCACTGCATTAAATTTAATTGCTTCAACAAATCCTAAATTGAACCCCACAGTGCCAGACAGCTTTTAAGAATTTTAGGTTAAACCTGTGAAAACCAATTTCTCATATCATTTTTTACATTTAAAGAAGAAATTATTTTCAGTAAGAATTTTTTTAGCGTTTAGAATAAATATTGATATCTTTAAAGTTTCCATTAAATAAGAGAGTCTTATGAGTCTAAATAAATTTTATACTGGTCAAGCTCTTAGTGATATTAATGTAGGCTACTTTATTTTAGAATAACCTCTAATGTTAGCAAAAAGAAAAAAAAATTGCTCAACAATATAGCAAAGAATTGTTTAATTTATGAGTTTACATGATGCAACAAAAGAGGCTGGTCTGATTGTAATAAGTCCCATTTATTAATCAAATGTAATATCATTTTTTTAAATTGTTTCTAAAAATTATATCTCTGCAAAAATAAAGTTAATCTCATTAAGTGTATTGTAACCAAAAATATCTATTTGAGAATAACCTGATTACTCTATAAAGAGAAAATAATCTGCATTGCATTAAACAGATTTATTTTTTGTAATTTATTATATATTTGATGTTTCTCTTGTGCAATAATAATAATAATTATAATAGCTGTCACATTTGTTGAAAGAATGTTTTTATTAAATAGTCATTAATTGCTTATTTTTGAAGTTGACAAAAAATATATTTTATCTTCTAATAAACATTTCTTGTAAAAAAAAACAAAAAAACTCTAGCTTGTCCATATGTGAAAACTTTAGCATACTGGATCAACAGATGATTTTTTTTCTTTGAAATATAATTCATCTTTGAATTTTTGTTTATTTTGCAAATACAATTTCATGTTTCCATCATTCTAATTACCCATTTGGCTGGGGCGGCAGAATATACAGAGTGTATCTCTGCAGAGAGGTAGGGGACCCCCCCCAATGAGTGTCCTAGATATGACATTAAATTCTGATGGTGAGGTTCTAGTGATGCTGGAGTGTTGGGGAATGCAGAGCACCCCTTCATTGCCATCACTCTCAGGCCCAGAGTGGTACCATTTGATAAGGCCCTATCTATGGGTTTAATAGAACTAAACTGTGTACTTATGCTAAACTGAATTGTTTAAATTAGAACTATTTGACTAAACTGAATTGTTTGAAATGGAACTGTTTTTGACATTGAAACTATACTTATGTGAAACTGAATTGTTTGAAATAGAACTGATTATTTGTATGAAAATGGGTTTGGCATTAAATAACCCACAAATGGTTGATATGCCATAAAACCCAAACAACCAACCATCATTATAATAGTAATAATATTATCTTGTTTGATGAATTCGTAAATGTAATTTTTAAACCTTCATATGCTGTTTGGCTTCCTAGCATTCATTCTGTGTTATTTGGGGTGGTAGGTTGATGTCTCCTCCCCTCTATCTTTACTGCTGAATCTCTTTGACTTAAAAAAAAAAGCCCATTATTCTTTTATTAGGTTGGCTTTCGCATCAGCAATCTCAAAAAGGTACAATTTCTGCTTGTATAAACAATCATTCTATATATTTTTTTTTTTTTTAATTTTATTTATTTTATTTTTTTTTATTAATACTACATCAGCTGCTCTCATGAAAGTGTCCTCTTTATTGACCTGTAAACCATTGCAAAATCATTTATGAGCTACATTTTTACCAATATTGCAAGAAGAAATTGATGGCAAATAAGACCCACTTTTTTTCCCCTCTTACAATTTCATTTTGTAATAAATGTACAAAACGAAAGTTGTTTCAACTGAGCCAAATGAGAAGCATGGATAAAGTTCCAGCCACATTCAATGTACCATCCAACACTTTTTTTTTCTTAATATTATCTTCTGAAAAGAAAAGGGATGTGTTGGTGTAGCAAAAGATTTGGTATTTTCACTATTAATGACTGATGTTACCTTTTGTGTGTGGTTTGATTTGAAAAAGGATATCCCATATAATAATTACTTTTTATCAATTTATTGTGCATAGAGGTTTTAGGCTGCATCTTAGTTGCTGTATAGTTGCACTTTTTCATTGAAATTCCTTTAAATTTGGCATTAGATGTCTTTATGTAATCTTATGCTTATCAAGAGTGTGATGCCAGCATAATATACATATTAATCATCCCTTTGTATTTTTAGTTTACTTTTTATTTCATTTATTTTTATTTTACATGAAATTTGTTCTTTCCTCTGGCTATCAAGAAATACACTCTCCAATATCTGTTTTGAATAGTTTCAACTAAAATGATAAGAGTGTGTCTATGTGTTACCTTTTATCTAAATATTTTTCTTCCTCTTTTCTACTTCAAAAATCTCTTGCCTACCATCTGTTTTGGTTTTTTTTTTGGGGGGGGGTAATAGCAGTAGCAGAGTTGTTGCTTATACAGATAACATTTTCAAGAAGTTGGATCACAGCCAACTCTGCTTTGCCTGGTGAAGCTTTTTGCAATTGCATATTTATTCATATCTTGTCATTAAGATGATATAAACCAGGGGTACTAATTTTTTAAATTATATTTGTCTATTCAAAATGAATCTGATCAATGTTAAGTATGAAGGTCAAAGATTATATGTGTAACTATTAGATTTCAAAATTTTCAACTGTTTAATATAAAATTATACCTTTTATTAATTACTTACACCATCTTCAACATTAGGATGTTCTTTAACTTGTATCTGAACATTTTTAATGTTGATCAAAAGCAAAACAAGCAAGAAAAGATGCTCAGTTTCCTACAATCTAATCAATTCTTATCTTAATCATCTTTGATTTTCATACTCTAATTTATATTATTAAACATCAATTTATGCATTAAAACTTTTCTATTATAAACATAAAAAAAATATACTTTTAAAAAGTTTGTTCTATTTAAGTAAAAAGATTTTTTGACATAAACTCTATTGAACAGTATATTCACTGTTAGTGTTTTGTCATCTTTCAAGCCACTTTATAATTTCATTCTCCTAAAATTTTATATAATTTTTTTAAAAAGAACTTCTAGGTAGCTTTTGCACTTTTTCTAGAATTTGATTTCCTTTTTCATTAAGAGTATTCTATAAAGACTGCAATAAATGGTAATCTGAAAGTACAATATCTGGTGACTATAGAAAGAAGTGAAAACTTTCTAGCCAAACTTTTTCACCAAAGAAACATCTAATTTAGTGTTGTCCAGATGAGATAGTATTACACTCCCCCCCCCTGCTTTTAATTGTTCTAATTGAGAGCGGTACTTGCTTGAACTTATAGTAAAGGAGTCTCTTCTAATGCCACTATATACATACTACTTTTGAATGAATACTGACCTTTTGGATTATATTTTTGCTTTACAATCTAAAGTATCCATTTTATATAATATATATATATATATATATATATATATATATATATATATATATATATATAGTAACAATTTTCATAAAATAAAATCATAAACATTTTTGTAATCTGTAATTAGCAAATCACACACAGAAATATAATCCTGTTGTTTGTTTGTGTGTGTGTGTTTGTCTTTTCCCTAAGCAGTTTCATTCCTCTCCTCGTACTTGATTTAGATATTTTGATTACATTGGCTCTCTCCCACATTGTGCAATATTGATCATTCTTAGGTAATGTCTTGATTTAATCATTAGCAGCTTGAACTAGCTATAGAGCATCATTCAGTAAGAAATTTCTAGCCCATAACTTTGCAAGCCACTTTTGATATATCTGATCATTCTCAGTATCTTCTTCATCAAGTATTTTTTTCTTTAAACTTTGTGTCAAATTTTTATATTTCTTAAAATGAAAACAGCATATACTAAAAAAAAATTTTTTTCCAATTTCAGTGTTAGGCAAAAAAAAAAAAAAATTCCAATTTTTATAAAATATTTGAAAAACTGCACACTGGTATAACAAATTAGAATCAACAACAGTTTTCTTGAATCAGCTAAAATTAAATGCTTCAAATGACAAAATTTGAATATTTTTTGACTACTCCAGTAGCATCGAGTAGATAATACCTATATTTATGATATCTTATCAATATTTCTCAAGTGCAGACATGAAGATTAATAGGTTAAGAAAAATCCCCAAATGTTAGTCAACTGTTAATATCAACAATCATTCTCAGTTTTTAATTTTGCATTCTAAAAAAAAAAAAATGATTGTTTCTGTAGGAAGAGTTAAACTTCTCAATTCAAATTTGAATATTATGAGAAAATATGAACTTATCTTTGATGTCTCTCATTGTTGTAAAATTTTTGCAAAAAAATATCAAAAGAGAAAGATTTAGGTAACTAAAAAAAATATCAGAATCAATCTTAAAGCCAGTTTATTAGATGATTGATTATGATATATTAATTCTTTTTTTTTCTATTTCTGTGGGTTTAAAAATAATTATGTGAAATGGCCAAGCTTTTTGTTATCTTCATTTATGGACAATAAAAATATCAAGAAATAAATACCACTTGAGTTTCTCATTTGAATGTGTCTAAAATAGCAATATAACTCATGATAAAATGTGTAATCAAGATTTAAAATCTTGTTTATGAAATTTTTCTTTGGTTTATATACCACCTATTATTACCTCATAATATATGAGGTAATTTCCAATAGAGATATTTAGTTCTTTAAAAAAGAAAAAGGACATTGAAAATATTGGTTGTAATAAAGGTTTAATGAAATATTTTCTTTGTTATAATTGATAAATAGCTTTATTACTAAAAGTTTGTGGTCATTTTAATGAGAATGATGTTTTGAATAAAAATAAATATAGTTAACAAAAATATTGAGAATGCTAGTGTGTTTGAATTGCTAGTGGCAACTGCAACTTTAGGCACCATTTTCTGTACCTGATAAAACATTTGTTGTCATTAATCCTTTAGGCTTCAAAGCACATTTAAAGCCTTAATACTTGTAGATAGTTTTACTCATGTTTTTTCATCAAACAAATTTGAGAATAATCTTAGTTTCTTGGTTGGTTTCTTGCCAATTCTAAATGTTTTTCTTGTTTCATTTGATCTTGGTTAATAGTAGCATTAACACATGCAGACACACACATTATGAAGAATGGATATTTTCCCTTTTAATTTTAGTTCCCCTTTTTATTATCAGAGTTTCTCTCTCTCTCTCATGATATGTAAAACAATTTATGTAATATAATTCTTGAAAATAACCAATCTATCTGTTACTTGTAAATAAAAAAACTGCTTTTTAGCATTTTGATACATCCAATTTTAAATCGTTCCAACTTGATCAAAGTTGAAAAGTGTTTTTAAAATCGTGTAGAAAAATGACATTAAAAAAAATTGAATTTAAAAGCCAGTAAAGATTGTAATATATTTCCTTTAATACAGATTTATTGATCATAATCACATAAAAGATGTTATTAAATGGTAAATTCTCTTCAACTTTATTGTGGCTTTATAACACTGTAAAACCAGAAATGTGTAGCAAGAAATGGTTGAATAAATAGATCCTTTAATAGTTGCTTTCACTAAACTTTCCATATACTTACATATATTATAGAATTTTTGTTTTATCAATCTATTGGCTTTTTTCTCCAATATCAAAATATATGGTACAATACAAAAATCACTATTTAATAATTTCAGTTTTTGATACGAAACTGATTGTTTTATGAACACTTGCATACTTATTGGATTATTATTCTTGTAAAATCTTTGAGATGTGTGGTTTTTTTTTGTTTTTTTTTAATTATCTAGACTGAATACTTTTACATTTTGTGGAATAATCTTTATAATTTTTCTTGACAAATGTTTCAAAGACAAGAACATTATTTAGATATATATTACAGATTAGAACTATATTTTTCTGTTTATCAAATATTTCCTCATTTTAAAATAAGTTTTGTTGTTCATAATCTATTTTGTTTTAGTTTATTTTCCTAATGTTGCAATTGGGAATGAGATTCTCGTTCCTCAATTTATTTGGGTGACTCTAATAAATTGAGGAATGGAAATCATTTAGTGTTATGAAACGATTTAATGTTGGTGAGGATGTTAGCAGTACTAATTTTTAATCTATGTTATTTAACTTATAACTTTAATATGGTATCAATTCTAAAACGATTGCCTTTTGAAGCATTTCAGCAAAATAAGATTTAAAACAAAAACACGATCACCTAGAAATATGTTGGTTTACTTTTAAAAAAAAATCTGGAATATAGACTAATAAATAGTATCAATGTAAATATATTTGCACCAAAAGAGTGTGAGAAAGTGACACAGATTGTAAATAGTATTGACTTGTAACCATTTTTTGATGTTCAATTTTAGTTCTCATATTTTTTTTCTTCCTTAGAATTAAAAATTTAGGAAAAACAAACAGACTGTTGATACTGTTTTCCCAACTCCTAATAAGGTCATTAGTAATATTCGCTCCTTCTGCTGTAGTTAAAAGTTAAATTTTCTCCTAGTTAATTAACCTTAATCAATTTAGCTTATTCAATTAAATAGTTAACTTTAATTTGTGCAGATATGCACAAATAATCTTATTGATTTAGGTATTATTCTGCTTCTATATTATTCTGCTTCTAGCACTTTTATTATTACTGTCAAATTTAAATTTGGTTTGCAATAGCAGGTTTCCTGAATTCTTTGCATTCTTCAGATCTTAGTTGGTGTGAGATTTGCACAGTGTAATCCACTTTTGTGCTTACTACTACCACCACCTTTCTCCTTATCACCATCCTTGTAACTACTTGGGCAGATGGACTTCTGGCTGACTATATATACATGGCTGTTTTAACAGTTTTACTTAGCACTGCCTTTCTCTATTCATTTTTCAAACTCTTTAACACTTTATCATTAGCAATTTTTAAACATGATTTCCTGTGGTTAGCAAGTGTTCCTTACAAATAACAACTTTTATAAAACTTAATCTCTATACTGCTGAAGAAGTTAAACTAAATTTGGGCTTCTTATACAATTTATGACATAATTTATGATGTATAAATTTTAAAATCTGGCTTGAACTTTATTGAAGATAAAATATCAATTATTAACTGAATATTTTGTGCTTTTTCTTCTTAAAAAGTGGAGAAAAGTATTTTGTGAACAAGAGCGTCTTAAATTAATGAAACCTGATGAATTATAAAAATGTGTCCCTATGTTATTTGTATGAGATGTACTATTGGCCCAAAATCCATCATTTATTAGTGATGTGATAACTCGAGCAAGCAAGATTAAAGTGTAGATGGTTGAAGAAAAAAAAAAAGAATAATGAATTTCAGAAGAGTATCGGGTACATTTCTCTCAACTTGTCTAGATCAGTCTTTCATTAAAGAGAAGGGTCAATAATAGAGAAAGTAGTTGTCTTCCTCAAGTTTGCAGGAAATAAATTCTTATAAGCCATTCCTTTTTCCCCTGTAGCTTTTACACTGATAAGAGGAAAGTTAACAAATGAAGTCTTGTTCCAAAATTTTCACAAAAATTTTGCTTGCTTGTATAATATTGATTTAAATTTTTTTTTTAAGTTGGCCTACTATAGAAATTAAATCAGAAAAAATTAGTGGTAACATTATTCCTTTATCCATTAATTTTTGAATTGAATCATTATATGTAGATATGGCTTTTACTCATTTTTCCAACTTTATATTTTCTATTACCATTGATATCTATTTACCATTGTTTCTGAAATTGTAATGAGCAATTGATATGTATTATTATTTGTTTACTATGAAAAATTATAGTACAGTTTTATTATCATGATGTTTTTTCTGATCCTCCCCAACATTTTTCAATTGCTAAAAACCAGGTAAAATTATAAAGGATTCTTTTGTAGGTTGTGGAAAAAGCCTTGAAATAATTTTCATGTCTGAAGGAGCTCCCTATAATCATCAATTATTTTATATTATTTTTCTTCTCAATATCTCATAGAAGTTCTAAGAAAGATTACTATAGAAACTAAGAAGGGAAATGATATTTTTCTAAATTTAAGTGCTGAACAAATGAATTGTGACTGAAAATTATTTGAAACTTTGCAATTTTGTTGCATACAATTGTTGCAATTGTAGTTGGTTTGTGTGTGTATTTGTTTGTTAGAGTAACTTGTTGAACTCCTATTGGTAGAAAGCAATTTAGCTCTATAAATTATATTGTATTCTCTCTTTCATGAAATCTCTAGTGAATATTTGCTGTTTATATAAAGACCACATTGTAGCTAAGAATAAAACTAGCAAGTGATAGTTTGCCTGGTCCAAATATAGCTCAACAAGGATCTCATAGAATTAATCTCTTATATTCTGAAATAACTACTCCTCTCAATCTTTATTTTTGCTTGTAATAAGTGATGCCTTTGGCTGGCACATTAGTAACAACAAATGTTCTACACTTTAGTCTTCTCTCTGCTTTTTTTTTTTTTTTTTTTTTTAAATACTACAAGTAAAAACTTGTCTGACCCATTCAGAAGCTTGATGTTTTTGAATGGAACACTTCTTGATCATCCTCCATTTTATCTTTTCTGTCTTCTCTTCTTCATTACTGAATAGAGATAGAGAAACTGCTACTAATTTCTTCTCTCCTCTTCCTCTCTGTCTGCCTTAATAGGAAATGCCTTGCCACTTTGGAGCAGTTCAGGCTCATAGTAACTTGACACTATGATTACTCACTGCAAGCAAAACTTTTTATCAGTCTTTAAGGAACATAGGCCTACATTATCTGCCTTACTGCTGCTAGCCTCATAGGCATCATCTTCTCTTCATTATATTTTTAAATTATTGCCTTAAAGTTAGTACCCATCTAAGAAATTACTATTATGAAATCTCTCTCTGTCATCACAATATTGTTATTGCCATCATTATCCACCAATTAGAAGACTATTGACATAGAAGTTTTATATTTTTTGCTTGCTGTCATAGCAACTTTATCCAAAAAATAAACACAAAAACGGGAGCCTGCACTTTGATTTCTGCCATTAGCTGAAGAAACAAAATGGAGAAAAAGTTATTGTCCATCTGCTTTTTCTTCATCTTGTAATCATTATTGATATTCTTTTATCTCTTATGTGTGTATATATTTTGAAAACTGTTTACTTCAAATTAGGGTGTAACTGCTGATGTGTTTATAAACCTTTTTCAATTTAATGACTAACCAATTGTTAAATTAAACAATAATCTATTAGATGAACATTTTGTAATTATGTAAGGTAAGCAATTAAGAGGAGTTGTATCAATTATGTGTAACATTTTGTAAAGAAAGATTCATGAAAGTATTGTAGTGTTGTATTTTTTTTGTAGTGCTGCAACTTTTCCTATATTTGGACTTTATAACTTGAACAATGTGGTGCCTTTGGTGATAGTTTGCTGCTTTTGTACTTTTTCCCCCCTTAGCCAGCTAAGACAATGGCTATTGAACAGCTCTCTGAAAAGTATAATCTCTGGGAAGTGATGGTCTTCCATTCTGACAATATGGCATCCTCAGCATAATTGTATTTTGGGAATATTACTTCAATTCTAGTCATTTTGGCAGTTTCAAGGATTTTGATGTTTGTGAAGAAATTACTCAAATTGATATTGATGTTGTAGAGAGGCAGCATTGATGAAATCCTTCAAGGCGGTGAATGTGGTGGTGATAGGTTGCCCAAGTTTCTGTACCATATAGTTTCTTTGTAGACTTTTTTCACTATGGTGTCCTTGTTGTATTTCTCGACATTTTGTAAGGTTAGCTGAATGCACTGTTTGCCTTTATAAGTCAGTGGTTCACCTCTTGGTTAATCTTGGCTCCAGAGATTATCATGCAGAAAAGATAAGTTAAAACTTTTGAGCTGTTTTCAGCCTGGACAATAGTTTTTGACAGTATTGATACTGTCGAGAAATTTCTTCTTCCCTTAAACTTCTATGATGCTTTATTTTAGACTTCATAAGTATTTATACAGATATTGGATGATATTTGATAAATCCTATAGAATATTTTGACTCATTATGGCTCCACATAATATCAACCTTGTGGGTAGAGTGTTTGCCAATGGTCCAGGAGACTGGGGTTCAAACCCAGGTCGTGTTAGCTCAAAGATTTAAAAAATGGTACTTGATAAGTCCTTAACACTTAGCATTATAAGGTACGTATCAAGGGTAGTGGAACAATCCAAGGAAAGGAGTAGCTATTGAAAAGGGAGCCTTCAGGTTGCCCTCAACTACAGTGACCAACTTAACTTTTTTTTACTCATGTATTCACATTGATTTTTTTTATGTAAGTATTCACATGTTTAAGAAAAGGTTCAGTAAAAGTTATCTATACAATTAAATTACATACTAGTTTGTATCACAGGCTATTTCATACTTTAAATAAATAATTTTCAATTTTTCATTTAAATGTTAACATTTTAATCAGCTAATTTAGAAAAAGAGTTATAACTTGTGATGACAGCATAGTTAATTTCACTGGAATTTTGAAACTTATTTATGATTTTCTTCTCAAATGAGAAAAATAAAATTCTTATATTACTCTTACTTTACATCTTTTATTACATTTTTTAGTTATTTTATGCTTATTTCAAAGACTTACGGTCTTTTCTCTCCAGCTAATTCCTTAAATTATTTTTTAATAGATAGTCTAATAGTTTAATCTATCTGTTCGTTATAACTTGGTCAATTTTTTTTTTTACTCCTTTCATGTCCCTAAGTTACTTTCATAATGCAAAAATTCCACAATTCAAAGATCTCCTAATGGCTTTAATGCTTCTGAATGGAAGTTTAACTTACAGACCTTTTAATTAAAATGATAATTTTTTTATATTTGAATAATGATCTCAAAATTTCTGAGAGCAAGATGTTAATAAAGCAATGTTATGTGATTTCCATCAACTAGCAAGGTATTAGAATTAATTGAAAGCAATAAGTAAACATTCTCTTTTTTTTTAATAGATTAATTTTATTTATTTTTTAATATTAAGCATGTTTATTGAAACATTTGGATGTTGAGTTAGTTAAAAAAAAGTTATTGTTATGAATTTCACATTTTAAAATAAAGTTACTTCATGGGAAATACTGAGTGAAAATAATTGAAATAAATTAATGAGAGAATTTTAAAAAAAAAATCTTAATTGAAAATTTAAACAAAATTCATTCTGTAATATTTCTACTACTAAATACGATTTAGTTTTTCATTGTATTGAGTACTGATGTTTTTATAACATAATTGTGTTCTGATTTAAAAAAAAAAAAATCATAGTTAAAGTAGTTTTGAACTATTTTAGTTATAAAGAAACTTCCCCGCAGAATATAGAAGAACTTAGCTAAAGTAAATCTATACCTTTTACTTAGACATTGTGGATCAAGATAACTTTGAGAAACATCTGCTTTTCTTTTTTAATCTAAATAAGAAAACTAATAAATATTTTCTCAACAGTTGTCATTCAATTTCAAAAAATGACCTTTTAAAGAAAAATCCTTACTATTTTCATATTGTGAAAGAACTTTAAACTTTTGTTTTCCAAGATCACGATCAAGATATTCCAAACACAGTGGATCGTAAGTTTTCAGAATTTGTCTTGTTCCTCTCTTCATCTTATATGTTTACAGTGTATTTTCAAAGTAGTGATAATCATCATATCTAGTCATTACTTTATTTTTTGCAGTATTACAATGACTAGATATTCTGAGAACTGGTTGTGACTGTGTTATCCTCCACTGATGTTTGATTTACTTCCTCAGATTCTTTTGAATATCTTTAAAACAATTTTTTTCAATTTAACCTTCCAAACTGACCTGTTTTCCTCTTTGTGACTCTTGCAATAAATATTTGGTACTTGATTTAAATGCAGCCCATTGTAAAGTTTGCATACACAGATAATCTGAAAAGAGAGTACAAAAGAAGTGATGCCATTCATTTTGATTTGTCTTGTCTAATCATCTGGTTGTTCTGGTCCTATGTTCCCTAAAAATGTTTGTGACTAGAATTCCTTTTTTTTTTTTTTTTCCTTTTTTTCTTTCTTTTTTTTCCTTTTTTTTTTCTTATATCAGAAAAACTTACCAACCAAACATTTAGGTATTCACTCTTTCATACTCTTTCCCACTTACCTTTTTGCTGCAAATGTGCTTTTTTATTCAGTTATTGTATCACTTTTTAGATAAAGTGATGTTGAAAATTCAGAGAGATCTCATTTCAGCCCTATTATTTCAATAATGTACATCAGAAGGCATTCAATTAAATATAAAGTTGTTCATCTTTAATTTCAACAAAACCTAACTAATATCTAGATTCCAGTTAAAAAAAGATTTTACAATCTCATGAAGAACTTGAAATCTTTTTGCAGATTGTTTACATATTCCACTGATGTACATAATTGAAATGTTCAAGTTACAGCAATATCTCTATTTCATTTATTTGCTGTTTGCTTTGCCCCTTTTACATTATAATATTACTTTGGGATGGAAGTGTGTTTATTTTTTTGGGGGGGGTTGTCCCCCTCTATATTATTAATGACAGTTGGAGTATTAAAATAATGATTTTGCAGCTTAAATACAATTATATTTGAACTAACAACTCGCAGCTTGATGCACCCCACCCCACCCCACCACAATATTCTAAGTAAGTTTACCACATTTTTTTAATGTCACTATCAATGATTGAGTAAATTAATCCCAAGTTCATCATCACTTTATTTGGCAGTGAAAATATTCCAACAAAAAAATCAAAATTATTTGCATGTTCTGCCTTGATTTGTTATATAAACTGAAATCTCATTTTTTCCTCCTTTTTTTTATTATTCTATATCCAGAGAATTGATTAGGATTAAATAGTTCAGAATTTAACTTTGTTTTTTGTTCATTAGTATCTTGCAATTAAAACTAATTCTCCCACCAGCATGTGCCATTTGTACTTGTCAAATTTACCATTTTACCTTGTGTGATATTAATTTGTATATTTGGATACTCAAGAGTTCTAATTTAAGAGTTTTCTTTCATCAATAATAGTTCAAAACTGTTAGATTTAGTCTAAATCTATTAATATGAAATGTAGTTTGAAATCTTATCAGAATATTCTATCTTATATTTATATAAGTCATCTTTATGCTTTTAAAATGTTTTACTATTTGAAAATAAGGATTATGAGAAATTAAATAAATTAAATTATGATTAATCATAAGTTATATGTAATAAGTGTATTACTGAAAATACTGTTCTCAACCTTACTATTAATACTTTAAAAAAATTGAAAGTACCTTTTGGTTTAGGATTAGAATATTCCTCTTCTAATTATTTCACTTTACAGAAATCCTAAACTATAAACTGCTTTATTTTCTCTAGGAATAACCTTAGTTTTTTCTTATTTGTTCAAATCATTTTACTAAAAAAAATCTTTTTATACAAACCTTATAAAAATGTAATATTTTTATTTAAAAATTTTATTCCAATAAAAACAAAGAAAAATATGCTATATTTTGACTTTTGAAATTTTTCTGTTAAACCTTTTGAATTTCATTGGAACATTTCAGATAGACAATTCCTCTTATTTTTCCTCATCTAATTTTTGCTTTTTCAGAAATGGTCAAAGAGCTGCTTTGAAGATTATTAAAAATGTAGAAAAATATCGAGAAGCTGCAAAGTTAGAAATCAATGTTCTTGAGAAATTAAAAGAGAAAGATCCAAATGGAGAGTTGTAAGTGTTTTTAATTTATCTTTCTCCCCCCATAGAAAAAATTCTCTTAATACAGCATATTCTAATCTCTCCAAATTAAAAGTTGATAACCTCAAATTGTAAATGAATCTTGTTCACTGGTTATTTCTCAGTTACACATAATCAACCCTGTGTGTGTTTTTTTTTTTCACACAAGTTTGTCATTTGGAGAACAAAAACATATACACACTCACTCACTCAAAAGTTAACCCCACTCAATTTATCAAATAATTTTATTTAAAAAAAAAAAAAAAAAAAAAAAAATCTATCATTATAGCATAGATGGTAAAGTCCCAAAATTAGTGACAATGTTGACTGCTTTTTGTATGCCTAGTATTAGGTTGTTGTGTAGACAAATTGGAAGACACCTAATCATAAGCTATAAATCGGTCATCTGGTATAAAAGTACATAACAACTGATGATATAAAGAAAAGCTATTTCTTGTGAGACTGGCTAGAAAAGAACCCAAGTGAACAAGTTGCATTCTTTGAAGTCAAGGGCATCTCAACTGCAGAATATCCTTCAGCACTTTTAAAGTTTAAAGTTGATGATTTTGCTTCACAGTATTCACTCTGACAACCACTTTGCATAATGATAAATTGGTTAGAACATTCTCTTTCGGAAGAGGATGTACTGGTTTAACAAAGGTAGATTTCTACTGCATGTGACTGATGGCCAATCCTATAGAGCAAATGCAATTAGGGAATGTCTATTGCATAATGCTGTTGATACACTTCCATGTAAAGAATAGGTTGGGCATCAGAAAGAAAATCAATTGTTTCTGAGACTTGCTAGAAAAGAATCTAAGTCAACAAGCTCTGATTTTTAACCCTATAGAATATTTATGGAACATCTTGGACTATAAACTATAAGCTAGCCCCAGCCCTGTTTAAACACTCGTAGAATTTTCATTGACACTCCAGGAATAATAATGGCACAATATTCTTTGTATTCAAATTAGAAGATTAATAAGCATCATTAGGCATTTGTTAATATTAACGTCTTTGTGTACAAAGACTTGTATTCTAATTGTGATTATGTGGAGTACATTGTTAAGTAAAGAAATATACTTGTTTCTGATATTCGACTATAAATTGCTTTCCTTACAAAGTTACCATTGAAATACATGTTTTCTGTATATGTTTTTTCATATTCCTGTATTCACAGTTGCATAACATATATAGATTTTACATTTAGTTTTGGTAAAAAAAAATAGAATAGCATTTTATGAGTTGTCAATTTTGAATAGCAGGAGAAAATAATGGGTCTTTGTTTATATATTATAGTTTTGTACAATGAAGGATTCTTGTCGGCACCGTTATGAATATATCTTATTTTTGTAGTGATATCCTGTTAGAATATTATTCTTAAAAATAAATCAAATCAAATTAATTATTTTAAAAATTAAAGTGCTTGATTGTTAGGTTCTTTCCATGAAATATTGAAGAAATTAACAATTTATGATTGATAAATTTTCTTTAAATAACAAATGTATTTTGGTCATTGAATTGACAATTTTTTTCTAAACACAATATTGTTTTATCTAAATGAAAAAAATGTATTGCATATCTCTCTCTCTCTTTCTCTCTCTCACACATACTTATTACATGTATATATCACACTTTTTTTCTTTTTCTTTTTACTCTAATACAGTTTGTGTGTACGGATGCTGGACTGGTTTGATTACCATGGACATATGTGTATAGCATTTGATATGCTGGGTCTTAGTGTGTTTGATTTTTTAGTAAGTACATGTCCATTCTATATTCATATTGTATTTTTATGGCATGACAAGTACTAAATAAGTTCAGATATAAAGAATTTTGATTCTTTGCACATTCATTTTTTATTTATTTTGTCTCACATTAACTTGGAGATTAGATAAATAGTGGAAGTATAAAATTGCCATTTTATAAGCTATATAGCAAAATAAATTTTGCTCAACATTTCCCTACACTATATAACTATCAAGAGATTTGGAAAAAACTGAAGCTTGCTCTTTCTACCTATCTCCCTTCAGCTATTCAAACATGAAATCACTTTTTATTCAATTCATGCTATAAGGTTTATGATCACTTTTGGATCTCTTCTTTTTATGTTGATGACCTTTTTGATACCCAATTTTTAAGCTTAAGGAACTGAACTTCATATTCAAATATGTAACGGTAAAACTGTTTTATTTTTTTTGTTTCATTTTAATTTTATTTTTTTAAATTATCACTTATATTGAGCAAAACTTATTTTAATAATTTCACATTGAAAAATGCCACTATTTTAACAAGAAGGCATAGCGATAATAGTTCTTGACATTAAGGAAGAATAAATTCTTTTACTGCAGTTGTCAAGAAATTTCAGTTTCAATCTTTTCCTCACAAAGATTTGTAGAGGAGTTTCTTTGGTTAAATATCTATTGTCTACTTTGTTTGCATAGATTTCCGAAGGCTTTTAAGTTATTTATATTTGCAGATAGTTTTAGTTGTGAATATCTGTTATTCATTTGGGATTAATGTAAAAAACGGGAAAGTTGATACAGAAATATTTAGTCCTTGTTTAATGTTTAAACTAGCATATGTCAAATTAAATTAAAGGGAGAGGGGACTTTGTCCTCCTAGTGATTTTGCTATTTATAGAGGTAAATGCTATAAGATTTATTTTTTTAATTTTAATTTCTAAGGTTTTAATCTGCATAATATTTACAATCTTGGATATATATTTTCATTGATATATGTATTTGATAAACTTATGAAGGGCTTCAATTTTAAAACTCTTTATATTGTTGAAAAACATTTTCTTTTCTTTTCTTTTTTTTTTTTTTTTTTTTTTTTTTTTTTTTTTTTTTTTCAGGGTTCACTTTAGTTTTTATGCTATGTGTATTGGTAAATTTTTACTTAAAGAGATATGAAAATGTTTGATAAAAATAAAATTTCTAATGCTGACTTTTGAAGAAATTAATTCCTTCATACACAGACCAATAACATTTTTTCAAAATCAATACTGACTATTCAAGTTTATTTTTATTAATTGATAATAAACTTCTCTAAAATAAACTTTATTTTTTGTATGTCATTAATATTTGACTTGCACATTTTAAGAATTCCATTTTTTATTCATTGCCTCTAATCCACTGAACAATGCATAATATTCAGAATATTTAAGAATATTTATTTCATATAGTCAAGTGGTTATTTTTTAATTAAATACTCTTGATTTACTTGGAAATTCTGTTTTTTATCATTTTCTTCAAATACAGTCACTTTTTTTTTTTTCTTCTTTTTTTTATAGTGCTCAAATTGCAGTTTACCATTTTGTTACTTTTATGAATGCCACAATTTTTTTCTTTTCCCTTAACAGAAAGACAATAACTATCTTCCATATCCTCTTGAACAAGTTCGACATATTTCCTACCAGCTATGTTATGCTGTTAACTGTAAGTGTTTTTTTTTTAACTAAACATTTTCCCCTAAGTAAAAAAGATTTTGATAATCCATATAAAAATATGGGTTATCAAAATATTCTACTTCTACTATCGTGTTTGTTTACTTAATAATTTCAGCGTACCTGATTTACTTAAGGACTATCTTTATTCATCATATGGACACTACAATTACACATTTTTTAATTTACCAACACCTCAATTAGTTAAAGATGATTATTACTCTTAAAGAGTTAATAAGATAGCAGGTTTGAATAGATTCATTAAGTCTGCGTTAACTTATTAGCATCTTTATTTGGTTTTGACAATACAAATTTGTTTCTACTCAAAATGAAAGATTTGAAGCTTTTGAGTACAAGATTTGTTTTAAATTTGAATTATTCTTGTTTAATATTTCTGAAAGATTCCTACTAAGATTTTTAAGTTGATACTATTTAGATCTGAAAATCTCCAGTTGTTAGCAAAAAAAATAAATACAAGGAATGATGTATATCTCGGCTGGATCTGATTTTGCTACTGAATTGCTTGATGAATATCAAAGGTCGACTAATTAAAATGATTGGATGAATACATAAGACAAACTCACTTTCAGTATTATCTTTGATAAATTCTGATTTTATTTTATCTATTTCAGTTCTTCATGAAAACCAGCTTACTCACACAGATCTGAAACCAGAAAACATACTCTTTGTCAACTCAGATTTTGATGTTACATATAATGCTAAAAAGGTATGTTACTCTTTATAATAATCTCTTCAATAATGTTGGCTCAAATAGCTAAACTACATATTTCATATTATTTTGATGGCATGAGCAAATTAGCTTTAATATCTCTCTCACCCTTTAAATAAAAATTGAGGGGAATCTGAAGAGAAAGATATTGCTGATATGTTCTCAGCTTGTTTGCTCTGTATTAACACAGGTTTGTGAGAGCTTGATTATTCTTTTCATCTTTGTTCACTGTCATTTCATTACCTATCAGTACATTTTTTTAAAATTACAGCGGAGAGATGAACGCCGAGTGAAAAACACAGACATACGGTTAATAGACTTTGGGTCTGCCACATTTGATCATGAACACCACAGTACAATTGTATCAACAAGGCATTACAGAGCTCCTGAAGTCATTTTGGGTGAGTTACAGTCTGTATTATTTCATTTATTGCTTTTATCATCCTTTCAAAAATATTTAAACTACTTGAGTAGTTTACATTTTACTAACACCAAATTAACAAATTATTATTTTAGAAAAAGAAATTCAGTTTCTGGTTTCATATTAAAACTTGATTTCTGTTTTACAAAATATTCTCTCACATCCAGGCATTGATAAATAAGAGAATTGTATATTTAAGCATCTGATTGTAATGTCTTTTATTTATATTCATTATCTTGCACTGAATTTTTCTTTTTCTGAAAATTAATTTATTAAATTTAGATAGCTTATATAAAAAAGTTAGCTTTTGTAATGTCTGACATTTTTTTGTTTTCTTCTCAACTGTTGGCTTTATCACTTGTCTCTAGGGCTTAAATCTGTTTTGTTTATTTTTGAAATTATTTCTTTTCAGAATTGGGATGGTCCCAGCCCTGTGATGTTTGGAGCATAGGTTGTATCATGTTTGAGCTCTACACTGGATACACATTATTCCAAGTGAGCATAAATTGACTTCTCTTATTGAAAATAGTAACAAAAAAAAACAACTTTTGATAAACTCTATAAAAAGGAGACACTCATTTTGTTTAAAACTTTGCTATAATAATATATTTTAAAACATAAAAATACCTTGATAAAATAATTCTGATATGTATATTAACTATACCTAAAATTATTTTTTCAAAATTTTATATTTTCAAAAATAAAATCAGATTACCCAATTTTGTAATAAATATTATTGACTGTTGGACACACATAAACAAAAACAATTAATGATATATTTTTTTCTGATCATAATGTGTTAATGCCCCCCTCCCTCATATAATTGATCATTTTGAAGTTGTACATATTAATATTTTTCAATCTGCCATATATTAGCAATCTGAAGATTTTTTTTTTAAATGCCTTTCCAGAATTTGACTAATTTGTTTTAGTTTGATTTATAGCAGTTATAGATGGTAAATTTCATTCATTGATCATTTGTTTTGTACTAAAATGTAGGAGATATATTTCAGTAAAGAACAAATTTCAACTCCAATTTAAAACTTCTTTCTATGTAAAATCATAAAGTATATTTCTATAAAGGAAAAACATTTTTGTAATTTCTGAATTTTCAGTATTTTTGAGGCAAAGACATTTTAAATAACTTTTTAAAGGCAAGAGGAGAATCGAATTTGATTCCTAAATTAACACTGATCACACATTGACAAAATAATTTTTTTTTAAATCATACATCCAAAGAACAATAACTGAATTGGCTGAAAGGAATCTCAAATAGTTTAAATTTTGATACATTACCCAAGAAGTACTAATATTCACTATAATTTTGCATTATATCTTGAATAATCAGGTATAAGGTTTTGTTTTTTATAGACAATAGTTTCGATATGGTTTCTAATCAAAATATTTTTAAAACAAGATTTTGATTCACAACAACAACAACAACAATGCTTTTTATTTAATGCAGAAATAAAAATTACATGAAATTTTTAAAAAATGGAATTTAAAAATATTTCTGACCCCCCCCCCATATATATATATATGTGTGTGTGTGTGTAAAAAAAAACAAAACAAAACAAAAAAAAAAAACAATATTGATTTATTTATATACTATATTTTCCAAACATGTTAAAAATACTACTGTGCCAACAACAAACCTTTCATTAACAAATGATTCTATGGTTAGGCATAGCTTCGGAACCTAAACATTATTACCATTAGTCCAGCGCGTTCCACCAGTACCTGCTTATACAACTCTACCTAGGAGGCGATGGTGGCAAAATGACTACCATGGTAAGAAGTCTTTCCGGTTACTCGAGTTCGAATCATGAACGAAGCTGTTTCCATTTTATACAACACTAATAATTCCTTGAAAAGAATGAATCCAACTATTCTCTCTCCAGTCATGGTTAAAAAGTAAGGCCTACTGGGCTGTGTAATCTTTATAGCAACCAATCTAAGAGAAAAAAAACTAGAGAGGGGTGAGTTTCAACAAACTATATCTGCCCAACACACACGCATACCCAAACATTCACACCAATATACACACACACACACACACACACATATATAGTAAGAACCTATTGGACCTTACCAACAGTTGTACGGCCGCTTACCTCTCATCTCTAAAACCATTTAAGTAAGACGAACAAGATATGCAGTAGATTGATGAAGAACCAAGGACGTTTTTGTATGGACTGCTATACATGGATGTACCAGTGCTGGCCAACCAGCAAAAACTTAAGCAAATGATCTGTCTTTGATGGTAACATTGGTTAAAGGATATAGAAAGGTGATTTCAAAGCACAAAAATTACATTTTCAAATGGTATATCAAATTTATTGATTAAGTATTAGTTTTTTTTTTTGGGGGGGGGGTTATAAACTTTTACAAAATAAGTTTGTAAAATGTGAATGCTAACACAAATTTTCCCCAGTGTGAAATTCATGTAGCCTCCTCAGGTTGAAATAACATGAGTTTTTATTGGAGCATATGTGCTGTTTTAAATGTTGTGAAAAAGCTTCATACTTTTTCAGACACATGACAACAAGGAGCATTTAGCTATGATGGAGAGAATATTGGGCAGTATACCATACCGAATGGCCAAGAAGTCTCGGTGAGTGTTTTCTAGCAGTTTTATTTATTTTTTAAGATACATTAAGAGCTTACATAAAAATCAAATAGTAGAATTACTCTCTACTTTTTTTCACTTGTTTAATCTAATAGGATTTAATTAATCTTTTAAATCATAAAACACTTTCTATTAGTGGAAGCCTTTCTTTTAAGATGAACTGTCAAAACTGGAAAAAAAAAAAAAAAAATTTTGAATGTTAATGCAATTGAACAGATGAATTTCTACTGAAAGTTTGATAAACTTGAGTTCATCCTCTTGTATTTCAAATTCATAACTCATAACTACTTGATTATTTGAAGTTAGACCATCCCATTCTAAAAATGGAAGTTCTGCAACAACTCTGACAAGCAAGTCTATATGTTGCTTGTTTCAATAGTGGATGGCTATTTTTATCACTACTATATAACAGAAGTAACAAAGATAAGTTTTGTCCATAAGAAATATCCACTTTCATAAAACTGTTAAAGTGAAATTTGAAGTTGAAACAAACAATTAAGAACTTAAGACCTTTTTACTTTATCTTTTGAATTATAAAGAGAAATTATAATAAGATTAATGAAAAAGATACTTTATTTTAGAAGAAACTTATGACTGTGTTTCATGACAACTTGATTTTCTTTTCTCTACATAGACATGCCAGAAAACTACCTTTATTCTTGCTCATTTGGAGATTTTTAGTAGCTTATGAAAGAAATAATTTTCATTATACAAACTCATATACTTCAGTATAGAAAATCATCAGTATGAGGGATTATATTTTAGCAATGAATGTAATTAATTTAAAAATATTTTCCTTTCCTTCCTTTTTGTTTAAAAAAAAAGTACAAAAATCATTTAAAGGTGATCCACTGTTGTTAATGGTAACAGGTGGTTAATCTAAGAATTGATAGTCTGATTTTAGGTTCAAACCTACAAAACAATAAAATCTAATTGTCACACTTGATGAAATGATTTGCTAAATTATTTGTTAAAAATTGCATTTATGTCTTTATTTATCTATTTTGAATATTTATAACACTTTTTTCTATATAAATGTCTATTAAATCAAAATAATCTTCATGAAATTCTATTTTGAAATTACATTTTTGCAATTCATTCTTTGTAAATTTTCTATTATATTCTAACAACAAAGGCATTATTAGAAAAAGTTCAATGTTTAAATTTTTGATTTTATTACTGTTGTTTTAAGAACAAATTACTTCTGGCATGGTCGCCTTGATTGGGACCCTACCACTTCTGCTGGGAGATATGTGAGGGAAAACTGTAAACCCCTTTATGTAAGTACCTAATCAGCTGAAGCTGTTGTACCTACTACCATAGCTGCACATTAGTGCAACAACAACAACAACAACAGCTGCTATTACTACTACTACTACTACTACTACTGCTGCTGTGGCTGCTGCTATTTGCCAATTAGGAAGAATACTGATAATGCTATTTGACCTCTTTTCAAAAACGCTCTTTTTTCAAAACACTCTGTTGATAGTAGGTTGTCAAACTCATATACTTGATAATGAATAGTGAAAGCTTAGTATTCTTTACTAATGAATTCACTCTGTACTAATTGTAGTGCTTAACCTATATAGTCATTTATACCCAATTGAAGTATTGTAAGTCTTATAAATATATTCATAATCTGATTGTATAAGACCTAATTTCAGAAAATCTTCAGCTTTAAATTAATTCTAACATACTATTTACATGGTTAAAACAAACCAACATTATCCGTATCACTTAAGTTTTATCCGTAGATATTGCTTTTTTTTTTTTTAATCAGGCTGATGCTCTTCCTTCTTCTTCTTCTTTATTGAAATCCATCCATTCAATGAGTTTCCTTGTTTACTGAAAATGATCAGCTTTCTTTTCAACAAGAAATTTCATAATCCTTTCAACTTCTCAGCTCTCACTAGATAGTTCCCTCTCTCTTTCTCGCAAGTTATTGATGTACCTACTTGGATTAGCTGTACTTGAGCATTTTAATTATTTTTTATGTGTATGTATGGGGGATAGTTGCTTTATGATAATTCTTGAGCCAGGTAATACTTTGTTGCATTGATATTTGGATCAATTTAATTCACATGCAATGTTTAGTAATGATAAGGCTCCAACACTTCTAATCTGGATACAAAAATATTAAAAATTCTTGCAAACTCATTTGGTGGTCACTGATGATTTCAATTTTGAGAGAATTTTAGCTTATTTTGTTTAGATTTAATTTAAGTAACAGCCTCTGTATTGCAGATTATGAATACCAGTTTATTAATTCAAGAAAATATTTAATCATTGAAAATGCTTCTAACCATACTCTGTGATTAAAAAATACTAGGACAGATGGGTTAAATTGAATCTACTTTGATTTTAGTTTATCCGAAATACTTTTATCCGACAAAGCTTTTGAAAAGGAAACCAGAAAAATGTTAGTGTATTGTATTTGATACAAAAAATAATTTAACTTATGAATTATTTGTGTATAGAGCTGAACAAAAAACTTTAAATTATTATA
This sequence comes from Sepioteuthis lessoniana, assembly GCA_963585895.1. Taxonomy (NCBI): domain Eukaryota; kingdom Metazoa; phylum Mollusca; class Cephalopoda; order Myopsida; family Loliginidae; genus Sepioteuthis; species Sepioteuthis lessoniana. The sequence continues at coordinate 1,414,966 of OY757926.1, read as the reverse complement.
ATTGTTAATCTTTAAGAGAAAAAAGATAGCAGATACTTATTGCTTGGGTCATTGGCATTATTCAACTATCTTATTGGCAATAGCAACCAGATAGCAAATCAGGCAATGCATGTATGTTTTGTCCATATACTCTGTTTGCCTCTTGTTTTGCCTGCAGAAGTTTTTTCTTCTTCTTCTTCTTCTTCTTCTTCTTCTTCTTCTTTGTCTGCCCACCCAACTGAGGCCCCTGCAGCAGCATTTCGTCTTTCTTGTTTTCCCTCCCACTCTTTATGTACATAATAATCTCCCAGCATTTTCATTAATTATAATTAGTTGATTAATTCCTTTCTATTTTGTTTCTTAAGTGGTTTGTTTATTGTTGCCAGATAGTGTTTGGTCCATTGTCTTGATTTGAAGTAATTGTTATTTAGGTGATTTTTTAAAAATTTTATGATACTAGGTGGGGTGGGCTCTCTTTTAATAATTTTGCTCATGTATGTATGAAAAATCAGTTTATTAATAAGTTTAAAAGAATGATTTGATCATTGTACCAAATCTTTTTGTTCAGAAATCAAAAACATAGCTTCATTTATTTATCAAAACACAATTTTTAATAAAATCCCTTTATCCTAATATAATACTCAAACTTAATATTTTTCCCTAAAAATTTTATATTAAGATAAATAAAAATGGGTCTTCTGTTTTTAAGAAGAGGAAGGATTTAATTTCTTTCTTTTAATCCTTCCAGATTTTTCTTTCTGTGAGCAAATTTATTTAAAAGGTGCTGAAAATAGAAAAATGTTCAAATGTTTTTTGTCGGTCGGTTGCCATTGTGCAATAATTTGTGTGCTAGTGTGCCAACAACATCCAATGACACCTTGACCACAATATCGCACCAGTTGCTATGGTTGCATGCTGCATGGCTAATTTCCATATTGGCTCATCTTGCTTTGTTTGTTTCTTTTTTTTTTTTTTTTTTTCTTTTTTCTTTTGTTTTCCTACTCCCCCACTCTCCCCACTTGTTGTGGAAGAAAAAGCAAGTATTTCTACCATGGTAGATTGGATTGGGATGAGAAGAGCTCCTCAGGGCGCTATGTTCGGGAGAATTGCAAACCTTTAAAGGTGAGTAAGGAACTAGTTAACATGCAAATATTTCTATTGAAAATTTAGTGTAAATCACACATCTAAAAATATCTGACTTCAGATAACACAATCTGCCTAGCTAATCAGCTGTTAACAAGGAACAAATTAAACAGGATTCAGTTTGATAAAACCTAGCTTTTTAAATTCAACCCAGTTTCTCATACATCACTCCTAATAATCTTTGTTTTATATATATATATATATATATATATATATATAGTCTCGACTGGTGCTTCCATCCACCTTTTTCATCATATATATCATTGCTACTTATCATATGAATTCTTTTGATAATTGCTGTTTTATGTATTATAGCCAACTGTTTCAATTAAGATTTTTAATTCTTATTTTAGCAATGAATATTTTTTTCTACCATGAAAGAACATATGCAAGCTTTTTTCAATTTCTTCCAGTCTTTTTACATGGCTTTTTTTTTTTTTTGTCTATATCTAGTCTGGGAATTTATCATTTGCAAGATGGTTGACATTTTTAAACCCCACCCCCTCCCACTTCCCCCAATATTTATCTATCAATGCAATTTGAATAACAAAGACAAGTTTTTGATAATTCTAAATGTGTTGGATCTTAAGGCAAATGAAAGGGTTTCTGGTCTAGTCTACATTTTAATAAGCTTAAATCATTATGTATATTTCATTGTTACTGGACCACTTTTATTGCATAAATCAAAGCTATTATCTCAGTTTTATCTTAATATTGTCCTTATTATATGTTTGGAAATTTTTATTAAAAATCTTGTTAGACAAAAACAATTATGTTAAATACTAATTTAAATACCAATTTGACATTATTTTGTATACAAGAAATAGTTACTTTATCTAGTATAAATGAATTTCCTAATGGAAACTGCATAGTTATCCACATAAGTATGTTGGTCATAGTTAAAAAAAAAAAAAAAAAGTATCTTTTGCATATTCACTTTGTCAATTTTTATAAAAGTAGGATGAGTTATTAATTGATATGATTTGGCCATTATAAATTGCTGCAGTAAAAAATCAAATTTTGTGCTTTGAATCCTGAGGTATTTGTTAAATATAGTAAATTTATTCAACGGTCTGTTCATATTTGAAAGTGCTTGCTGGGTGTTTACAAGAATATAATTTCAAATTTTTGCTCGCTCTTGGAAAGTCTAAAAGACTGGTGGTGCTGGTGCTGCTGGTGGTGGTGGTGGTGGTGGGAATGACTTAGTTGTTAGTATGTCTGATAAAACATGCTGTGTGTTTGTATATTTTAATTTTTTACTAAATCTTTCTTGTGCAAAATTGGCTAGTGCCAGCATTTTGAAATCTAATTTGTTTGTGCTGATAAATCAGCTGTGTTTTTGGTTTCCCTACTATTTTTTTTATTACCCCCTCCTTTTTTTTTTTTTTACAGCATGATTTTTTAATTTTTTTATGGGCATGACTAGATTTTGGAGTCTTTTTTTTTTTTTTCTTTAAATATGTGGAAAATGACAATTCAATTATCCTGTTCAACAGGGTTTTGTATGATGCTTTTTTTTTTTTTCTTCCTTTCTTTTCAGTGGAATGCAAAATATATTATTGATAATTTATTACTATGTCAAATTTTTTAAAAATTTAAATATTTAAATTTTTGTAACTTAACAATTGGGATGTGCAAATGAGTCATTATTTTGCTTGTCATTGTTTTTAATTTACATCATCTCATCCCTGCTATGAGCTGCTTATTTCATTATTAGAGCAAATTTTCTAAAAGCTTTGAATTTTTTGTTTTTCATATTGCAAGCTTTCACTGTATAACTGTCAACCTTATTCATCTGATGCTCATTTATATAGAGAAATTGTCAAAGGTGTGATTAATGGCCTAACTGTTAACAACACAGAAAAAATCATTAGGAAGCAAAGTTCCAATTACATCTTAGATAAATTGTATTCATTTAATATTAATGGTCTTGGGGAAAGTCATGAAGCCATCTCTTCTCCCTGCCCCCTGATATGGATAAAATAACAGGACAAACTGGGCTCTCCAGATTTGGTTGCTATTCAGTCTAGGACAATTCTGAATTCAAAACCAGTTGATCCTTCAGCTATGAGTGAATAGCAGAAATTTTTATTGTGGGTATAGCAATCTCACCTCATAAAACCTACTTGCTAAGATGTTCAGCACTCAAGCTGAAAGATAAATCTATCAAATTGTGCTTTTTATTTATCATAATTTTTCAATATTGCATGAGCAATTAATATTTATTTCATTTGTTGCATTCTTAAAATTTTGTACTGTTATTAGATTGATAGTTTCTTTATAAAGTATCTTGTCTGTTTTAATGTGTAAACATGACCTCATTTAAAAATCCAATGTCGTTTGAATGTAGAATGCAAAATCTTGTATCTACTTTCGCAAAATTCTTTGACTATTTAAAAGTAATCATTTTCACAAACTTAAAAATCATTACTTCCTCTGTTCCTATGATAGTTGGTATTTAGTGTCATTGTTTGTTTTTATATATATATATATATATATATATATAAGGGTAGGTTGATTTTTCACTTTTTTTTTAAATATCAAAAAGAATAATGCACTGAAAGTTGTGTATATACCTATTAAATACTCATACCAAAAATTAGATCTGAATCTTCAACGGTAATATTCGAATATATTGAAAAAAAAACAACTTTTTCCTGATATGAATTGAAATACAACAAATAAACAAATATGGAAAAACAAATAATTGTTTAATAATTTTTAATATATGGAATGAAATAGTTCCATATATGAGCCCTTAGATGAAAACACTGGTCTCAATTGTTGGCACAAAACTTTTGCAGGTATGTGCTGGTGAATTCTGTAATTCATTGTCAGAAAAGTCTAGTGTGAGTGGTGGCTCACAGACTCCATTTACTGACAAATCAATTAAATCAGTCCAGTGCACAGCTTTAAAGTTGATCATTGGGATCTTTTAAAATCTTTTCTTGACTGGCTTCCCTCTTCTGAAACAATATAAAAAAATAATTTGAGTTTAATTTTTAAATGCAATTTGTTCTGCTTTAATAATATTTCGTGAAATCAGATGTAATCTTTAAAATGTTTCAATAAATTGGCACAAGTACTTCAACCAGTTTTGTATGAATAAATATTAACCTACCTAATGGCCAAAATTCTTTTTATACCCTCTTCTCTCACTTCAGGTTCATCAAATTTCACCATTGAAAATAAAACATTCTCCAGAAGTAATGCCAAGGCATTATACTGGAGGTTTTTTAATGTAATCCTTTGAACCTCAATTGGTTTCTTTCGTATCCTGTCAATCATATTGTAAATATAAATTTGCTGGTGATGGAACTTGTTACTTTTTTTATATCAAACCAGCAAATAGCATAAACATTCACAATAAAATTTATCAAACTATATAGTTTGGTCGAACGATTCTGTGGATATGCCCCACGAGTCCATAGGCACATGAGCCTGATGGCCAAAGTTAACCACCTTGCCTGGTTTAATGGACCAATTTTCCACGATGCAAATCTAGGGTCCACCTTACCTCTAGAAATACCAACTGTATATTCATAGAGTAGTCTTTGGTCACTACTAAGGCTATCCATATCTTTCATTCCAAAATGAAACTCCAGGGGATTCTCAACAGCTGAAAAAGATTTTTGGGGTAAATTATGGCAATCATTTGCACATAATTTACCCAATGGACCATTGAATGTAGTGTGACTTTTTGTGGTGCCATCTAAATGTTTGAATAGAGCTCTAGATGGAAGTTCATTTTGATATAAGGAGCAACCAATTGTGTGAAGATTTCTTTTAATTTTTTTTTCTAAAAGTGTAACAAGTCCACCTTCACAGCCTGTATTTGCATTTGTGTTGTCAACAAGGACAGCCTTAATAGTGTACCAGTTGCACCAATATCAGGAAGAACCCTGTGAGTGAAATATATACTCTCATTTGGTGTCTCCTTTGTGATTGTCAAGTGGCATTCAGGTCCTTTGGCTTTTTTCAGAATTTTACTTCCATTTTCCTCCACTGATTCCTTGTAGTGTAGTGTGTCTTTGTCTGTCCTCCCATCAACTCCTATACAAAGAAGATTCTCCACATTTTCATTATGCTTTTCATAGGCATTTGTTTTCACTTTAGCCTTTGCTCTATTTTACATTTATCCATATAGATATTCTTTATATCTATATTAGGGATAAAAAGGCCAATAGCCCTCAAATCCAAGAGCAAGGCATGGGCAAGGCTGGCTCCAAGATTAGAAAATATATCACACCTAACTAACTCAAGAGCATACCTTGGAATTTTTGTGAGGTTATAAGGCACTTAGAGAGGACTATCTAGCTGTTTATAATCCTCTGTTTCATCACTTGGAGAAGATGAGTAAGAATGGGAAGAATCACCCTGAACATATAATGTTGAAGCTATTGGTGGGGATATCTTCATACTTTTTTGTTGGTTTTTTTGTCAAAGGACAAGTGCAGATGATGTGCTTAGTCTGGCAATTTTCTTTGGTGCATTTGACATTAATATTGTCACAACTTAAAATTGGCAGGTTGCACGAACATGATGATATATCAAAAAATGTATCCAATTTTTCCTTCCAGAATTTTGTTTGGGCAGCAGGTAGATGTTTCCTACTTATTTGCTTTGCCTTCTGAAAGCATAGAGTTTTCACCTTGTTGACAACACTAATTTCCTTTAACAAAGGCAAATAAGGGTTGACAGCCTTCCAAATATCTATCACGTCCTTTGCTATTAATTTAGAAATACCTAAACAAGAAAGGTGGGGATAAGTGTTCATTAAAAAATAGCTGTATTGAATTGTCGACAAGTTCATGGCTCAGTTTTATCCAATGGTGATGGTAAACCTGAAATTTAATTGCACCTTTACTTCGAGTGGAAACTCCAGTGTTTTTTCCTGCCATTTTTTAATCAAAATATCTGTAAAAAGAATATATGTATATATTGTCTGAAAATACACGAAGATGTTTTTAAAAAATTGTAAATAAATTTCGAAATTCATTAAAAAAAAGTAATAATGTTTACTTACCAAACAACTATTGTACTGTTTAGTTCCAAAATTAACTTGTAAACCAACTTTTCCCTTAAAAAAACACTAAATTTTAAAATATAAATAAATTACGATAATTATAAAATGTTTAAATATTTTAATAGTATGTCTACTTTGCGAAATATATATATTTGCGTTAATTATAAGGGTAAAAAACATAAACAAACCGAAGTACTCCGGAGAGATAATTACCACCGGTGAAAGCCGAAAAAATATCCAGTAAATAAAACGAGGTTTAGTAAGTTGTTATTTGTATTTTAAAGTATATATTTTAATGTATTTTATTTTTGTTTTTTGTCATTTAATTAAACATAATATGAAAATGGATAATAAACTTAAAAATATCAATTATTTAATAAATTTTATTATTTAATTTTCCTTTAGTCTCAATTTTAATTTTATGGATACAGGTTTCCAGCGTCACCGATATCACGACTAAAATCACAAAATATTATGTCTTTAAATGCAATCTCGCAAAAAAATACAAAATTTTGGAAAAAAATATTTTGTGGGGTAATTTCTGATGTTATTTTGCAACTTTCACCACGTTATTCTTTTTACAGTTCCAAAATCGACCTACCCTAATATATATATATATATATATATATATATATGGGACAATATGCTAAATGAATAATACTCCAGAGTAACTGATTTTCAGATATCTTTTAAAATTATATTGCAATTCAGGGAAATGAATTATTACAATAATTTAAATTTGAATAAATAAAACCTTCTAACTATGGATTAAAGTTTGATCATATAGGTTCTTTAACTTGCAAGATGTTTTTGATGTTTGTCATTGTTCAAAAGTAATTTTTCGTCAAAACTATTAAAATTTTGTTTTAAAAAGTGGATATCGGATTTTGAAAAGATAGAATCTGAGAAAGTTTATATTATCAGAAAATTGCTAATTTTGAACATTACATTCATCCTTTTGGTTTACTTTTGATTAGTAAATTTTTTTATTTCATCTTCATATAATATTTATTGATTTCACTGATGAAAATAACAATTTAAAAAAATATGAAAGGATGAGTGTAATTTTTGATTAGTGAATTTGCTTGAGTTTTAGATCTTTCAATGAAGAATGTGGTTTCATCACTGGACTCCAAAATTCTCTCTCTCTCTCTCTCTCTTGTAGTTGGATTTCTTTAATAGATAAAAAAAAGATCAATAAAAATTCCTTGGATACTGAGTATACATAGATGACAGAAAATAAAATTGCAACATCCTGAATAAAAGTGTGTGCATGAAGGTCTGAATACTGTTGATACATCACTTATTTTGTAACTTGTGCCTGTATCAATTTGTATATATGATCATTTTCTGTAATCCACATATATTACTTGTGCATTCAATCTTGTCTAAATAGAAACAAATTCAGGGTTTGCAATTTTATTTTCTATTGGTTTTCAAGTTTTAGAATATGCATAATAGCAAATTGGTCATGGTATATTTTTTAATTGAGTGGAAACTTTTACATTACATGGTTCTTTTAAGTGTCAAAAGACAATTAGAAATTAGTGTTATGGCATCATAACTTGTTTAAAAAGAATTGGAGAATTACTCTTTTTGCTATTATGGCAGTGTTGGGATTAATCTTAACAAATAACCTTTTGTGTGCTTACATATATTAGAGGTATTTTTATAAATCAGCACACAGAAAAATGTTGCATATTTTCAAGATGTGCTGGAAATATTTTGAGTATTTAAGGTATTCTTATTAATACTCTTACTCTGGTATCCATGTTTGATTATTTTCTTTCTTTCTTTCTCTCTCTCTCTCTCTCTCTCTCTCTCTCTCTCTCTCTCTCTCAGAAGACAAATCTAGCTGAGAAATTATCCTTGTATATTTTTTTGAATAGAAGTACAATTTAAAGACTGCCTAATAAGTCAGGAAAATCTTTAATATAAAGTGGTGTAAAACTAAATAATGTCACTGTTTATTCCTGGAAATCTGTAGTCCTTTTGTGATGATATCCACTTCTTCTATGCATTATATCTTAATGTTTTATATTGGCTTAACTCATTAAGATTTTTTTCTAACATATTAGTGACATTTTTTTTTTTCTCTCTCTCTCTATCTCTTGTGTTATCAGCGTGATGTAGACGGAAATAATGTAAGTTCCATATTGCCTGCTTGCCTTTTTTTTTCTCAACAGTGTACTCAGTCCTTCATTCATTGCTTACATTTTTCACTTGAGTGACTTTAACACAGTGTCAGTTTGCTGCCCTTCTGCTCTGCTGTTCTGCTCAGAGCAAGTTTTCCACCCAGTCTTGCTCTCTCTCTCTCTTTTCTATTGCTTTTCTACAAATTCCTTTTCCTTAGGTTTTGTAAATCTAATTTCCAAGTTGTTTCAATTTTATGATAAACACGTTCAAGAATATATCTGTTACTATAAAATCATCATATTCTATTTTTTAGATATTGTGAAATTTCCTACTTATTTTTTTGCGGAAATTCTTTTTATCTTCATGCACCACCCCCCTCTCCCAGGTTGTTTTATATAATCATTATAACTATTTACTGTACATTATAAGGAGTAAGTGTAAAATGACTTTCTATCAATGTAAGAATAAAGAAATTTGAAGATCTTACTGATCATTAGCAAACAAGTTATTAAAATAGGTCAAGTCAATTTTTAGTTTTTTATGGAGCAGTTAATCTTCAGTCAATGAATTTTTTTTCTTTTAATTAGGAATCTTTTTTTTTTCTTTTTTTTTTTTTCTTTTTTTTTTTCTTCAGACTTTTTTTCCACATTTAAGTTTGTAATCATTTATTCAATGAATATTAGAAACTCATCACATAAGTTGGTAGTTTAAAAGCTTTTCTTAAGTAGGATTCTAAACTGTGAAATATTAGCTGTAACTCAGTTTGTGATGTTTCTGTTCTCATAGATTCAGGATAAGAAGCTTACTTTTTTCAACAGATTGCAATATTTGAAGATAATTTTCATAATCACTTTGCAATTTTGAAAGTGTAAGATTCCCATTGTATCACATTTCCTGCCTTATATTTCTGCCATGTTGCTACTTTCTATTCTTTTTCACCTGATTCACAATTGTATAGTTGTGAAGATTGATATTCTAGAAATGTGACCCTAATGACTAATGGATAAGAGGGAATGAGACGGATAAATATTATTGAGGCACTAGTGGTGTATGAAGTAGACACGGTGATCCGAATACGGATCCTGGACAAGTCTGTTTGCATTTCACATAGCGCTCTTATCCTTGGGAAAGACTTGGATCCAATTATTCTCTCTCCATCTATGGGTAAATAATAGGGCTGACTGGGCTCTTTAACCTTCATATGGCAATCAATTTAGGAGAAGGAAAACTCTGAATTCAAACCTGTTAAACTCAGCTTACAAATTGACCTTGTGTTGCATCCAGTTTGTGCAGAAGAGTTGAGTAAATATGTAAATATTGGCTCATAGGGAAAAAAAATGAAGCTTGCTACTCTAAGAACTACTGACTCTAAATATAATAATTGGAATTATTTTAAGAAAAATTTGCAAGAGGCAAAAAATGTGTTATGTTTGATTTTAATTGAATAAGAAAGCAAAAAAAAAAAAAAGTCGTCTTTTAAAACAGACCTGCATTAATTATGGTTGGTGATATTAAATGGATTTTTGAAATTTCATTATTGCTTTAATGAAAAAAATTTTTTATATAAGAACTGAAGATCTGCACAATAGTTTAATGTAAGTACCCCCTCCCCCCTAGCTGGAACTACATGATCATTCTTTGGTTAGTGTTTAGAAAAATGAGATTACTAAAATTGACTCTGTTGAAAATAAATACTTAATCACATCTAGTCTATTTACCTGACTTTCAATAATTTTTTTTCTCTAATTTTTGCTGCCAAGGTGAAATAAATGTATAACAGTCAAGGTGGAGGGGTATTTTGAATGGAAAAATTAACTTTTTCTATTAATTTTTTTAGTATCTTATTTTGTTAAGCTTTCTTTCAAATTGCAACTATTAGATTTATACCAAAATCTCCATTTACCCATTGGAGTGTAATTTAGGAAAGCTCTTTCTAAGTAGGTATCACTAGGATTTGGTGTTGTAGGTTCTCTTCTAAAATCATTTAACTTGTTTATATTCAGGATATAAGCAAATATCTATCCTTATATATAAGTACTGTATTACTTCTAGAACTTAATACCATGGTATCTAATAACATTGAAAACTTACTGAAATCTTATTTTTCACTTTTAGATAACTATTAAAAATAAACATGAGTTAAATTTAAAAATAGATAAATGAATTTATCTCCTCATTACAAATCAAGCATCTTAATACTTTCAGTCCTTATTAGTGCAGATTTTGGTTGCTATATTTTGCATTGAGAACTAAATATTTGATTATGGTAAAACTATATGTTGCTTCTCTCAGAATTAGTATTTTAGAAATTGTAAAGGTTAATCGAATGGAAAGTTTATTCAGATTTTTAAGATTTAATAAATTACTCAATTCCTAAACTTTTTTGCATTATAGTCATTAACTATGTTTTCAGAGAAATTATAGGGAGTTTTATAATGCAAGAATCAATGGAAATTTTTCTCTTAGTTGAGTTGTCTTCAACTTTTATTGTCAAAATTTTAATTTTATTTTTTAAAAATTACTTAAAAACATTCAACCAATTTTGTTGTTGTTGTTTTTTTACCCAGAAAAATAAAGGGTCAGCAACTGCTGTGTTTTAGTCATTAAGTTAACAGGCAACATTAGAAGGTCAAATTGCACACTGTTCATTTAAGGAATTTTAACCATGGCTGTTTGAATGATATTCTCAACCTTTTTAATCTGAATTTTGGAAGATTTTTATTCTGCCATTTATTAGTTTTTCAGTTTCCCTTTTTGCCCAATTTTGTCTGGTCTGTTTAGTTTCATAACTTAGTGAATGTCTCCCAGTAACACAAATTTTACCATTAAGAACCTCCCTTTTTATATTTTTCTCTTATGTGCCTCTAGAACTGGAATCTTTCTCAATATCTAAATCAAATAGATTTGTCATCCTAATGATTATATATTTTGGTGCATTTTTCTCCATTAATAATTCAGTCCTAAAAGCATTTGGAATGTTCAAAAAAAATTTTTTTATCATCTAGGATTTTGTCTGCTTTTTTCATTTTTGTTTATTGTACCATCCATCCGTCTATCCTAACTTTGATCTCTTGCAGCCCAATATCTGAAAATTTCATTTTATCAGATTTTTTTCATGTCTTCCTTAGAAAAAAGCTACTGCATGTTTTTACTTTCCCCGATTTGTTTTTCACAGTAGGACAGCCCATATAAAAAGAAACTATTACATGGCTTTGGTTTGATTGGATTTGAAAAAAAAAATGACTATTCATGTTCCTATACAAATCATACTATGCTATTTACTTTTTCTGCAGTTTACCGCATTTACTGATACTCTTGCTCTTTGTCATATTTTCATTGTATATAGGTTCATTCAGACTTTTCTTCACAGTGTTTTTCTTAGGGTGTCTATTTTGGAAATGATTTGAGAGGATACTTGTTTCTTTTTTCATACACATTCCTCTAATCTTGAATTTTGGAGACTGATCTTGTGACCTCTCATGTACTCAATCAATTTAACCAGCTTGCCTAAAAAAATGTTTTTCAGGTTATGTTCGAGAGAATAGTAATAAAAAAATAATTTTTAATTTCAAATTCTTGTTTTGTTTATAAATCAATCTGTGGTTCCCATATGCTGTTGGTGCCTTTGGGTTAACCTACTGATTAGTTCAACAAAACATTTGTGCTAATTCCTTCAACTGTTTGGTTTATCCATTCATTATACTTCATTTCATGAAAACTGATGTGCTCTCATTATAAAGGGTTTTTTTTGGGGGGGGGGGTCCAAGGGGTTAGAGTTTTTTTTGGGGGGGGGGGTCTTTCTTTGTTACTCAAATTTTATTTTTACATTGCAACTGGTTTCTGTTTTGTATTCTGTCATAAATTCCACAATTTTCTACATATACCTTTTAAAGATCTAAGGTTGACATGCTAAAAGGCCTAAAATGACAAAGATTAGAAAACTTAGTCTGAATGAACCCTTTTACATTGATAATATAAAAATAAATCAGTCAAAAATAGTTTTTTAATTCTTGTCTCCCCCCCTTTTTTTCCCCCCTTTCTTTCTGCCCATTCCTCTCTTTTTTAATGTAAGAAAATAATAATGATCCTGAACTGCTGACATTAAAGATGCTAAACTTAACCTTAATCTCAACCTTATATTGCTTACTACTCTCTTCAGAACATTTCATATCTTCAGGTTTTTTAAATGGAGGCCTATAAATATCCTATAAATATCCTACCTGAATGTTGTTGCTATGCCAGGTAATATGGGCAAGGCAAAAGTCAGTCTTGGTAGAATAGGTGCCAAAATAAATGTAGTGTTATCCTAATTGCCGCAGAGCACCTAGAGATTAATGTATTTATTCACACTTATACAAATTGAGTGAATTGCTTTTAAAAAAATTGTTATAAAAAAATTTTTTTAATTTTCTTTCTTGATTTTGAAAGGATTTTCTCTGATTTTATATTGGTTTCTTTTCTATTCAATTCAAGTTATATTTTAAAAAAAAAAATACAAATTTAAAGATGAAATATCACTCAGTTTTATGATAGAATTTTCTCAAATTTGTGAAATAAATGGAAATTTTCTTATTTATTTTTTTGTCAAAAATGATAATACATTTCGACTGTTATCTTATCAGTACCTTTCTCTCTTCAAACAGATCAGATTTTTAATAATGCATTTCAGATCATTTAAGAAATACATTTTTGGAACACATTTTTAAAAATGCAGTTTCATACAAAAATAACTAATAAATAATTGTGAATTTTGAAGCTTTTTAGAAGAACCAGATGGTTGCACTTTGTTATTTTGCTTGATTATTTCTTATAGTTTTTTTAGTGAGTTTCAGCTTTTAAAAAAAATGTCACTTCATTCTTTGTTTTCAGCTAATCTCTTTCTCTTATCATACAGTGATTGGGAGGATAATTTTCCTCTTTACATATACTTTTTTACTCTAACTTATAATTTTTGTTGGGGTGGGGTGATACAGTAAAGCACAGTTACTTAATTTCCATCATCACTGCTTTTTAATAAATATCCTTCACTTAATCACCCTAGAAAACAAAATTTGGGCCTTGTTGCAGTTTTGCATTCTCTGTGTCTCTCTCTCTCTCTCTCTCTCTCTCGCCACCTGCTTTTTAACTGTTTTTCCACCATTGAAGCTGCTGCATTAAAACTGAGTTCTCTTGCAACTCTTGAAGGGAGTAACTTTGGAATTGTCATCTACCAAAAGTTAACATACTTAAAAGATAAACATTAAAAACCTGCAAAAATGCTACAAGTGTTTACTGCCTTTCTTGTCGTCCAAGGCTCTTGTGGCTGGAGGGGGTGGCGTATATTCATAATCTACTAATTGAAAACCCTACAAATCTACTTTCTTTCCTACTGAAAACACCAATCAAATCTTATTTACCAAAATGATTTACTTAGAAACTTTTCTTTGGTTCCCCAGCGTAGAATTTAAAATCCACTGGTTGTTTCCCTCACCAGAAACTGTGTGCCTAGATCCCTTACTGACCCTGGCAATCATAATTGCTGTGATTGGATACCATTTGAGAATTCCTGATTGCATTGGCATTTTTTTAAATTTATTTTATTTATTTTTTAATTTTTTTTACTTATTATTCTAAATATTTGATAAAAAAAAGAGTGAATCATTAATTCATAAAGTAAATATACTCCTTTTGATCATTTTATTATTTCAAATGTTAAAAGGCAATTGAATTTTTAAAACCTTTTCTGATTTTTTTATATTAAATCTACCCTGTAAAGCAATGAAATAATTATAATAAATGTGCTTCAATCATTCTAATGCTATAGAGCCATTTTTTAATATTTGAGTCGTCTGTGTAAGGGCTGTGCTTTTTATTTTCCTTCTGAACCGTTTTGCTAATAGCCACAGTGGCTAAATAATAAAATTGATGACACTGAAGTCTCTCAGGTCATATGTCATGTGTGCCTTCCTCTCTCTTCATTACAGTACTATTTAAAGGACAAAGGAGTGCAACATCATCGGTTATTTGATCTCGTAGAAAAGATGCTTGAGTATGAGCCTGACAACAGAATCAAGCTTGAAGATGCTCTTTACCATCCTTTCTTCAAGTCGTTGTATTGAGAACCAGTGTCATCATGCTTACCATGGCATCTGTAATTTGTCTACCCATATTGTCTTGCTTTGCTTTACCTGCCTTTCCTTTGTAGCTTTTCACTTATGAAAGATACTTTTGTCTTTTTTTTTTTTTTTTCTCTCTTTCTTTTTTTTTTTTTTCTTTTTTTTTTTTCTTTTTTTTTAATGAAACTTTTGGTCAGTTTTTCTATCACTTTTCACTTTATTCAAAAAGAACTTTTAAATAATTTCAGTGAATTGTGATTTTTACAGTGAAATTTAAACTTTCTGATGCTCACTCAATCCAAAAGTGACATTTGTAAATTGTCAAATACATCTACATTTTTTTTCTACTATTAAACTACGTGAATATAAAATGCTTTAGTATTGTAATTGTTTTGAGGTTTTTATTTTTTTCATTTTTATTTATTTATTTATTTATTTATTTTTTTTTTTTTGTGCTTTTATGTAAAAGGTAATAAAATTTTTGTATTAGCAAATAATAAAGTGTGTGTGTTTGTGTGTGTGTGTGTGTGTGTGTGTCAAATAAAGTAAATTTCTGAAAAAATTTTATCTTTTAGATTGTGATAAAAATGTAACTCATGTTACTTGTTTTACATAAAAATGTAACTCATGCTACTTGTTTTACATAAAAATGTAACTCATGCTACTTGTTTTACATAAAAATGTAACTCATGCTACTTGTTTTACATAAAAATGTAACTCATGCTACTTGTTTTACATAAAAATGTAACTCATGCTACTTGTTTTACATAAAAATGTAACTCATGCTACTTGTTTTACATAAAAATGTAACTCATGCTACTTGTTTTACATAAAAATGTAACTCATGCTACTTGTTTTACATAAAAATGTAACTCATGCTACTTGTTTTAGATAAATGAAAATTTAGGCAAAACCAAACATGTTCTTGTCTTCATATTGAGATGAGAGACGTCTCCTTTTGATTGAGGGTTATAAATAGTTAGCGTGATTAGTTTTGTTTTCCATTTGTTTTAGGTTGCTACATCAATGTGACAATATCATTTTATGCCTAAAAAATCAGATTGATAAACAAGTAGCAGTTTATTTTTTATTTTAATGTTATTTATTACTCCTGTATCTCATAAATTCAATTGTCCATCAGTTTTAAGTTTTGACCAAATGCTGATTTTAAATTCCACTTACATTTTTGCCTGATTTAATATTTAAATAATGTAAATTTAACATATGATCTAATTATGAAGTACAAATTTGTAGTTTTTTTTTTTTTTTTTTTTTAAATGTTAATATCAACAGTTTTAAAAAGAAAAATCCTTTTAATCTCTCAGTTGATTTCTTTTCTTTGATCTTGTTTCCTATATTAATTAAATTGGTATTTTAGCTAAAATGTTTTAACTTTGAGCCCACACTCCTCCTTCCCTCTGACAACTAAAGGCTATGAAAAGAAGATTGCCTATTCAAGAGCTAAATCAATTGCTCACTCGTCTGTGTTATGTTGGCATCTCCGTCTCTCCTCTTCCTTCCAGCACTATATAAGGGACAAAGGGATACAACACCTGCAGCTGTTTGATCTCATAGAAAAGATGCTTGAATATGAACCCTCTTCCAGAATCACGCTCTCAGAATCCCTTTCACATCCCTTCTTCAAGCCATTGCTTAAAGAGCAACCGCATTTAGAACGTAGACAATCGGATCAAAAGGAGCCCAAGCTTCTTCTTGACCGCCGCAAAAGCTACCAGGGATATGAGGTCACCTCAAACAGTGATGATCGAGACTATGTGAAAACGAAAAGTGAGGGGCCAGGCAAATCCCATGTCGGCTACAACTACTTGCCAGGTGATCACTGTCTCCAACATTGAGTGTTGCATGATGTTTCTTTTTGGATCAGCATGGATTTTCCCTTTTTCCTTTTCTTTAAATACATTAGTCTGCAGGTTGATGTTACAACAGCAACCAACAATAACATCACACCCACCCACCCCCAACCCATTTTCTTTTCCTCACCCCCTTCTTCTCTCCCAACATATTTGCGTATAGTGGTTATTGTTCACATTGCTGTTGCTACTGTTTTTATTTCTCCTAATCTTTTATTTTTTGTTAATTTTTTAACATGTTTTCCATTAAAAGCAGTCAAGGGTGAAGGCAATAAAAATCTGCCTCTTGTTATATTTAAATGATAATTAGAAAAAAAATTTTTCTTTTCATCTGCAGTTTAAGAATATTAGTGAATTTCTTGGAACTTGATTCATTTTTAATTTTCTACCTTTTTGATAAATGGAATTATTTTATAAAGAGAAAGTTTACTTATTGAATAGTTTTATATTGGCTTTCAATATTTATAGATTGATACATTTAAGAAATACTATAAATATTTTCACATTTTATTTTTGTGTGTAAACATTAACAAAGTACAGTAGAATGCATGTGTATGAAACTAGCAAATTTCAATTAAAAATTCCACTAATCAACAATTCAGACTTATTACACTACATGTTAATCAACTTTAAATTTGGGACTTTTTTCTCAATTCTTTAATTGCACCACTCAATTCCTTATAAACTGTAAATTCTTTTAAAAAGTTGTGTTCATTCTTACCAAAATTTACATAAATTTCTGATTTCTATTCACACTGAAATCTTACAGGTTGTTTATGAATATATACTTGGAAGTAGAATTATATCCTGTATATTGATTATTAAAATCAGCCTATTGGAAATGAATTAAATTGCTAATTTTATAAGGATGTAATTGCTAAATATTTTATTTCAAACACCGACTTCTATATGAGGGGAAACGAAGCATTTTCTAGGAAAGTAATTGATTTATTTATAACTTGTATCATTTGATGTTTTACAGATTATTAAAGCATCTGTATTTAATGGATTTGTAGAAGCAAACAATGTATGTGAGAAAATTTAATTTGGAGCACAAATTTACACTTTTCCACTACTTGTTTAAAATTTTGATATTGGGTGTTAGTATGATTGTTATTCATTCATATTCTCATGTTGATGGTTAAAACATGAGGATGCCAGTTAAAATAAATCAATGGCATAATCCTTTTAGCTTGCACTAGTAAAGAAAAATATCTTTTTAATATCAGAACTTCTGTTCTCATATTTCATATGCCAAAATATACATAACTCAGTGGGCATTGTGTAAGGTTTTTTGGGTTTTTTTAATAACAGATCATAAAAGCATGATTTAAAAAAAAAAAAAAAAAAAAAAAAATTTTTTTTCTATTTATTTTTTCATTTATTGAATGATGGGTGGAGTCTTAGCAGTTTTGTCAATATCCTGATTTCCTACTTGGAAAAATAGATCCTGGTATATATTTGGCAACTTGATTATATCTTGTTTTGCTCTTTATGTCTTATTTTGTCTTCTTCAGAATTTTCTCATGCCATTTTCTTTTTTGTTTTGGAATTTTTTATCTTCAATTTGCATGATGGAGATTTTTATGCTCATTTTACTAATTCATGAATTAAAAATATTTTTCTTTCTCTACTTATTTGACAGGAACTTTATTTTTTGTTTAAATGGAATTTAACAGCCTGTTAAAGTGATGAAAACAATTATCATAAAGATTAATTTGCATGAATGAAAATTTGTAGTTTAGCTCTTTAGATTTTTTTTGCATTCTAGGATATAGAAAAGAAGGAAAAAAAAATGTTCAAACAAAATATTGTTTTGAAGTGTCCTATAATATCTGCAATATTAAAATTAATTCAAGTTAAAGTTTTGTTTTGTATTTTTTTTTTTTTTTTTTTCTTCTTTTATTCAACTTCACATTTTTTTTTCTTTAATGAAAAGCATTTTATTAAAAATAGATAAATAAATGTCCTATTTTTTAAAAAAATCTAATCTTACAGCAGTTAGTAAATACATTATTATTTCCATGTTGTCCAAAAATGATAGTGTATGTGAAATGAAATTTTTTAAAACTCTTTCAATTACATAACAAATATCTTCAATGTAAAATATAAATTGCAGATAGTATTTATGTCGCATGCACTTAGGGTAATAAACATATTTGGCTATCATAATAACCTGGTAATTATAAAATCTTTTCTAATTTTGAGTACACATTAATATATTTTTGTTGTAGACTTCTCTCTCTCTTTATATTCTAACTTGTCAAGTTATATGAAACTAATTTTGACCTTTTATTGTAGAGATCTTTTGAAAATATCTTTTTATCACTTTTCATTCAATTTGTTTTGGTATCAACAATTTAGTACTACACACTACTTAAGACTTCCCTTAAACTTACAGTTGCATTCATTTATTTTTCCAGATCATTAGCAGTTTTTATGATTTTTATGAATAGTATTAATATATATTAAATTAACCAAATTTTATTGCACTAATTGGTTTCTTATATATCTTCTTCACAGTATCTATGATGACATGTCATCATAGGTACTGTGAATATCTTAAATTATTTTTTATTATTTAAGTGATTTTAAGTAGGGGGGGGATACTCATGGTGTTTTATTATAGTAGATGATTATTACATTATTTACTATAGAAATACTAAAGTTGGAATTCAATATTATTATTTGACTAGATCTAACATTTGAATGTGGATACTTGTTTTCTCTTAGTAAACAAATCCTCCACTCTAAAAATCTTTGCCAGGTGCTAAAACGATGTATAAGTCAGTGAATGAAGTGTTACTACACTTGTTCATAAAATTTGAGAGGCCATAATAGTTCTAATAAATAACAAAACCAGGTCATTGACAGCGTAGTGTTGAATTTTACTGGTAGGTTACTGTATAATTTGTATTTGTGTGTACATATTTACAAATCATAACATTTTAGATTCAACCCTACTTAAATTTTGTGTGATTTTTTTTTTTTTTTTTTTTTTTTTTTTTAAGAAAAAAAGATTATTATAAAGATTATGTTTTTAAAAAGCAATTTTTCTCAAAAGAAATTCAAATTGTGTATTTAAGTGACAGATGGTAATGTATTTTTTATTTTTAAAAATTTAGGACACACAATAGACAGACAAGATAAAACTTATTTAATTCTCTTTTCAGCGGTACATAATGGAGCCCGATTGTGAAGACCATACCCTGTTGTTTGATCTGATTGTAGAAATGCTGCAATATGAACCTTCTGAGCGAATAACACTCAAAGATGCTCTACAGCATCAATTTTTTAAAAAATTCTACTCTGAGCAACGAGCTCGATCCCACAGCCTCAGTCGATGATGATGATAGCAGCAACAATAACACCAAAAAAATAAAATGAAAAAAACAAAAAACCAACACCACAACAAAAGATGCCACTAAAATTTCACAACCATCCATAATGAACAGTTGAGCAGACACAGAGCATTTGTATTGCTGTTGTGTAGTACGAACCACTGCCAACTTGATGACACTGCTTTCTGATTTACAAATCTTACCCTCTTTCTTCTCCCTTCTCCTTTTGATGATAATTATACTACAAAAAAGCAAAAAAAAAAAAAAAAAAAAAAACTGTTTTGCTTGCAAACTTGTTCCATGAGGTAGACATGAACAACAGCATTGTGTTCTGTTTGATTTTTTTTTTTTTTTTTTTCTTTCTTTTTTTTTCCCCCCCATGAACTGAGGGAGGGTATACACAATGAAAAATGGGGGGTGGGGTGGGGTGGCAAAGACTTTGTTTTAATTTTTTTTTTTTAGATATGCTATTATATTTAAAAAAAAATTTAAAAATGCAAACACACATGGATAAAATATAATTGTAAATTTATTTTAATTTTTCTTTTCTTTTCTTTGCTGATGATTTAAATTTTCAAGAAAAAAATTATCTTGGTTTTCTTTTCTTTTTTTTTTTTTCTTTCTTTCTTTTTCTTTTTTTTCTCTTTATTTGTTTTTTTTTTCTATTTGATACCCCCAAAACATAAATCCTTCCCTCAAAGAAAAAATTGGGCCTTAATCTAATATTGTGATCTTGAAGTATGATTGCAAAACTGATGAGTATTTCCCAAAATCACTGATATTGTGATAAGCTGAAAAATGGTGTTTTATATATCTAGTTAAGATACCAAAATTAATCTTTTCAACAAAAAAGTCAATTTTCTTTTTTTTAGTCTAATTCAACTCTATACATACACTATTTTGTATGATGTCAGTTGTTAAAAGAAATATTTCAACTTTTTACTCTCTTAGGCAGGTAAGTGGAAAAATATAGGTTTAAAAATGTACCTTTTAAAATTAACAGTGAAAAACAATATTTTATTTTTATTTTTTGCATGTTAATTAAGTGTGTGCATGTTATTTTTTATATATATATATATATATATATATATATATATATATATATATATATATATATGTGTGTGTGTGTGCTTTATTTTTATTGCAATTTTAAAAAAATGCTACAAATAGGTGTGCTAGACATAATACTGAAAGTTTTGAAGATACAAATCATTCATTTAATTGAGGACAAAGTTTATCACATGCATTGCACACAAACACACATCATTGTTGCTCTTAATTCTAGATATTGCTTTATCTTAATTTCCTGTTCTAATCTGTTACTTCTAGGTAGGCCAGATATAGTATTCTTGTGTTATTATCCTTATAATCCATATGTACCTTTTGATTTGGATAAAGCTGTTTACTTTTAAAGTTGTATTGGTACACAGCATTTTGTCATTTTCTTCTTTTGGGTCCTGTTTAGGTGTGATTATTTGTATAGCTGACCTTATTTTGACATCTGACTTTCTTGATAAATTATTTGATTGTCTTCAAAGATCATTTCCCCAGATAGGCTAGCTTGCAGTTCAGTATTTCAATCTCACTGTACTAGTTTTTTTTTGTTTTTTTTTTTCTTTTCTTAATAATATGAAAAAAAAATTTCTTATATTGATATACTTTCAATGGATGTAAATTTAATAATAATTAGATATACTTGATTAATTTTTAAAAATCCAATTAATAACCACATTTCTCAATGGTGGATGCAAATTGAATAATAATTAAATTGGCATCCATTTATAAGAGTGGTTATCAATCTCTCTCTCCCACACACACACTTAATATCTATTTAGTTTTGTACTTTGATTATGGATTTATGATTTTCAGAATAAAATCTTAACAGTAAATTACTTTTTACCTACCTATCTTACTCCACTCTTATCTGTAGAAACTTTTTAAAAAATGATTTTCATCTAAATGGATCAGATTTGACTAATTAACAATTACTTTAAATTGTGTGAACTTTGCCTCTTTAACACCCCTGTTTTATGTTTTTCTTTTCTGTTGATAAAATGAGGATTGATTTATTTGATATCATCCATCCACTTTCTTGATTAATGTTCTAGAAAGACAGAGAAAAATACAATGTAATCATAGTATTCTTCTGGATCTAAAGTAATATTCAATAATTCTTGTTGGAGATTGTTTTCTGATCACAAATTATCCTAGTTACTTTCAAAGAGAAATGGCTGCTGAAGGGGGGGGGGGGAAAGGTTTTGTTTATATATTTTTTTCTGTCAAAAGGTGCTATTATGTTTCTTTACTAATAACCGATTTCCATTTTTGTATTCTAATTTTTATTTATCGCTTGATTTAGAGAAGGTGATATTTTAACTTGTTTTATTTTAAATTTGTATGATGATTCAAACAAGTCAGATATTTCTTCCTTTTTTTTTTTTTTCTCTTATAACTTCAATAAATGTTTTTAACTGAAACCTAGTTATTCAGCTGTGGGAATTATAGTATTTTTAGTACTATTCTCCTTTACAAAATGTTTCTAAGCATATGTTACTAATATAAGGTTTGTATAATAGAAATAACTTACCAATGAATTCTGCTTGGTTGTTTGGCACAAAGTTTCTTTAGGTCTTTTATTCCTGTGCATCTTTACTTTGAGAATTTTTTGATGAAGCAAATTATCATTTTTAGATCTGAAAATTTTTCCACAATTCCCTTGTTCCTAGTTATTCCTCTTCACTAACCTTTTTGTTGGTTAAATTAACTGTTACATTAAAAGGGAAGGTTTTTTTTTGTTATCTATCATAATCCTTATTTACATATGTTTCTTCAGTAGTCATTCCCAGCTTATAAAAATCTTTTGAGTTAATTTTCATGTATAATCTAATAGAAATTTTCATTCCTTAAATTTAGGATGGAGTCGTTGAGGAGAAAACCTTTTTAAAATAAAACCTTCACTAGCAAGGTTAGCTGATGTTGCCTCTCTTTTTGTTGCCCCTACCTAAATAAAATTAATAATGACTGAATTCTTTTGAATTATTTTTTAACTTTAATAAATAGCTTTCAAGCTTTAATTATCAAAATAGAATGCCATCAAATTTTAATTTCTCCATGAAATTATATATCTTCAGTATATTCTAATTTAATTTATCCAATAACCAAATAATGAATACCATTTTAGTATAGATATAACCAAAGGTATAAGAAAAACTGATTATTCTCATTTAGAATAATCAGTTTTTATTTGCTTTTTAGGAGCATAATTATGGAACTGCATCCTTGAAAAAGTATTTCCATTTGTATAACATTTAATCATTTTAGTTAATCTTTAGAATAATCTGTTATCTTTAAAATCATAATGTTCACTTGTTGTTTGATGTATTTCTTTTTCTGTATATGTTCCACAATCAAGGGTATTTTGGATTGGTAATCTTTGATGAAATTACAAAAAAGTGTCTTTTAAAACGGGAGAAAATCTTGTTTTAATTTAGTGACAATGATTGGTTTTAAGAACAATATTTCTTGAAGATTGGGAATTTTTAAGAATTTTATTAATCACATTATTGTAAATTACTTTACTAAGGAGGTTTATTTTAATGTACACTATACATATTGCTAATTATGTTCAAGCCAATTATAATATTGCGCAATGTTTAGGTGTAATTTTGTATCTTGGAAAAATAGATTTTGACAGAGGGTTTTTATTAGAGAATACGTTACAGACGCCTCATCTTACATGTAAAATTGCCTTCTGAGGTGGTACAGGTTATGTAATATAAGAAAAGAAATATCAAATGAAATTTGAATTGCTTGGTTTTTGTTTTTCATGTTTACCTTAATACATGTTGTTGCTATTAATGCCATGAAAAGCAGAAAGAGGCAAATTTGAAATTACATTCACTGAAACTATGTCTTCAGTAAATATAATCAACATCTAGTGAAAAAATAACTTTAAAATTATTGAACTCTGAAATTTATTAATTACCTCATAGATAAATTGAAGGTTATGAAAAATTGAGTTTAACAGCTTTTATCTGATGGTAACCAACATGTTTAAAATCTAAGCTCTCTATTACAGTCTTATTAGCCATAAGTGTTGTATCTGCGGAATTTCCTTTTAAGGAATCATTACATTAAAGGGGTTGGGTTTTTATTAATGTTAAACAAATCCTCTTCTTTAAAAGAGATCCTATCCAAATAAGGATGCATATTATAATATTGAAACCTTAGTTGAAGTCAGTTTTGATACATTTCACTAGAGAAAGTAAGATCTTATTCCAAAAGTAACTGTTTGAGATGTGTTTATTTAATTCCAGCATTAGCAGAAGTTTTCATTTGTCAAAGTATCCCCCCCTCCCTTTATATACCTTGGTACCTTGACTTAAGTCACTAATGGTGGGGAAAAGTTGTTAGTCAAAACTGAGACAAATTGAGACTTTTTTTTTTTTTTTCTTTTAAATTCATGTGATTTCAATTAATTTGTTTCTAGCCTATACAATAAAATAAATAATTGCTTTCAACCAGCCATGTAATTAAAAAAATAAATAACTATAGTTGGAGGGGAAAAAAGTCAAGGCACCATTTATTTATTTATTTATTTATAAATTTTATCATTCATTCATTTATATATCTTTATTTTTATATAAGTTCATTGTGCAAATTTCTACATTCAAAACAATTTTGGATGTCCCTTCTTAGTTACAAACACTCAATTTGAATTCCGAATCAAAATGGTTTTAAAAAATGCACTCTCTTCTGCTAAGTTGAATTGTTGATATAATTCCTAATACAAGTTACTTTTTAGTCTTATGTAATATCCCCGTCTCTTTTTAATAGTTTGTCTAATCAGATATGTTAGATTTCCATAAGGAATCTTGTCAAGTTTATTGGTTAAGAATTTTCAATCTTGTATTATTTTAGGCTGTATTGCAACATTGGTTTTCTGCTGGGTAGGTGCTATTTCTATATAAAGAGCTCCACCTACCTGAGTTTTGAAGAAGGGGTTTTCTTTTTATCATCTATCTTAACGTGTACTAAAAGGTAGATAAGATAACTATTTACAGAACTCTACTTGCATGTACAAATTATATGTATGTGTACACATACATATATATATATATATATATACACTGTTCCTTAATGGAAAAAGAAGTTTTCTTGTGTGGTTGCACATTTACATGCTGACAAAAGTTAAGAGAATGAAAAGCTCAACTTATCTATTATTTTATTCACCTTCTACTTTCTTTTATCCCTTTTTACTATATCTCCCCCCTCTTTTTTAAAATTTTTTATTTATTTATTTTTAAACAAAAGGAAGGGTAATGATATACTGCCTATAAGTGAGTTTATTTTATTTTTTTCCCCCTTTTCATGGAATGTCCACAATTTGACAAATTTCACTTATCTGAAATTTAATTGGTTAATTAACTGGCTGGTGTATTTGAAAAAAAAAAATCTTTTTTTGTTGTTGTTGCAAAATCCAAAGCAAGAATGAGTTCTTAAAAATTATTCTGTCTCCCAACACTGTGACAGCTTTTTCTTGTCTACACAATTTTTAACACTTATTTCATTTCTTTTTTTTTTTTTTTTTTTTTTTTTTTCTTTTTTTTTTTTTTTTTTGCTTTAATTTGGAGAGAAAAAAAATTGTTTTATGATGGTGAAAAAATGACCTGAGAGATGTTTGTGATCTAGATGGTAATATTTATGAAAAGTCAAAGATGATGCACAGATTGCTTAATTATGAAATTGAGACTTTATTTAAATTAATAATCACAACAAAAAGTCAAAAAGTTGAAATAGAAAAAAAAAATGACAGTTTTATTTGTACAGAATGTATAAAGAAAGAGGATCTATATAAAAATCTATTGTAGAAAAAAAACAAAAAAAAAATAATGAAAGAGCAGTGTGTTGAATGTAATATGAAAAGGTTTTTTTATTTTCTACTGCTCAAGCTGTTACTCCTTGGAATAAAAACGTTTGACTCTTTATTTCTCTCATATCGAGAGAGGCGCTTGGAAATTTTGTCACTTTGTGTTAACCTCGAGAAATTGCTTTTCAGTTTGTATATGACTTCCATGAACCTCTCATCTTCCAGCTTTTCAAGGAAGCAATCTAATCATTTGCAGTCCATCACTCAAATTTTATTTCATTATAATTAAACCAAAAACTCTGGACAGTCTTTCAATTATGTGGCTCTACCAGGAGGGCATAAGGTTTAGTTGACATTGATTGGCCTTGTGTCAAAATTTGAAATACAAATGTGGGGGTGCTGAAAAGTTTTAAGCCCAACTTGTTTATTTTGTAAATACTCTAAGTAGAAATAATGTTCTTTTATATTGTAACATATTAATTTCACTTATTTTCAAATTGTTTCAGCTCATTTGATTGAACCAGGAACTTTTCAGCACCCATTATACATTTGAGTTTATTATATAATCCTAAATTAATGCTTTTGGAAATTGGCTTTTTGAGATTTTTACTTTCTAACCAATTTAAATGATATAACAATTAATTTTTTTTTTTTTTTTTTTAGTAAACAGTTTTTTGTTTTCATTTTTTTATCTGATATATTATATACCAGTTATAAATCTCACCTTTGAGCGTTATTTCTTATGCTAGTAACACCAAACAATTTTTCTGAGGACTTAAATAATATTAAAATTAATAAATAAACTTTATCAAGAGGTTAATGATTTATTTGTCCTCAAATGGCCATTGCTTTTACTATAAACACAAAAAAAAGTCTTAAGAAAAAATTGTTACTTTGCTTTCTATCTAGGAAATTTTTGATGAGACAATACTAAGTTTTGTAGATTCAAAAAATATGATTGATGATTTGAATCTTTTTGTAAATACATTCCCTGACCCCCACCCCTTAACTTTTTCACTGGTGCCAACAACTTAAGATTGAAATTCTAAATTTGAATCAATAAATTTGGTTATTTTAGGTGCAAAACCTAAGATTAAATCCAAATATCTCCTAGTTTAATCTAAAACTAGACAAGATGTTGAATCTTTCAAATTTCATGTTAACCATAGGCTATGGGATGATAAGTGGTAGTAAAAAGGGTTTTAAATGTGTTTGTTCAGAATGAAACTAGCTATTTGAATCTCTAATCCACTTTAATCAGGTTTGGGAATTAGATATTTAATCTATTTAATTTAATTTTAATCATCCATACATAGACCAATAAACCTATTCACTGAAAAACGTTCACACTTTTGTGTTAGAAAAAATAGATGATAAAATTTTTACCTTCTCTCTCGACAAAAACTAAACTTAAGACTAAACATTGATTATAATAATTAGTTAATTAAAGATTTATCAAGATATTTTTACTCAGGCTTTTTTGTTTATTTCATATTTCCCTCTTTCTCCTGGAGCTTATCCCTAGACTCGTTCTAGAGATGATATAAAAAAGATACTTATTTCAATAGTCATATAATTTACCTTCAGTGGAATCAGGAAGAAAGTTATTTGTGAAGATTTCTCTAAAATATAAATTTAAACTAATGTATTTGTTTAAAATTTTTCTAATATGAGGAGTTTCTCAGAGAAATCAAAATGAATTTGCAAAAATCAAATTGGGCAATTAGGAATTGTATTTTTCTTAAATCCACAAGAAGAAAAAAAATGGTTAAAAGATACCTTGCACGATCTGATAGAATTTTGTATATTGACCTAATTTTTTTCTTCTCAAGAAAAGTTAACCTAGTAAAATTATTTAACCCTCTAAACCTGTAATCTCTCTCCACCCTATAATGTGTGTGTGTGTGTGTGTGTATTAAATGAACCAGTCCAAATACACACCACTTATTTCACAATTCTTAAAATGTTGCTGGGTTAGCGCTATTACCGTTTTTGGATATCTGCATTGCACTCCTTAAGGACCTTCTTTCTTTCTTTCTTTTTTAACACAATCTCTTAGTTTATCAGATATAAGAGAGAGAGAGAGAGAGAGAATAGTTAGTATTCTCAGCCTGGTGATACCAATTTCTTTTGTTGTTATAACTAAATTATCTGGTGTATCTCAGTAGCTGGTGCATAAGGTCACACAGTAATTCAATGTCAGTAAGTTTGTAGAGGGCAAGTGAAAAGCTTAGTGGTTGTAGATGTTAGAATTTCACCCAGAAATGAAGAGGTAGCTAACAAAGATTTAAATTAAGATAAAAATTCGTAGATGATTTTACTTATTACATTTTTACAATTGATATACTTATTGCATGTTTGTATATAACAGCAATAATATATATATAAAATAATGCAATATTGAAGTAGATTATAAGTAAAAATATTTAAAAAGGCTTAATTGGTTTCTGTAGATTTATGACTAATGCGATATTGTTAACTTGTGTTACGATTTTTAACAGATTATAAAAGAATGTTTTATAGCAACTTGGTTGCTGTACTCACAACGTTTTGACCGGTGTACTTTGGTCTTCTTCAGATACCTTTTGTTGTACTTTATAATCTTCTGGAAATTCCAAAGTTTACACCCCCCCTTTTCCTTTTTTTTTTTTTACTTTATCGCCGCTATTGAAACTGTGATGAGTGTAGCAGTATGCAATGTGTGGAAAATAAGGCCTCATCTCAGAAATATAGACAATGTAGTTTATGATAATTTCTTTTCATAAATAAAGTTTTTCATAACTGAATTATATTTTGCTTCGCTATTTACTGGTAGTAAATACTGGAAATTGTTAATATTAGAAAGGTTTTTCCATCAGCTTAACGGACCTATTTGCCATAATAGATCAATCTTTTACCGTTTTACTATATACAGAAATTCCATGTTTGATTAATCGTTTGGTGTTTTTGAAGCCACAACTATATAATATGACATCATTTCTAAATATTTTAACTTCCTCAATTAACTTATTCTTGGACTTTGTGTATTTTAGAAGTACACACGTGAACAAACGAGGAGAGATATGTAATGGGGGGAAAAATAGGTTCGTACTCGAATCAGCCATGTTTTTACGATAACTAATCAAAATCCTGAAATAGATGATAGTCCTTATCAAATAAATGTCCTGCTTCCAAATATCTGAAGTTTTAGAAATGAAAAGTCAAAGGAATGGGCGTTGGGTGGATTACAATCTAAAAGGATTACTGTTTATTCGAAAGAATTCTTTCAAGTTGAAGTAATTTTTAAATGTATCTACTGTTAGATATTTGACAAAGTGACTAAGATTAAAACCTTTTTTAAATGTAATGACTAACCTGGAAGGTAATTAAGTTTTAGTTCCGAACTAAAGAAATATTATTTGTTCATTTTGGAATGGACGTTTTTCTGAAATGTTAGTGTGTATGTGTGTTATATACACACACGCACACTGTTCAAAAGTATCGAGACTGAAACTGTATTTACCAAGATAGAAATAGATAATGAACGAAATGTCTTCAAAATAGTCTTTTTAGGCATTCAACACACTTATTCCAGCGGGTTTTCAAATAACTGTAGTATCTACGAAACTCCTTTTTGGTATAGTGTGAAACTGCGTTTATTTTCTCTCTCTCTCTCTCTCTCTCTCTCTCTCTCTCTGATCAAATCTAAAGATGAATTTTAAGTTGAGAAAAGAAAGTTGTACAAAAGAACTAGTTGTGGTAAGTATGGAGGGTCCTGCACTTGCACAGCCCTACGTTTCCCCCAAAACATTTGTTACAAAAAGTATTGAGCCTGCTGATTTAAAAAAAAAAAAAAAGTATTGAGAATTGGCACTGACTTGTCTAAACAAATAAAAAAAAAAGTTCTGTCATCATTACTTTAGAGTTGCTCAGCTGTACACAACCTTCATTTGATTATTTTAATTAACAATTCAGTTTCTGTATTTTTCATCATACTTCGTATATAGTCATATTTAATATTATACACAGCCATGTACCTGGTGCAAGTCTTCGATATACGTTAGTGCATATTATCATGTGAGTACAGCAAATTGAATTTGGTAGCAATAATTCTATAATCTAACTCATAAGACTATGAAATAGTATTAACAATTATTTAAAAATGTTTTATAATTTATTTTTGTGTTAACTTTAATTCTCTCTCATACAAGAGAACCATAAAATATTTTTGGTTCTGTTGTTCAACGTTTTGTCTTTTATCGAAATCTTTAAAAGTGAAGCTACTTTTAGATGAGCTTTTCATTTTTGCTTTAAAATATTTAATCTGTCGAATTGACCTATACCCTTCAGTTAGGTCTGCGTTACCTTGAACGATATCCAAGAACAGCCGCTGGTACTGGGAAGCCGAATTATTGATGTCGCAAGAAACGATTGACGTCCAATTTTGCGAGACGCGCCTGCTTATGATCAGCTACTATATTCACCGAAAATACACATAAACTATGAGATCATATCATCACGATGTTATAAGCTACGCAAAGTAGCATTCATATTTGGCTGAGGGGCTTCACTTAAGAATTACCAAATATTTCATCGCATATGTTCTGGCGTGAATAGTAACATTGGAAATGACGTCATAACACCGACTGACGCCACAGTCACTGAAGCATTTCTCCTGCTCTGCACTCTCCACACAATGAAAAAAAATACTGACTTAAATCACCCAGTTTTCTTGCTAATTTTTCCCCTTGTATGTGTTTGCCAAGGTTATTAGTATACCAAACTTTTTGAGTTGCAGAAATGGAGAGATATATCTACAGGTGTGGGTGTCTATTGCTGGAACTTGATAACTTGCAGTGAATAGTATCAGTTGTTTGTTTTTTGTTTTCACGATTTCAGGGCAACACAACTCGTTACGTAGCCGACGTCGATCCCGCAAACTTTTTGAAAAGAGTGAAGTGGCACAGGAAAGGCAAAGATGACGAAAGCAAATAAGTAAATTTAAAGTCAACTTTTATTTTGGCAATAAATACAAGAGAAGAAATTTGAATGAAGTTTGTTTACGTCGAAAGGGTAGACTCAACTGTCAAATAGTTTTTGGCGACAGTAAATCTAGATAATCTTGAACAAGACGTTGGTGCAGCTATGTGATGAGGTAGTCTGCAGACAACCGGAAATTAGGACGTGTTAGATTGCTGAAACAGGCTAATCGACGTTCTTGTGGTCGATTCAGCAGTTAACCGATGTTTGGTCCACGTTAGCTTCGTTGTCAGTCCAAGCGGTGTTGTTAGTTCGTGGACTGGTGTCGTAAGACCAGCAATTTGTAGGCTGGCTAATATGGCCAGAGTTGTTTGGCGTCGCTGCTCTGCTAGTGAAGTCGACGGGAGTCTGAGTGATGTTATCTGCTCGTAGACTGGTCTTTTACACCGGGTGTCCGCTGCGTCTAGCTGACTGCTAATAGGGTATCATCCTCATGTTGATCAGAATATAGACTATCCTGAAAGGGCAGTATTGGAGATATGAGACTTGTGTCGTTAAAAAGACCCAAAGGAAAGGCTGAACAGGTGAGTTCACTGCTCGCGGCTGGGAAAAGGTGGTCATCATCATATCGCGCTGGTAGCACGGATATCCCTGACCCTCTCTCGCCACTCCTCCATATCGTTCATCGCCCTAGGTAGGTCTTCAGGACAACATCCCGTATCCTCACATAGCTGCTGAATGTATGTTCGTGCTGGTCGTCCTGCTTTTGCACGGCCATGTGTGGGGGTCCATAAGAGTACATCTCTTATGAGTTCGTCCCTGCTTCTCCAGCAGTGGTAATGGCGTCTTATTGTCTGGAACTGCTGTCAGGAACGACAGAAAGAGACATATTTTGGATCCTTTTCGCCCGAAGCATGATTTGGGCTATTTATACTGAAACGGCGTTACAGCAACTCGTTTTTTTTCCTAAACTTAAGATTTCTAACAAAGTACGGATCAAGGGCTTCAGGATACGACAAACTGCGAATTCTAAGAATACAGTTTAAATACATTTCCCCTATAACCTGGCGGGGGTGTCCTCGTGGCGTAATGGTTAAAGCGATGGACTGCGGAATCGTAGTACGCGAGTTCGTACTCCAGTCGCGCTATTTACGTTCACTTTCGGGCAAATACCCTTGGGAAAGGTATGAACCCCCTTATCCTCCCAGCTATGGGTAAAATAGTACCACTACTGTTCTTCTAGGAGAATGGTTTTGGCATTAAATAACCTACAAAGAGTTGATATGCCATTAAACAAAGAAATTGAAACCTATACCTGGCAGTGATATGAGTACGTATTTAGCGACTCTCCCCCTCCCAGGCAAGATGCGACATCCCCATAACATTTTAAAGAAGTAGCTTCAGTATCAATTCTTAATGCCTGAAGCAGGTAAAAAAAAAATACTGAAGGAGTCGATCCATTTAGTTCTCACCTTCATTTATGTGTGAGGTGCCCCCGTATCAAGTCTTAATTTGATATATTTACTCAATCCTGTTCAGTATATGTGATTTTCCACTGAATTAAGCGCTTTTACAAAAAGGGATTATGTTGAAAAATATTGTCAAATTTTTTACTCCATTAACCTCTAGACTTATTGATCTAAGTATTCTTTGATCTATTAATAATTATACTGCAGGTTTGAGAAAAGTGCAGCAACAAATATGCATAAATTTTTACTGGATTATTTTTCATATTTTTACTTGTAGACAGTCACGAATTTTGTTCGACTTGTATAAATTGGTTAAAAATTCTACCAAAAGTTCTGACGATTAGTCATTTCAGCCCAAACTCTAATAAATTATAGCAGAATTAGTAATAATAGCAAGTGTTGTTGTTGTTATTATTATTGTAGTAGTAGTTGCAATGACTAAAAATTATAAAACATGTCCAATAAGCTCAGAAAATATTTTCCAGAATCATCCACGTTTCATTGTGTCGCCATTGCAAACATTAAAAACAAAAATAATATTACAACTTAAAAACTAATTCTGAAAATTGATACCATGACTCCATTAAGAAAATATAGGTTCTGTAATATTCAGAATCATGTTCTTTTAAAATCTTCATCATGAAAATCTTGATTTAAAGAAATATTTTGAAGAGATTTGGTTTAGAAAACAATTTCTCCATTTGCTTTTTTTTTTTTTTTTTTTTTTTCCCAATTCTTTAAAAGTGACCGAGAGAATAAAGTTATATATAGCTGCTCTTTGTTTGTTTGTTTTTTTTTTGTTTTTTCTATATAACAGCGGAACGGTTAAATAATAAATTTAAACAAATCAATAAAACGAGGAGCCGAGAATTTATTCTATTAAAAGATTTTAGAATAAACTATTATTCGTGAATGAATTTAAACTGTTTTAATCAGTCAAAATATGATGCCTGAATATTTATGCATTTCTGTCATCAATTAACAAGGTTATTTATGCCTGTACGATAAAATTCTAAAAGGTTTTGTGACCAAAAAATCTTTTAAATGCATTTTCTAGGAATAGAAAAAAATGTCCAGATACTTGAAAAAAATAGTTGTCGGACGATGTGTGAGAGATCCGGATAATATTGTGGATGTAGCAAAGTCTCATATCCCAAGTCAGTGAGCTTTTGCAGTGTGAGCCTAGTAAAATGTGGCTAAACATTGTCATGAGGCAAAATTATAACCAAGCTTGAAATGGATCACTTCTTTTCATCTTCATGATTAGGGGCATATAACCTTCCAAATCAAATTCTGATAGAAAATTACCAAAGAGAACACTCCAATTACTAGGAATATGAATTTTTATACAACTACTATTAAAATAAAATTAGTAACTAAAGTTGGCGACCGTAGACAAGCGAGACCCGAAGGCTCCATTATCAATTGCTACTATACCGAGGTGTAGGGGAGGGCGCTACTCCTTTCCCTGGATTGCCCCACTTTAACCTTGATCCGTACCTTATAATGCTGAGTGTTAAACAAGGAGGCATCAAGTTCCATTTTTTTTTTTTTAGTCTTTAGTATGACTCGACTTGAAATTAAACCCCAGTCTCCCGGGCCAATGGCAAACACTCTAACCATGTCCGGTAAATTAAAATCGGACGGTATTTTCTGAACAACCTAATACAAACCTACAAGGAATCTTCGATAAATTGAGTTTGAAGATAACTTCATAGAGCTGAACTATTAATTAATTGATATAGTTTGTATTTTGTAGCTAATTATAATTAATTTGATTTAATAGTTGCACACGTTAGCATAATGAAATATCTCTATAGATCTAAGTACAAGAATTTGGTTTATTTGAAAGACCAGTTGCTCATGCAACACGTCTCCTAACTCCATGATTCTGATGTTGTCCAAGAAGAGTGCAAAGGTCGAAACAGCTTAGCACCAATGTCGTAGCAGTCGTTACTAAAATGTCGGATTAACTTAGGCTCTTGATTTTTAATTCAACGTCATCTTTCTCTTAGACTGATTGCCAACTAAAGGCGATGACCATTACTTCACACATACACATTTCCACATTGAACCAAAATACCATATCTTAATGGGCCGATATATATATATATATATATATATATATATATATATATATAGGTAATATTCGGTCAGGTTAAACCAGAGTTTGGAGTAATTCCCTCAGGACAAAAAAATCATTCAAGAGCTGAACATTTAAATTTTCCTGGTAGAGAGCTCAATGTAATTTGTTACAGAGCAATATTTCTTTAAGAAAAAAACCAAAGACCGGTTAATTCATGATTTAATTCATGAATTAACCGGTCTTTGTTTTTTTTTCTTAAAGATATATATATATATAGTAGGTAGAGTGTTCACTAATGGTCCGGGAGACTGGGATTCAATCCCAGGTCGAGTCATATCAAAGACTTAAAAAATGGTACTTGATGCCTCCTTGCTTAACACGCAGCATTATAAGGTACGGATCAAGGGTAAGTGCAACGCCCTCCCCTACACCTCGTTGTAGTAGCTATTGAAAAGAGAGCCTTCGGGTCGCCCTCGTTTACAGTCACCAACTTATATATTGCCGAAGCTAACAACCTATCTTCCTACTCAGGATTTGATTTCTGTAAGATGTATTGCTTAGTTTAGGAACATTTCGGGGGTACTCATTTTCGCAGTAATACATGTTTTAATGGGCCATTTGTATTTTCAAAGAATATTTCAGTAAATGAGTACTGCTCATAATAGTCTTTCATGATGCATTTTTGATTTTTTTAAAATTGTTTTCATATTTATTGATATTACGACATTAAGTATAACACTGGAAAGGATTTTTCTATTTACAAATAACTGTCTGAATGAAGATTCATTCTTCTTTCCTTTCACTTGTTGTTGCGTAAAGGTAACAAAAATAGCAAATAAGAATTTTTAGCTTGCCTTCTCTTCTCAATCGTATTCCAGTTCATCTTTGCTAACGCAATAAAAAAAAAAATGAAAATAAACAACTTAACGAAGAGGATTTTTTTGATACACCAATTGTATCTTCCTTCGTCCAACTGATGTTAATGCTGTGTTCACATTGACGTCATCGGCCCTGATCCAACCGACGTTATTTGATAACGCTGTGCCACGAAAATCACCATTAGTACATCTTGGCTAATAATTATCACTGACGTTGGTTAACGTATCGAGTTACTTCCCCTGTTTTGGGCTTCTGCTATTGAATTTGGGTCGCTCTCAGAAAATTCGCGAATTGACTGAGCTTAGTATCAGCAAGAAACTTTCTGTTGCTCTTCGGATACAGCTACAATTTGCTATGTTTTTATTGATATGGTGTGCAATATTGATTTTTTTTTGTTCAAAAGTTGGGGCGTATGTTTTTCTTGTATATTAATTCAAAATATACCTGGGGGTGTCCTCGTGGTGTAATGGTAAAAGCGATGGACTGCGGAATCGTAGTAAGCGAGTTCGTATTCCAGTCGCGCTATTACGTTCACTTTCGGGCAAATACCCCTGGGAAAGGTATGAACCCCCTTATCCTCCCAGCTATGGGTTAAATAGTACCACCACTGTTCTTCTGGGAGAATAGCTTTGGCATTAAATACCCTACAAAGGTTGATATGCCATAAAAAAAAACAATCAAAAAATACCCTGTTGAATTACTACTACATTTCAGAAAATAATACAAAAATCATTCCAGCGCCGCTATACTGCAAGAACTTTTCAATTTTTTTGACAATATAAATTTGGTTTTCGCGTATTGTAAAAGTGCTCTCTATCAATTGTATAACATTCAGCTCAGAAATATAACTGTATTTTCCCCCTTTAAAAAAAAAAGTCCCCCAAAATTAATAAACAGCAAATGATTCACTAAGCATTCATGAAATATCTCTGCCAAGTGAAAATGCTGCAACTTTTTTTTTTTCTTTCTTTTTAACAATAATTTGAGTCAATGTAGTGCGTTTTATTTTAATCAATAGAAAATATTATCCAACTTCATACAAGGAAGCACATTTGTAGATGGCATGTTTATATAATGGACCATTATGAATTTTACAAGGTCTAGAGAGTCAAAATTATTTTCTTATTTAAATTTAGAATTTCTCTCTCTCTCTCTCTCTCTCTCTCTCTCTCCATATAACTTGTGTCTACTTAGTGTTCAGGGATAGACCGTAAATTTATTTTGTATTTTATTAATCAACAAATTTGGATTGGGAGAATGGACGACGCAAGTATGTGTATAAATCAGATGAAAACAGTACAATTCACAATAAGAGTTTTAGTTTAAACTTTCTAATCAGATTGTAGTAATTTATATTGTTCCTATTTTAAAAGCTATGAGTGTTTTTGAGAAATCGTGCTCAATTCAAAAAATATGCTAGTCTTTATCTCGGCCTAGCTTTAGAAATCTAGCAGTAACTGTCCGGCTAAACGAAGGGATAGAGGAATGTATTAAAAAAATGAAAGGAGATTTTAAAAAAAAGAAAAAAAAGGGGGGGGAGCTAATTTTTGTTACCAGAAAGAAAAGTGTGTCTATATTTCTTAAAAACAAAAAACAACTAGTTCCCACAAAGTAATTTATTTCAAGAGAAGTAAACTTTACAAAATCCGACTTTGCATATTTTCCCCTTTGCTTGTCGAAAACATTGAATTTAAGGTAACAAAAATAACATACATTCAAGTAACGACAATATTATAATTATAATAAAAAAAACAAGAAGGGTATGAAGAAATATAACGACTGACTTGCTCGAAGTCATGCCGTCAACCACCTACTGTCAGTTTAACTTTGGTATTTTATGTCAAAGTTCATTTTGAAACCAATTTTAGGGTTTATTCTTCTTGGCGTCTCCTTCTTGTGTAGAATCAACCTGAACAACTGTCTTTTTCTAGTTTCCCGTTTATACTTGTTGATAACGAAGTTTACTATTTCTTTAAGTGAACTTTGTGTACACCACCGTTCCCCCTCTTAGATGAATTTCTTTGTCTCAGCTCGAATTTTCTTCTGTTGAGCCTACGAAGGCTTTCACCACATTTTCTGACCAAAGCCAACAGCTTCCTTTGTCGGTAAAAAGTCCTATGATACCGCCTCCAGACCTTAGACTTAACTTTCTTTTGTAGGAGACAGCATACCAAAACCATAAATAGCCTCCAGTAGCCTCCAGTAGGTTTATTGTTTCAACAAGTAACAATAAAAACTCTGTAAGAAGAAGAGGCTTAGCCTAAGCGACTAATGGGCCTGTTTTGCTTAAGAAAAAACAGCCTAAAGTCGAAGGCGAATAAACAAGAGCTCGCAAAGCAAAAGGAGCGAGCGAGACAAGGGCTTCGGCTCATGCTGAAAAAAAAAATAAGAGAGAGAGAGAGAACTCTTGTGGGTCTTACTTAAATAATAGTAAGGGCGGGGGTAACTGCTCAACTTCAAAACAGCCTATCAGATTCGAGCTGACATTAACTGCCGGTTTTTATCATTAAGGGTTTTCGGACTATTGTCTTCATCTTTATTGTTATTTCCACAACGTTTCGGCCGATATGTCTTCCGGCCTTCTTCAGGTGTTTGTCGAACTCGGGAACCTTCACGGAACTTCGAACTACGTCCTTTATTGAATCCACGGGGGTCGCCTGTTCTGATTCCGTTAGCTATAACCGGGTACAAGTGTTAAGTATTCCTGTATTGTTACTCGCCTGCAGTCAGGATTGAACCTGCAACACATAGCGAAACGGTTATAGGCGTTGGTTCCCTAAGCTTCTAAGGAGACAATCATCTGGAGGTTGCGGGTTCCATCCTAATGAAGACAATAGTCCGAAAACCCTTAATGATAAAAATCATCAAGCTTCGTTTCAGAAATTTAGACAACTATTAACTGCCGAATTTCCAATTTTCAATATTTTAGTTGAATGAAGTATTATAGGAATCATGTGAAAAAGGAACATATAAAAGATGGATAAACAGTTTGGTAAAAAATTTATATATTTATGAAGATGAACGAACGTCCAATGTAATGTCTGCTTTTAGTTGATCTGGCGTATATATAGATATATATTTCTTTTAAACACCCTGTCCGGTGGCAAAAGCTGCTTGGTAGCCCCAGGAGTGGCAGTACCGCCTTGAGCTACTGAAACTGTGTTATCACCCCTGGTTGGCGGTTGATGAGGACAGGGTATCGCACGTGCTTTCACACGTTGTATGATGAAAAAAAAAACAATTGCAATTTCACCCCCACCCACATACAATTCATGGTAAAAGAAAAATCCTCTAGAAGTTGAAAATATAAATAATGCCTGGAAAATATAGATTCAATTTAAAATAGCAAAACAAGATTCAACGAGACTTAAAAAATGTCATAGAAGAGAAAATATATTCTAACAGATTTATAACACCTGATTTTACTTTTTGTGTTTGGACGTAGATTTAACGACCAAAGTTTGAATCAATAGCTCCAATTTTTAAAAATTAAATTTAACTTCCTATTGGCTTATTAAAGACTAAGTGAATTTTGATGGTTGGTAGCTAATGCATTTTATTTACAAACTATGCAGATCACATTGTTCTACACTTAATGGAATATGTGTTGACGTATAGTACTCATTAAAAAAGTAATTATAATACGTATATGATTTCGTTTAGTGAAGATCATTGAAAAAGATGACAAGAGAAATGAAGCTTACTAAGAAATAATATATAATGATAATATAAGAAATAATATATAATAATATAATCAGTGGATCAGTTAAATAAATTATTCAACTAATAATAACATTCAATGACAGAAAAACAAGTATAAATTTATACAGCAAATATCATGTTATTTATTAAAATATTTGGCGAAAGGGGAAATGAGAATTCTGCAGAACAGTTATGATCTCTTCATTTGATGAGGACATCAATGAAGAAATTTACAACACTACAATTTAAGGATAATGACTTCACTTGGTCCGTTGAACAATTGTTGGTTGTGTTGTGCCTTTCACTCACCCCAAATGATCAAGTAGGTGACGAACTGTGAAGATTTATGCCAAATATAGATGTGGACATCCGGGTATAATATTTGGTTTACAGGTCAACTGGCTCAGAAAACTGTTTCTTTATTTCTTTTATATTTAACTTGAATAAATTCACTAAATTTCGTCATTGGACTCATAATTGTGTATTTGTATCTTTACAACTCGCGTTAATTTCATCGTGGAATGAGTTAAATAAATGAAAAATACAGAAATTTTACTGATTATTCTGGTCACGGTGACAATCAGTTTATCTTATTTCATTTTTACGGGCAAAATTATTGAACATTTCAATGTTGTGATTCTTCCATAAAAGAAAAATTAATTTCTTTTAAGGAGTTGTTTTTTTTTTTTTGTTTATTTTATTTTATTTTATTTATTTATTTTTTTTTTTTTTGAGATTTTTTTCCTCGTATCTGAAATTAGATATCTGTGACTGAAAATTTTCACGAAGAGAACAAACTCCGCTATAACAATTATATTTAATGATAAAAAAATTCTACATTTCTTTTCAATAAATGACGATTAAAGGTGACCTTCCTCTCTTAATTTCATGTACATGGCGTGTAATCTAGAAATTTTTCTTCGAAAGAGGAAGGACTTCCTCCTTTAATTCACTGCGCGTGTATGTCGACTATTGTGGAATCAAAGCCAGCTGATTTCGGTAAAGTCAGGAGCGAAAACTGATCTCTTATTTGGGATTATATGCACATCTTCATAGGCCTGTCGTCAAAAAGGTCAATGAACTCCATAGCTAGTTTTCCCTGAAAACATAATTTCATGCCTCAATCAGTGACGCCAGCTGAATTTTCATCATCGTCTATTCCTCAGTATTCTATCTGCCTCAAATAATCTGAAACAAATTTTTCGTGAGAAAAGCTTAATCGATCAGTTCTGGTTGAAAGATTTTGAACCCAAGTTATACTTTAATTTGATTTCTTTTAATTTTATAAGTTTGATTTTCGATTATCGATCCGTCCTCCTGGCCACACCCCAAATATTCATCTTTGAATAAAACGCCTTAAAGTTTTTTTCATATTATTCTACAATTAACAGTCACCCCCCCAATCACCATTTGACTACCAATACAAGGGTGTGGTGCATGCTACCCAAATATTCATATACTGTAACGCCTATACCAGGGACAGCGCCCAATTAGAATTACTATGAATGTATAAAATGTTAATTTGTTTCTGAATATAGAAAATACTAGTGGCGTTAATAGATAAAATGCTGGACTGCCGTTTCGAAGGTAGCGAGTTCCCTTTCGGACTAATACCCTTAGGAAAGGGTATAAGCCCCTTTTATCACCCCAGTTAGAGGTTAAATGGTATTACTGCTGCTCTTCTACAAGGATGACTTTGGTATTAAATAACCCACGAAGGTTGATATGCAATAAAAAACAAATATACTATATCAGATTTGAATTATTACATTTATCATTTACGCATTTTTTGACTAATAGATTTTTTTCTAAAGTTTTCTTTTTCGTTTGTGGTTTATTCGTGTCACTTGCTTTTTCCTCCCGTCGGTTATAAAACTCAAAAATAAAAAGTAAAAAAATAAAATAAAATAAAATAAAAACTCATAACAAATTCTTACGAATGATCAAACCCACGAAAATCGATTTGTTGTATCATTTATTTGAAAAAAATCTTTATATTTTTCTAAGACAATTTTATTTTGTATTTTTTAATGCTTTTTTTTTTTATTCTAATTTATTTATTTCTATCCTCTGAATTGTCCTGCACTGTTTTATTTCTGAGAGAATTAAAAAAAGAAATTTTCAAAAATATTCTTCCTTCCCTTCTTTGAGTTCAATATTTTGTTAAAGAAAATCTTATTAGTTTTTGCAAAATTTCCTGATTTAAATTGACCAAGTTTACAATTTTTTTCAGAATTCATTAAACCTTAGTGTTTTTAATGGAATAAAACTTTACAGGTAGACTGAGAAAGACGCAACAAATTTGTCGAAAGAGAAGTTCGAGGTCAAAAAACAGATTTATCTTTGACGCAATAAGAATAGTTTCCAAGCATTCCAACCAACATTGTTTGTCCGAGTTAAGGTTTTTGCGAACCAAAAATATTTAGCTTTTTCTTTCATGTTATATTAGCTACAAGAAACCTACTGGTAGTAGTAGTAGTAGTAGTAGTAGTAGTAGTAGTATACACACTGTCTGGTTATTGTTAATCAAGTAAAACTCAGAAATAAAAGGCAAAAGAAAAAAACTGAAAATAGAACTAAAATAAAACTAGTATCCATTAATGGTGACAAATTTCAGTTATATATATATATATATATATATATATATATATATATATATATATAACTGAAATTTGCCACCATTAATGGATACTATATATATATATATATAATCGTCGCTTTCATTTATTTGTAGAAAATCTGTTGATGGTATACAATTTTTAAAATTACGTTTTGATGTTAATTTAGGGAATTATGACAAATATGTTTAAAAAGATTAATTTAACGATATCAGTTTTACTTTTCTTTCCTCTGACAAAAGAACATTTGAATCGATTAAAAACAATTATTGAAAAACTTTACTATTTAAAAAGAAATTCACCCAAAGTTTTACATCTGAAAATCGATTCTCATTACTGTTATATTTTGACCCTCGCCCCGGCCCAAAAATGCTATTCCAAGGTGATACACCGGAAGGAAGTGACACATTCCAATGGCCAGTAATCGAAAGAGATCGCGTGGGCGGATTAAGGCTTATGATATGGGACAAGGTGAAGGTCCCATTGTGCCACTACAGTGATGCACCGGAAGAGAGTAACCTCTGAACTGCATGACAGTTATTTCCGCTTGATGACGATTAAACATTCGATTTCAAAGATCCAGTGGGCGATCGTGTGGGCGTTGAGTTATTATTTAACTCAGTTGAGTTTGGGTCCCAGAGCAGTTGCCAGCAGACTTCCAGACAGTAGAGACCAGATGTGGTAGGGAAGGCCACACCCAACTGAGGGGGCCCTCGGAAAAGCCCCGATGGAGTGGACCCCAAGACCTCTGGTTGAGCATCTAAGAGAACAAGAAAGACACAACGTGACGGTCATAACAGTGGGGTCAAAATATGAAGTTTATGTTCGGTCTCCAGCACCGTCTCACATGCAAACCTTGAACAACCCCTTCGAACCCTTTCAATAAAGTGAGAGGTAAATATAATTGTAAAGAAGTCTTCCTGTGTCTTCCTTCTGCGTCCTTTATTCCTGCGTGCGTCTGTCTTTATTATTATTGAGTCGTTATGATACGGCAAATGAGTATACAACATTACCATATCTCAGTATTTGTTAGCAACAAACAATATTGAATCCTAATTCCGTAGCAACAAACAATATTGAATCCTAATTCCGTAGCAACAAACAATATTGAATCATAATTCCGTAGCAACAAACAAAATTGAATCCTAATTCCGTTGCAATAAGCAAGAAAGAACAA
This sequence comes from Sepioteuthis lessoniana, assembly GCA_963585895.1. NCBI lineage: Eukaryota > Metazoa > Mollusca > Cephalopoda > Myopsida > Loliginidae > Sepioteuthis > Sepioteuthis lessoniana. The sequence continues at coordinate 1,372,616 of OY757926.1, read as the reverse complement.
CATTAATTATTAAAGCAGACTTGGCATTTTTTCAGTATCTATCAAAAAATAAATAAATAAATAAATAAATAAGTGTGTTGTGTTATTGCATTATTTTGTTATTTCGTTAAGTTGCACAATTCACTTCTTTACTTTTTCAACAAGAATTGTGATTCAAAAGCGTTGAGACATGATCTTTAAATTTAAAAGGAAAATTAAGTTTTAAAAAAGTCGAGGGAAACATATAATAAAGTAATGATGTCTACAGCACTGTCCGGACGCCTTGATGAAAAAGGGCCAATTTGGAAAAAATAATGACACGATTCTTAATATTTTTTGAACGAAATGTTTTTGGTGAAACATAAGTGTGTGCAAATGCATACTCAACAGATTTATCGCCAAGTGACCTTTTCTTGTTTTCTAAACAGAAAAATTAATCTTTAAGAGATTTGAGGATATTAAAAGAAATATGACGGCGCAGATTCATACCAAGTGCCTATAGAAAACTCACTGAAATTGGAGTATTGAATATCAAGAGACCTGTTTTAAAGAAAATTAACGTTTTGTTCATTGTTAAATTTTGTCTTGGTTGATAAAGCTTCAGTCTCGCTACTTTTGAAACACACCTCGTGCAGTTGAGTATTTTCTAAATAAATTTAGAATCGGTTCGCTGTCCTGGGGAATGTTATTGCCTATTTTACTCAGTGGAAATATCACCGATGCATATTTACAAATGATAATATCGTAACCCCATCGGCTACTCAAATCTAAAATCCCAGTCGAAATAACACCGAGTTATCTATGCCGTCAGCAAACAGAATGTTGAGCAGAATTGATGGTACTTATAAGCTTCTTTTACCGGTATAGTGATTTACTTCATTATTACCCACAATTCAAGCGAGACTTCCTGTCTGCGGTCGAACACGTGGGAGCCCTTCAGACACGCGATCGTTCTCTGATATATAAAACCAGTCACTCAGAGCTTCTCACCTGGACACCTAGCATTTGTCCCAGTGGCTGGAATCATTGACAAGCATAGATTGCTCAGGACCTTTTGATCTGGTGAATCGATGACAAACAAAAATTTACTTGATATCGGACCTTCGGGCCTGGTGAGCACCAGCTCCCCGGGCCCCTACCAAGGCAAGTTTATCGCTTGGTATCCGAAGGACCAAGCATTTTTTGGCACCTGACGTGCCTGAGTCTCGATTCGTGTGCAGTCCCTGCATTAAAATGACCTTGTGTTAAATCCTACTTTGTGGGAGGTTGGATAATATCTCTAGCTTCTCGCTTGGAGAGGAAGGGAGTAATTCGAGTTCCTTTCGTTGGTACCAGCACCCCCACCAGATGTCTCTTCTTTCGGCCATAGCAGAAGACGCCAATCACTCAATGCCGGGATTTGACCAATCACAGCCGCAGTCTAAGTTCTAGCCAATGCCAGGATCTGACCAACCATAGCCACTGTCCCAAAAGAACTTTTAAGGATTAAATTCGAAAGTCATAAATCAATAATTTTAAAGATTACAAGTATTGCTTTCCATCTTTGATCCTTTCTAAATATCTTTTGCAGATACCACAGGGATGATAACGTAGCTACGCAGCTAGATGACACGAACAGTCAGAGCTAAGAACCTGTCCACGAGCTAACGACCCTGCTCGGTCTATCATCGACTCTTCGAAGCCTGCACAGACTACATCCCCCGGTAACCAGTAATTTAACAACTGTGACATCGATCTTCGGTTTCAGCGACATGACATGTCCAACTCTCCGACCTTCTCTGGATATCTGGCCACGCAGTTTCACCTACGACCTGCTCGGAGCATCAAGACCCGAGTCTGATCTTCTAGACTCGCTGTCGCCAAGAATTACTGGACTGCCGAGTCTACATTTTCGATACCAACAGGGACTGTATTTGACATCACAGACTTAGGACACCTCAAAGACTACACCGACCATATTCAACCGCAGCGATTCTGTAAACACGACAATTTTTCGTGTACGATTCGCGTCATAAAAATGACAACAATCTAAACCTTAACGCCCACACCTTTATCATCTCCTTGTCTAGTTCGCGTTACAATGCCACCCTTCTTCATAAAAGTTTGCAGTATCGACCTCTTTATTCGTCGCCGCAACCATAAAAACTCACACTTTCACCCAGGCAAACACAGGCACCTTTTAACTCCAATGTTATTCGGTGAAATGTCGGTGGGAAACGAGGACTTGGAAAATAAGTTTAGATGGTAAATATTTAAAAGCAAAAACAAAAAATAAATAGATTGTAGCAGAAAGAACTTTGTATGTTTGACGCGTAAATTATTTTGACCGTTGGTCTCGTCATATATTATCAACCAATGGGGATGACGAATCCCATTCGGCCTGGATGATTTTCCCGGGCAAATCAAATTCGGTGAAAGCCCACCAAACTACCTCTTTCTCAACATCTTTCAAGCAAGACGGACGTATGTCTGTCCGCTCCCTTCCTAGCAGCAACATTACACAATGAGGAGAGCCGTCTAATTCGTGGACCATTGAGTTTACACTTCTTGACCCATGGGTTCCCAGTTGAATATGAATTAGACGAATTAATTCCGCCTCTGACGATTCAGCTACTAGACAACCTTTTCTGGAGACCTTCATGCCTCTCTCCTGCAGCAACCATAACCACGTATTTATAGCTCAACATTCATTCCTCTGTTCTAAAACCAGCACTTCCATATTTGCCTCGACTGCAGCGACGCATATATCGCTCCGACATTTAACTCTTTTATTCTTTCTCAATTCAATAAATATTTTCTTCTTCTTCTTCTTCTTCTTCTTCTTCTTCTTCTTCTTCTTCTTCTTCTTCTTCTTCCTACGACGACGACTTTCGGCACAAAAGACTTCCCTTCAACTCAAGCCGTCATTAAACCTTCTTGATAACTTTCAGTATCTTCATTTCGACTCATTTATTTCCTTCTAATATAACAAAGGAGGCACAATAACAACATTCCTCGTGATAAAATAGATGTTTAGTGTAAAACTGAGTGAAGTGCATTATTAGTTTATAAAAAATAAACATTATGGTTCGAGAATGTAAACAAATCGCAGAGTTAATCATTAATTATTTGTACTGAGACAAAAGTTGAATTGGGCAACATCAACTGGTCTAATGTCCAATGAAAACAGATTTGGGACAACATCCACAAATTTACAAAAGTGTACGCAATCGCACAGATTTTTATTTCAAAATTTTTTTTAATGATTTTTAAAAAAAAATCCAAGTAAACGCTTTCTATTTTATTTAGAAGCTCTTGGAAATAAAGAAAAATAAAATGTGCCTGAAAAAACGTCATGAACATTGGTAAATAACACATTAAATGGGGAGGGGGAAGATAAACAGAAGGGAGTGTTGACAACTCTCCCAACTTTTTGAGGAGATGATTTTAGGAATCACGCCACATAAAACTTTGTATATATAAACATTTTATTTAGACTTTTAACATTTTGACTTTAAGTTCAGTGATCAGACCAAATAGATTGAGAGACAACGAGCTTATGGTTTTATTGCAAATGTCAATTAAAATGAACAACAAAAAGCTCGTGTTGTCAACGTCATCCTAAGTAGAACAAGGCTCTCTCCCCACTGCCCCACTCTTCGTTGAATTGAAAGTGACGCATTACCTTTAAATGTTTATGCCTGGAAGCTACTATAGATAACAAAACAGTATTTTTGATATTCCTGTTATAGACAAGTGTATGGTTGCAAGATACAACGGACGGGAGGATTGGATTAAATTTCATTTATTTCAAATAGACAGAAGCTGGTAGATTTAGAAAAGCTACAAGCTTTCTTCTTCCATCAGATAGCGGTCAGGAGGCGAATGGGTGTAAGTCTGTTCTCAGTTGGGTCGCTTGGATGTGTGCTGCGTAGTGATGTGGAGTGGGTTGGTAGGCTATCATCAGCCTTTGATCTTGTCCGAAATGTGTTACACGAAGATTCTTTCTGGTACCTGTCCCAGTGTCAACTGCCGTTCCTGACTTTGTGTTGTCCGCTTTATCACCTTGTTTGGGATCGAAATCGGCAGCGAAAAACTTTGGGGAGAAAGTTTATGATTGGTTGAAAAAGGACTTTTTTCTAATTGTCCGTTAATCTAGTTTTTCAACCGGAAGCTGCGTGGTGTCTACATGCGCAGAGACATGTTTTATTCATTGTGTTGGTAGCTACTGTCGAGTCAACATCCGGTTGTTATTAACTTCCTTCAAGAAAATATATATTTGTTGGATTCACTTCCTAAGTGTTTTAATTTGTTGGACTGGTAAGTGGGTGTATTGAGTTGATGAATTTGTAAATCTGGAGAGATTTTGATTTCTGTTGTATAACATTCCATGTATGAAAATCTTTTTTACAACAGTACTAAATTATTACGCAAACCGTTATTGTAAACTCAATCCATATTTTTGGGGTCCCTGGATTTAATCTCACTCAGTCTAAAGTTTAAACCATCAATCACAAACTGCTTATTCGAAAGTAAAAACATGTGGACAAATGCAATTGGTTGCTACTCGAAATATAAAATGAGAAACTGAGTACAGATTTTGATTTTAATAAACGAAAAATATAAATTGGATTCCTTTTTGCTCAGTCATCTTGACATTATTATTATTATTATTATTTACTCCTTGAGAGTTTTTCACATCAGCTAACGCTGATAGTCTTTCACCCACTTAAGTTTGAGTGACAGCAAGTTTCCTATTGTCTCCAGAACTCTTCTCAGTATTCTGGTCGATCTCGATAATGTAGTAGTTTGGATGGTCTCCAAACCGTCTTCTTATTTCCCAATCTTCCAGTCCCTTTAATAATCCTTCAATGACTGTACCAGGAGCACCAATTACAATTGGTATAAACGTCATTTTCATGCTTCACAATTTTTTTTCAATTCCAAAGCAAGGTCAAGGTATTTATCCTTATTTTCATTTTCTTTCACTTTTACTCCATGGTCAGCTGGGGCAGCAAAGTCAACAATTTTGTAAGTCCTTTTTTTTTTTGTTGATTATTATAAGGTCTGATCGTCTGGCTGAGATTAGGTGATCCGTTTGTATGTCAAAATGCCATTGGAGTTTGTGTGTTTTGTTCTCCAGAGCAGATGCTGGGTTGTGCAAGTACCATTTTTTCGCATGGTCAAATTTAGATTTATTGTACAATTCCCAGTGGATCACCTTGCCCACTCAGTCATGTCTAGTCTTATACTCTTTCTGTGCATTCGCTTATTATGTGATTGATCGTCTCGTCTCTGTCACCACATAACCTACTTTTGCTGTTTTGTTGCGTCTTATCTATTCTCGCTTTGATATGATTGTTTCTTATGGCGCTGTGCTGTGCTGTGCTGCTATAAGGAGAGATTCTGTTTCTCTATTAAGGTTTCCTTTTCTTAGCCACGTCAAGGTTTTCTCGTATGAGATGTTGTTTATTAGTTGTTTAAAACGTCCATAGAGTTGTTTTTCTTCCCATTTTTGTTTTCTGGTTATTGTCATTCTGTTGGTCCTCGTGTGGTTAGTATTGTTTCTGGTGACTGTAATTAGTCTTCCTCCGCGCCTTTTTATGTAGTCTTCGAACGGGTGTATCGATGCGTCAACAATATTGATGCATCTTCAATGCTGGTAGTCTGTCAAAGTCATCTCTCAGATTTAAGGCCTTATGCATGGTCATTAGTTTTCTTGTTCTTAGGTCCATTTGCTCAAGTTCTTCTCTGGTCCACTTCAAGAATGGCCCTGAATATCTAACGAGGGGTATAACCCAGGTGTTTACTCCTTTGATAAGGTTTCTACTCTATAGTGTTGTCTCGAGTAGCTTTCTGGTTCTCCTGAGATACTTTTTCTTAATTTTTTCTTTCATCTCCACTTGTTTGATGGTGTCAGCTTCCAATATCCCCAAGTATTTGTAGGTTTCCTATTCTCCGAGTGTTCTAACTTTTTCTTGATTTGGTAGTCCCATTCTGTCCGTCAGGTGTCGCGTTTGCCGGTTTGCATTACATATTTCTTTGGTATTTATTGTCTAATATGACGTATGTCGGTGTCGTTTGCCGCTTTGCATTACAAGAATGGCGCATTTTCTTATGCCATATTCCATCCCTATATCCTGATTGTTTGACAAAAAATGATGTTAATCGGTTGTCCAAGTCTCTTTCACATTTTTGAAGTTACCTTTATCTAACGCTATTTTTTCAAATTAAATAAACAAGGACGTTATATTGTACATTTTTAAATCACAAGACTGACCGTTCGGTAACTGAGGCCCAGCATAAGTATAAATATTTTCAGCCATAAAAAAAAAACACAAGGAAAATCTTTCACTTTTCTCGTTTGTTTAATTTTACACATTTAGTTTGGCTATAACCGTAACCACAGTGTAACAAATGCAAAAAATGTTACCTTTGTATGAACTGAAAAAGCAAAAAAATTCTTGCCACTTTGAGAATACCTTCATATAAAAAGGAACGTTTCTTTAATCTACCTACATCTTTATATATGTGGGTCTGCATATATATATATATATATATATACGTGGAGCATTCAATAGGTTTCCAGACTTTTTTTGTACAGGCATTTAAAATTGTCGTAGACTCTTAAAAATTCAGTATCTTATTGCTATACATCTTTTGAGATGACAGTCCAATTCTTATGATTTCAGGTTCAAATGAACAGCTACAGCAGGAATTGGAATACACCCTACTAAAGCCTGACTGTCACAGTTGGTGAATTTCAAAAATGCAATCTGGACGTGAGGACACTTTAGAAAAACGATATGCAATAAAATTGTGTTTTAAACTTGGAAAAAATGCCACAGAAACGTATGGAATGCTTCAGACTACTTTTCGACCATCTTGCATGAATCGAAAATCAATTTTTGAGTGGCATAAGAGATTCAATAAAGGCAGGGAGTCTGTGAGGGATGATGAGAGGTGTGGGAGGGGTAAGGAAGTCAATAGACCAGAGTTGATTGGCCAAAGGGTTAGGGTTAGGGTTACTATGTTGAGGTTTTAAGGGAGTTCAGGAAGAGATTCCGTCGGAAGAGGCCAGCACTCTTTAAATTGGGTCAGTAGCATTTCCATGAGGACAATGCACCAGTCCACAATTCCATCCTTGTCACAGACTATTTGACCAAGATGGGCATCAAGACAGTTCGTCATCCTCCCAATAGTCCAGACCTTGCTCCCTGTGACTTTTGGTTATTCCCTAAGCTCAGAGGTTGTCGTTATGAGGCAACTGAGGAGATGAAAGAGGCAGTGACGAAGGTTATTGACACGCTCACGCAAGAGGACTTCCATGGAGCCTTCTAGAAGTTGTTAGAACGGTACAACAAGTGCGTTACAGCCGGAGGAGATTACTTCGAAGGGTACTAGAGTTTCATGTGTGTACAATCAATAAAAGTGCTCATAGGAAGAAAATCTAGAAATTTATTTAATGATCTTCGTATATATATAGTGGTGTATTCTAAAATATTCTGGTATAAGTAAATAATATTTTTATGATCTTCGACGAAAATGAATGATTTTTTATCAATATGACATATCAATAAGAAATGTTTGTGATTATATTTATCAACCTCCCAGCAAAACCTCCCAAACAAAATTTTAAAGATTCAAAAAAGCTTAATTGTTGGAGTCCCCATTGTGTAGTGGCTGAAGTACTGAAATGCGACATCGTAGGAAGTAAGTTCGAACTCCAGTTGCGCTATACCCTCCCCCCACCAACCATGGGTTAAATAATACCACATCTGTTCTTCTACAAGAATGGTTTTGGCATTAAATAACCAACGAAAATTGATATGCCATCGATAAACAAAGAAACTAAAACAATACAAATAAGCTTTGCCATTAAATTGAAATATTTGCATTATCAAATTATTGAGGTTGATTTTGTCGATCAAAAACTGAGATCATAAATAAAAGTAATGAATTCCACTAGATGAGAATTTTTTTTAAATGATAAAGTATTTACTATGGGTAAAAAATATCGAAAAACACAAAGTGTATTGGCCAACTTTCTCTTTCACCAAATCAAATTTATTCCATATTTCGTCGGGAAAATTGAGTTTTGCATACGACAGATTTTCAATGGTGAATGTCTGTTTCAAGTATTCATTACACGCGGTATAAATTCAATAAGTCTCCCCAAAGTACTGTATGATACAATCGAAATAAAATGTTAAATTCAATTAAAAAATACCCACCATTGTGTGTGTGTGTGTGTGTGTGTGTGTGTGTGTGTGTGTGTGTGTGTGTGTGTGTGTGTGTGTGTGTGTGTGTGTGTGTGTGTTGATTCCCGAGATGTTATTAATTCATTCGAATCACAGCCTCAAAACAAGGAAATTTCTCCGAGTGAATCAATATGAGTAGCAAAGAAAAATAACTTTTGGAATAATTTGACGATAATCACAGAAAAACAAGAAAGAATTTGGCAGAAGTAACGTTACTGTCATTTCATCACCATTTTCATTACAAAGGTGAACGAAACTGAATCATTGTCAACTGAATTTTGATCTGAAATTTTCTCTAATCTTCAATCTTTCTGTTTGTGTACCTAATTCAGCAGTTATTACTGAATTAAATACATTGACAAGGAACGAGATTATGTTAAAAATGAATATTTTTGTGCAAAGAAATAAATTCTTTTTTATATCTTTTAAAAATAAATTTCTTTCTTTCTTTTATTTATTTATTTTATGAATTTGCTAATTGAGCCGTTCCATACGAAGGATCTTTTTTTTTAAATGAGAAGTTAAAGTTTTTCTTTATACTAACGAAACAAAGTTCGTAAAGTCACGAGCATAAAGAATCTCCAGAGTTCAGAATGAAAATATTATTGCTAACATTAAAATCCTAATTAAAGCTTATAAAATCCTATTGCTTACTCACAAAAGAAAAAAAATATGATGAGACGATCGTCAAATAATTTAGCAAATTTCAAATCAAATAATATGAGTATTAGTCATTTGTTAGATGAAGAGGCCGGCAATTATAAACCAATCAGATGGCAATTTGGGCTTAACTGCAAAACGTTATTAAAGTATATTTACACAATGTTTTAATGGCTTTAACAATGAGTGTATTGAGTCGCTTGATACTCCACAAATTATTCCGCGTATAAAATATAAAAAGATGAAAATGTTTCATATGTTGCGGAGGCCGATAAATATACCAGTCCCCGCAAACTTTTAAAATATAAGAGATTGACAACGAACCAGGCAAGAATGACAAAACAAGGATGTTGCTTCGAAAGGTCAAACTTTATTATGGCGAATCGTAAATCGGAAAGGCGTACGGCGGACAATCGCCGCAGCCGGATGGTGATCGTTGGAGCAGGATCTAGTCCCCGGTGTAGGTCTGGATAGATGGTACAAGACTGGTAGTCGTTGGATAGGTGGTCGCTGGAGCAGGTCTGGATAGCTGGTACCAGACTGGTAGTCGTTGGATAGGTGGTCGCTGGAGCTGGTCTGGATAGCTGGTACCAGACTGGTAGTCGTTGGATAGGTAGTCGCTGGAGCAGGTCTGGATAGATGGTACAAGACTGGTAGTCGTTGGATAGGTGGTCGGTGGTGCAGGTCTGGATAGCTGGTACAAGACTGGTAGTCGTTGGATAGGTGGTCGCTGGTGCAGGACTGGTTTCCGCTGGTGCAGGAAGATGGTCGCTGGTTTAGGACTGCTAGTTGCTGGTGCAGAACTAGTAATTGCTGGTATCTGCTGATGCAGGAAGGTGGTCGCTGGTTCAGGACTGGTAGTTGCTGGTGTCTACTGGTGCAGGAAAGTGGTCGCTGATGCAGAACTGGTGGCTGCTGGTGCAGGAAGGTGGTCGTGGGTGCAGGACTGGTAGTTGCTGGTACAGAACTGGTGGCTGCTGGTATCTGCTGGTGCAGGAAAGTGATCGCTGGTGGAGGAAGGCGGTCACCGGTGCAGGGCTGGTAGCTGCTGGTGCAGAACTGGTAGCTGCTTCTGTAGGGAAGTGGTCACCGGTGCAGGACTGGTAGTTGCTGCTGCAGGGAAGTGGTCGCCAGTGCAAGAAGGTAGCTGCTGGTGCTGTCTCAAAGGGTATTAGGTTAGACTTTCTGAATTAGCCCTGAAAAGATCTTTTAGATTGAGAGGCTGATAGTTGTTTCTGTTGCATTGTGCCGTCTCAGGGGTGTTTGGGTAGACTTTCTGAGTAGCCCTAAAAAGGGTTTTTAAGCTGAGAGGCTGGCAATGTTCCTGCGTCGTCTGCAGCTGGAATCAGGACGTCGGCTTTAGGGGAAGCCTTGAGCAGTCCTTGTGGGCAAATGCTGCTGATTAGGCTTCGGTCGTAGAATGACCAGGGAAGAATCTGCTTTCTCCCGCACTCTTGGCTGACACCCAGCCAAACTGATTTGACCCGGTTTGATACTGCTGCTTTTATACATACTGTGCGCTACTACGCTATGTGGTCTAAGTAGAATGACTTTGCTTATTATTACTATATCATAGTGAGAAACTTCATTCTCCTTCGACCATGTGTTTTTTTTTATTACTACCTATTTTGTCCATTAGTTGAGGACTGTCCTTAGAAAGACGGGCTGAATTTAATTTTTTAAAAAAGACGTTCTGTGCGGAACGTTCCTAAATACTATTGGCTGACGACATCAGTGATTCATCACTTCTTGGAAAGGGGTTTGTTTGTTTTGTTTTTGTTTGGTTTATGAGTAGTCGGTTGACTACGATACATATATGGCTCGATTCCATAGACCAATCCTACATTTCGTATTAGTAATTTTTGTTTCGTTAAAGTTTTTCTTTTGGCCATAGAGCAAATACTGAGCCTAAATTCTTTCTTGGGTAGAGCAACAAACCTCATTGGGTTTGACACAACAACAACTGTAAGTAAAAAAGGGATGGTGTCTGAGAATTGATTTATGAACACGGAAAGAACAGGTATTCCCTTACACGACGCCAATGAGTTGTTTTCTCCAGAAAAAAATTATTTATGAATAAAATAAGAAAAGATATTTTATCCGTAAATCCTACAGAATAATGCTATACTTTTGAACACCATTGATAATAATGAAGACTTTATTTTTATGCATTAGAATATAGCTGTTCTCTAAAAAAAGGTCTATATTATTAATGGCAAGTGGACTATCTCCTTGCTCATTTCACTGTTAAAGGAAGATTCAAATCACCTCGTTCGATTGGTTTAGACACCTTTCAAATTAACCAACCACAGCCCCCTCGAATTGGCGCGAAATAATGAACCCTCAGCTTAAGTCTCTTTTTGCTCCTGTCTTCAAGATGATAAGACGTCTCTTCAACACCTAACAGTGAACAAGAAAGGAGTCATCATGAATTAGACGTTAAATAATTATTCACTTTCATATGGATCCTTCACTTATATGGGGTTCAGATAAGTGGACTTTGCTTCAATGTTAAGCCGCTAACAACACATTTTATTTGCAACCTTTTATTATTGTTAAACTAATGTTCCTTCAAGATGTGTTGTTTACAGTCTTTCCTGACTTGCTTATTTATCTGTGAATACGAAAATCCCCGCAATCCATTTTTGGATGACAAATAAATTAATATTTTTGATTTTAAAAGCAAAATTAGATTTTATTCAATGATTTAAAAACGTAATATTAAAAAACCTTCAGATGACAATAAAGTGAGTAAAGTTGGCGACCTTAGTCGAGGGTGACCCGGGAGCTCCTTTTTCAATAGCTACCACATCGAGGTATAGGGGGGCGCTACTCCATTCCCTGGATTGCTCCACTTTACCCTTGATCTTTACCGTATAATGCGGAGTGTTAAGCAAGGCAGCATCAAGTACCATTTTTGAGTCTTTGGTATGACTCTATCTAGGATTGAACCCCGGTCTCACGGACCATTGGCGAACACACTACTCGTTAGGCCAATAATTCAACCAGAAACTATTATTTTAAGGATTGATCAACAGAAATTTGAAAAAAAATTCTAACTTGAATTGCCAGAAAAACAATAATAATTTTGCATAAAGGATAAAGTCAATATGAGTCAAAATTTAAAAAAAACACAAAAAACACGGGCCTTCATAGTTATAATGTTTAAATGGGGAGGATCACGTCATTTTCCTGCTTAAATAGAGAGGACCATGACATTAAAATGTTAAAATAGAGAGAACCAAGTCATTATAATTTTTAAGGGAGGGGATCAGGTCATTATAATGTTTAAATAGAGGGAACCACGTCATTATAATGTTTAAAGAGGACCACGTCATCATAATGTTTAAAAAGAGAAGACCACGTCATTATAATGTTTAAAAATAGAAGACCACGTCATTATAATGTATAAATAGAGAAAACCGCGTCATTATAATGTTTAAAAATTGAGTGGACCACGTCATTTTAATGTTTATATAGTAGGAGCTGGTCATTATAATGTTTAAATAGAGGGAACTACGACATTATTATGTTTAAAGAGGACCAGGTCATTATAATGTTTAAATAGAGAGGACCATGTCATTTTAATTTTTAAGGGAGGAGACCACGTCATTATAATGCTTAAATAGAGGGAACCAGATCATTATAATGTTTAAAGAGGACCAGGTCATTATAATGTTTAAAGAGGACCAGATCATTATAATGTTTAAAGAGGACCAGGTCATTATAATGTTTAAAGAGGACCAGGTCATTATAATGTTTAAATAGAGAGAACCATGTCATTGTTATGTTTAAAGATAGAGTGCACCATGTCATATTGTTTAGAAATGACTACGACATTTTAATGTTTAAATAGTAGGACCACGTCATTATAATGATTCAGTAGAGGGTACCAATTCATTATAAAGCTTAAATAGAGATAATGTCATCATAATATTTAAGTAGAAAGAACCACGTCATTATAATGTTTAAATAAAGAGGACCACATCTTTATAATGATTTAGTAGAGGGTACTAAGTCATTATAATGTTTAAATAGATGCTATCATGTCATTATAATCTTTAAATAGAGGGAATAACGTCATTATAATGTTTAAGTAGAGGGGACTACGTCATTATAATGTTTAAATATAGAAGGCCTCGTCATTGTAATGTTCAAATAGAAAAGACCTCGTCATTATAATGTTTGAATAGAGCTTTGTTGAGAGGTGAGGTATGTTATTTAACGCTTGAAAGGTTGTCAACGTATATTTTTTCGTGTTTCAGTACCCTAAATCACCGCTAATATTATTTCAAGAAACAATTCACGACGAGTTAACCACATTTGTTATTGCCAGAGTAAACTTAATAGAATGAATATTAATATTAACTTGATATTTATTAAAGAATTTATAATAAGTTGTATGAGGGAATGTCCTTTTGGCATTTTGGTAAATGTTGAGAATCTTTGATTACGTACACATCAAATAGAATTGACTTTGTTGTGTGGAAAATTACATCAAGACATGGTATCGTGCGCCATATGACACAAATTTTGTTGTAGGCGCCAGCCTCCAGTCGAAGTGGACACAAACGCACACACTCTAGATTTGACTTTAGCGAGCTCTTCTTTTATCATGCAACCTATCGGCCATTAGAAATATTATTTGACAGGTAAGGGATGCAATTCTTACAGCTACATAGCTATAAAATGTAAAGAGATGAAGCGTATGTAAATATTATAAAAATTCGTTCCAAACGATAAAACAAAACTGGCCATGTTTGGCTTCTAACCGCAATTTTAGTCCTTTTCGAATGGAGAAGAGAGAAGTGAACCAAGACAATAAGGCATCAAAAACTGCCTCCCATCATTTCTCAGCAGCTACTAATAATACACATCGCTAACTCGGAAGCTGGACTGTTAAGGCAGAAAAAATAGCTAGCAGAAGTTTTTATCACTCACTCCTTTAACTGTTAAAAAGTATCCAAATTGGCAAGGAGCTATCCAAGAAAGTCAACTAAAAGTCAACTTAAAAGACAACTTAACTAAAAATTTAACTAAATTAAACGAAGACTGAAAATTCAACCTGAGAATTCGACTAAAAAACAACCTTACAGAAAACTCAATTAAATTAAACAAAATCTGAAAATTCAACCAACACAAAAAACGAAACCACAAAAATTACTTTAATTAAAAGAACTTTGTTTTCCGGACACTCTCTCCAAAATATTCCCGCAAATTACACCAACGTTTTACAACATTTTATCCTTTCCATCTTTTCTTTCTTCGTTTCTTTTGTATAAAATGTATTTCTAAAACTATCGTCTGTATTATCTTTTTGAATTAGTATCCGAACATGAAAATTGCGGAACCTACTGTTTAAAATTATCCACTAAGGCCCTCTAAAAATACTATTTCATTATATCGAGAATTTGTCTCTATTATTCTTTTATATTGCAAATTTATTTTAATTCCCTTCATATTGCAATTAGGATAATATATTTCGTTTAACATAAAGTTTAAAGACATAGATTTTCTTTGTTTGAATGGCATATCAACCTTTATGGGTAGAAGTACAGTAGTGATTCTATTTAACCCATAGCTAGGAGGATAAGGGTGTTTATGCCTTTAGCAAGGGTATTTGTCCGAAGGTGAATGTAATAGCGCGACTGGAGTTCGAACTTATTTACTGCGATTTCGCAGCCCTGCCGCGACCTGCTCACAAACATAAACAGATCGGTTTACTCGTTCCCCCAAGAAAAACAACATCCGGTTACGATCGGAAATGACAAAGCCCTTTTTACAACCTTGACCTCCCGTTACAGCTAAAAAGGGGGATAAACTAAAATTAACAACAATTACAGAACACTTCTGCCAGAAATAACTCTATAAAAATGGAATTAATTATCTTCGCTAGCCTATATCAGTCTAAAGAAGTACTTTATTTCTACTCCCATTTTTTATAGAAGAACTTTCTATTTACGTGCCCGGCAGAAGTGGTGCTGCGTTCCCTTTATATAAACAAAACTTCGGCGGCGAAAAATTCGGAGGTCTCACGACGCTCTCAGGAGCTGCTCTCGGAGCGAGGCTCTGAAAGGCTGAATCTTACATTTAGTGGTTGCATTCGCCTTTCCCATCACATTGATATGCACAAAAGGTCCTTTTAAGGACCATTAGAGGTCGCCTTCTACGGGTTGGAGCATCTCTGATGGTCTTTATTGACCAGTCGAAGAAGACGGCCCGGAAGCAAACACGAAGAGGACTCTAAGACCACCTGGTCTTAACCATTCGGTCGATTCCCTCTCGTCCGTTTAGCAGCGCAGCGCTAAAAACACAAGTTAGCCTTTAACTACCGCTTTGCTATCTGTGCAGCGCTAAGATAACGCCAATCTTTGCCGCGGCCTCCTGGCCTGTTCGCTCGACAGTGCAGAGCTTTGGCACCGCAAAGCCTTAGCTACCGTCTCAATTGGTCCACATAGCTTTGGCGCGGGACAGCCTTAGCTACCGTCCCGATACGTCCGCACAGCTTTGGCACGGCAAAGCCATAGCTACCGTCATCAATACGTCCACACAGCTTTGACACGGCAAAGCCGTAACTACCGTCTCCGATACGCCCGCACAGCTAGGGTCCTATCTTCACCGATTCGCTCGCTCGACTGTGCTAATGCCTGGCAAACCTTAGCCACGGTTTCCCCGTCCGTTCACTTGGTCCGCAGTACTAAGACACGACTCAGTCTTAGTCGCCAGCTCGCCCGACTTTATGCGACCAAACTACCAACACCGACTTCGACCACGACGCTCCAACAATGCAGCATCCAGTCCAGGTACGACGCGCTCTATGGACTGCCCTAGAATTACAACAACTAGCCCACGTACGACTCGCTGTACGGGCTAGCAACCAGATCGCCCCCCCCCGGTTTATCCAACGTACTGTCAAAACCGGGACATCGATTTACCAACCACGACCGACCACAGCTACCCGCAACGATCGTCCAGCCACACATCTACGACTCAACCATACCAGCTACCGACATCACCCATCTAGCTGAAGACACAGATACTACTACCACGAACTTTTCACACGCGCTTGTAAACATGACAATAAATTGTCATCTTTGTTATATTTGTTACCTCGCCTTTGTTTCCTTCATTATTTTTGGCTGTCATTACTCGCACGCTTAAACTTAAAACATTTGCGGGGTTGACATGCTTATCGGCTCCGCAACAGCCCAGTGGTTTAACCATTACGCCACGATGACAGCTCCTAAAGTCACAGGTTCACGTTTTTATAAAGTTTAAAGAGATATAGATATACATAACTATAACGTGTATTATGTAGGTGTAGGTTTAACTTCCATCAAACAATAGAAATGTCAAAAAAGTTTCACGCTTTACTTTTATTTGTCAATACCTTTACATATTATGAAGTAGTATTTTATTCTGAGGTCGTAAAATAGAAACCGACTTGCTTATAATAAAACTTTTGTTTGTCTATTAAAGAATGAATGAGAAAACTTTTACTATTTAGATGAAATTATTCATCGTTATACTTCGTTATTTTGCACTTTGGTTGATACTTTACTTCTTTATGGGACAAATTAGTGAAATTTAATTATAAATAAATTTTTGAAAATTAATTCCGGTGTTGACATACTTTTAAAAACTATTGAACGTGTCATAGATGATATTATTAAAAAAAGGAATTAGTTTTCAAATCGAGAGTAATTCTTTGAAATTTGTTTTATATATTTGATGAATTTTTCTTTCTATATATCACAAGTATGAAATTTTGCAAATAAAACTGAATGTATGTTATTTTTGTTACCTTATTTAATGTTTTCGACAAGCATAGGGAAAAATACGCAAAGTCGGATGTTGTAAAGTTTATTTCTCTTGAAATAAATTACTTTGTGGGAATCGTTCTTTTTGTTTTATATATAGACACAGTTTTCTTTCAGGTAGCAAAACTAAGCTTCCCTCCTCCCTTTTTATCTCCTTTATTTTTATACTTTTCTCTTTCCCTTTGTCAGGGCTGACAGTTACTACAAGATAATTTCTTAGGCTGGGCAGAGATAAGGTTTACTTGATTTGGGTAGAGTTGTTCTTTATAGCGACTAACATTCGGATTAATTTCTTAATTTTTGGTCTGTTGGTTGTTGTAATTTAAGAGCTAAAACCTGGCATATTTTTTGAATTGAGCACATTTCTCATTATATATATATATATATATATATAAAATAATTAATTGAATACTATGAATGTAAAAAAGGAAATTGCACAATATTTTCCGGGGTAACAATTTTAAAATAGGAAAGAATGTAATCTACATCAGTTGGTTTGGATTAACTGATAAGAATTGATTGTATAAAAAATAAATAATGGAGTGACGTATCCATATTAAATAGAAATACTTTCTTTTTTACAAAGGAACCTTTTAGATATATAAATTTAATCACTGATGAAATAAACTGAAAGTTTTATTGAAATTATTAAAATTAATTATTAAATGATGTAAATCCATGATTTAAAAAAAATTGAAATACAATTTCTAATATTGATTTTATATGTTTAGCGCTAATTTTTGTTGTTATTTTTAGTGATATGTATATTTGTTTGTTGTTAGCGAGGAAGAGTTGTAACGTGCGCGTGCGTGTGTTTACGTTGAGTTGTTTCCTCGCTAAGTTTGTAAAGTCCCCTCGCTAATTGTTGTTAGGTATATAAAGGAGAGAAGTTCAAGATGCACGAAGTCGAAATGTGTTTTTAAGAATAGTTTTTATTTTCAGAATGGAATATTTAGGTTGCTGTTTGTGCTGCAAGTCTCGTAACAAGTAAGGAGACGAAATGGAGTTTTGAGAAAGTTGAGAAAGCAGCGCGTATCTTTGGACGTGCGAGGGATTGTGTTCGCCGTAGTTTAGCGAAAACCATGCTTGCCGTTGGAGGAAATGAACTTTGGAGTCACCGTGAGTTTTGTGCGTCTGGTGATTGGGGGAGAGGCGTGCGTTGTCTCCGTTAAAGTGGCCCAGAGGTGAAATGAGAGCTATGTGTCGAGAGCGGGATTAGGCATCGCATCGACATAGCCAATTTTGGGGGTGACATAAAGTTGTTCCTGTGGTGGCGTGTTGAAGGTATCTAATTCATATTCAACTGGGATTCCTTGGTCTAAGAGAAATATAGACGCAAGGAATCCATAAATTAGATAGGTTCTCTCATGTGTCCATGCTGCTGCTGCTGCTGCTATTGAAGACGTCTGCACTGGACGGCGTTGCTCAGCCAAAGAGACTGTATTTAGCAGCTTACCCAATTTCTGCTGCCCGTAAAGGAGACCCGGATTGAATAGGATAAGTCATCCTGATTGGGTGAAATTATGCGTCGAATTAAATTGCGCGCCAAACCAAAATACCTTCTGCTACATATGGTATTCATTTTCTGAAAAATTGCATAACAGCAATAACTTTCTAAGTATAGTATAACAGAAAGAAGTTATCTGTAGTTATAAACGTCATCCTCTTTAACATCAATTCTAAATTTATTCTCATATAACTTTTGCTCTTCTGTCACTTCATCCCAGTTTGGTTCTTGTAAATTCTTCAAATCAATTTTAATGTATTGTTGATCAAGTGGTAAGCTCAATTTTAAAACTGATAGCATTCTGATTTTTTTCACCCTAAAACACTTGATGCATCGAGATATTATCCTTCGTTGATATGCCATTTCCTCCAGAAATGCTATTCCAAAATACTAACCTGTCAAAGAATACTGAGAGAAAAGTAAAATTTTCTTCATTTCAATAGATTACTGTAGAAGTGGATCACAGTATTTGATTCGAAAGCAACAACATCTATATGGTATTTTTTACATTCAGTATTGTCCATCAGATATAAGATACGTTTATATATTTTGCAAGTTCTGCAAAATTAGACGAACATTTCTCTTTTTCTAAAGTCAATAATCCCTGAGTAGTGTACTCATTAAATATTTGCCGAACTAAATAAACATTTTGCCTTTCAAGATTAGAAAGAGAAAGTGCCTTTGAGATCAATTTATAACAATATTTCAAAATTGACTTAGATTTCTTGGCACGAAGTTTCTTTAAGGTTAAAAATGGGGGACTTTGTATATTATCGAATTCATGATTTCTATTAGGAGAAAAATTTGGGAATAGCATGCTTTTACTTGCATCTTTTTGACCAAGCAAGTTCTTTCAAATGCATTTAAATATATGGATTGAATCTAATAGGAAGAAAAGAGGTCTAGACTTCATGACTAAATGCGGATATGCAATTGAAAGATTTCATGGACTACATAAGAAAGATATAGCCTTTTTTTATTTATATCAGGTATTATCAATTATGATTGATAATACCTGAGAGCCTATCTCCTCTAAACCAATTATCATACATTTAACAATGTTAAATAAATTGTCTGCTTGGAAACATTTCGTTGATACAACATGCACAACATCATTATATTGTGAGAAGGCACTGCTAAGCATAAAAGCAAAAGCACCTGTTACAGCTTCATTGCTGTTGTCAGATGAGCCAACAATATTATCAGCCTAATAATCAAAATAAGGTTTCAGCAGAATTTTTCAATAAGTAAAAATACTGAAATGTCTTTATGTACAAGTAACTTAAATTCATTTTTAGTATATAAAAGAAAATTGCTATGTTTCTCAATCGTAGGATTTATATATGTTGATAAGGTTAGTCTTTAATGGTATTCAACCATTAAAGACAGAAGGATATTGTCTCTTAACAATCTTTACTCTTTAGGAGAGCAGTAATACAACATATTTTCCAAGAGAATTTTGATCAGTTTAGGAATCTTATATTCCACTATTGTATTCATTCTTATTCTTTGAGTTGCAATCTTTATATAAAGTTTTCAAAACTTGGAAATATTATTCTGTGGATTCTCCAGTCTGTTGACGTCAGACGGGCCAAACAGCGTTGTGCAAGAAACTTGATTTGTAGGTTTAACAGACTGTGACAGTAGCATCATTGATGGCGTTTTTATACGTAGTAGATTTCGACATTGTGTTCTGAGGAAATTCAGGAAGAGATTCAATATATCTAAATTATCGGCAGATGATAACACAAGAAAATTCTGAAAGAGCTTGAAATTGTATTTCCGTTATTTTGCTGCAGTTGAAGAATTTGGGCCACAATCTAATACATCCGGCTTAGAAGTTGCTTTATGTTGCTGGGTAATTATGTGAATTTTGGACTTCGTTTCTCGTTTCTTTATTACTCATTGACTCTCCTATAATAAAAAGATTGCGAGCACCCAATTCACTTCAACTTGACAAAGAAAAACCTGAATCGTGAACGAAACGGAGAAAGGAAATAAAAGTTTTTTTTACATATTCGAAAGTAAGATAAGTTCAAATTTCCATTTTATTAATTTCTCGAAGAACAAAAATAACAAAAATAAAAAGAACATTAAAAAAAATTGATTGTGAAATCTGACAATTTCTGTGAACCTAGAAAAAATTTCATCAGAAGAAATAAGTTGTTTTTTTTCTGGTAAATAGACGAATAATCAGAGTTTCAATGACATCGTGACTGAACTACGTTAACGTACCAGTAAATTCGATGACTTATGTGTCATTTTAATTGACAGTTTTAAGGAATAACGTCTTATAGAACGTTTACCCTGGGATTCTAACTTAACACTATAAAATCTGATGAGGTTGCCGAATAAACAAAAAGGTAAGATAAGGAACTCGTCCAGTAATGAGCATTTCGTTCATAAAACGTAGACAGAAAAACCAGACCACACTCTCAAACTAACTGAAATGGACAAATCAAAACAAACAATGCAGCATTTACGTGGACAATGTCAAGCGTAGCACAAGTGAGGCACAAAATGCAACCGCAATGGATACTTTGCTAGCTATTGTCACCCACAAAAGTCAGTGTTGCAAATATACACTGATTCATCTGGCTCTGACTCAAACCTGGATCAATCAAAATTCTTCTGGGGTATTATCAATGTCAAGGATCCCCACCTCGAAACACACCTTTCAAACGAACCACCTACATTCCCCATTAACCCACATAATTCTGCACGGAGAATTAATTTCTGGACCACAAATCTTGACATAAACGGTTCTATGGTTGATTTTAGAACTGACTCACGTACTGAGATAAATGTACTCCTTAAAACTATATACAATAAATTTCATCGACGTCCAAAACTAAAATCAACCTCAGTTACTTTCAAAGTCAACAACAACACTTGCATTCATGTTCTAAACAAATTTAAAACCTCATAAACGTACACTCTCTTCAGTTAACTTACACAAATTCTCAAACTAATCTAAACGCTGAGACTGTGAACTTCAACTAATCAAGCAGACATTTAATACATTAATGCAAATCTAGTAGCATTCCTTCGAAAATATCAAGACTATTTTGATGAAATTGGAATTTTAAGTAAAACACACCACATAACAATGATCTTTTAGTTCTAAAGAAATTTGAAAGATAAAATTTCCAATATAAAAAAGATTTAGAGAGAGGATAAAATTTGCAGTGTAAAAGAAATTTAGAAGATAAAATTTAATATGAATGAAATGACACTAAAGCCAAATTTAGTATTTAACTGGGTAATGTTTTTGGGGGTTTTATTGTGTAATTTTAAACAGTAAGTTCAAACGGTAAGTTCGGCAACTTTCTAGTTCGTAAACTGATTCAAAAAGATAACACAGACAATAAAGTTTTTAAAAGGGAATTTTATACAAAAGAAACAAGAAAGAAAATGATAGAAAAGATAAAGTGTTGCAAATTTTAGTGTAATTTGCAGGAACTTATCTGTGAGAGTGCCTGGAAAACAAAGTTCTTTGAATTTGAGTATTTTTTTCTTTTTAGTTTTGTCGAAATGTTTCAGTTTTCATTTAATTTCGGGTTTTCTGTAAAGTTAACTTTTCAGCAAAATTCTCGGGTTGAATCCTCCTTTGGTTGGTTTTAATTGGTAGAATTTCAGTAGTCGACTTTTGTTTGATTTTACCTTTATTTCTTGGGAAGCTTCTTATATACTTATCGGCTGTTCAAGAAGCGAGTGACGAAACCTTTTTGCTGGCTATTTTTCCTGCCTTAACAGTCTAGTCCCCGAATTCGTACTAAGAGGCCCAATAATAGTTCTCGACAAATAGTTGGAGGTAGCTTTTTGGAGCCGTATTATCTGGGAATACTTCTCTCTTTTCCACTCTGGCCAAATTAAGTACTGCAAGTGGTCAGTTTGATTCCTAAATTAGAAATAAATTTTTATAGTTTCCCTTAAGATTAATCCTCCAAGAAAGATTCTTTTTGCTTTAAAAAAGAGATAAAAAGCAGAATTGGACAGAATGACCAAAATAGGTATCATCAAACCGGTTAATGAACCTGCCTAATGAGTAAACTCCCTAATTATTGTAAAAAAAAGCCAAATGACTCTCTACGCATTTGTCTTGATCTCCGCAATTTAAATAAAGCTATAAAGCAAGAACATCTTCAACTTTCTACTGCAGAGGAAATCTCTGCAGATATTCATGATGCAAAATATTTCTCTAAGATTGATACAAGTGATGATTTTTGTCAGATTCCTGTTAATAAAGAGAGTTCAAAACTTCGTGCATTTAATACTCCCTTTGGTTATCATAGATTTACTTGTCTGCCATACATTGTGCAAGCGAGATATTTCAGATCGAAATTGGCTGTGACATTGAGGGTCTTAAGGGAACCAGATATAATCAGGACGATATAATCGTTTAGTCATTAGACTAAGAAGAATACAACCAGAGACTCAAACTCGGATTTGATTGCATCAGGCAACATGGACTTAAGATCGATCAAAAGAAATGCGTTTTTCTCGATACTGACCAATCTACTTGAGATATATTTGAGGACTCAAACCCGACCCTTCCAAAATAAAAGCAGTTGTGAAAATAACAACAAAATAAACAAAATAACCCTAATAACAACGAGGAATTGTAACTGTGAGCAACTACTTCTGTTGATTAATTCCCAACAATTCCAAAATCACTACTCCACTCCGCGCATAATTCCAAAATGACGTTAAATGGTCAATTAATCAGCCAAAGTAGAAAAGCTATTGATAATCTAAAGGGTTTGCTCACAAATCAACTCTTACTCCAATTTTATAATCCTTCGATCCCTACAAAAATCTCAACAGACTGAAGGAATCTGGGGGAGCTATCCTTCAACAAAAGAGTATGAAAGGTCGACAGCTTTTAGCGTATACATCACGCGCCGCTAGTTCAGCGGAACAAAACTAAAGTTCTTTAGAACAAGAAACTTTCAGCGTTTTATTTGGTTGCAAAAGATTCCATGAATTTGTTTATAGACATTATTTTGGTGTTGAAAACGAACACGAAACTTCATTGTAAATCTTTAAAAGACATCCGGCGATTCATGTTGGCTCTGCAGTGGTATGACTTCGCTCTCAATTACATTCCAGAGAATGATGCAGTAGCCCCTGACACACCCTCACGTGCATACTTAAATGATTGCAAGACTGAAATCTCCACTGAAGATATGAAAGCCCACTTACAACTCATCAACAAATCTTAACCAAAAATTGACAAGAAACTCAACCCCTACTGTGAAAAAAAAAAAAAAAAACAACTGACGAGTCACTAAAACTCCTAACCATACTCTTCATGGATGGTCCGAAAAACAAAAAGTAGAACCGTTCAACAATAGCAAAGATGGCATCTCTATGCTAAATGCAATATTGATAAAAGGGAATAGAATAATCATCGCAAATGATCTACATGGAGAAATCCGAAATCTCATCCACTCGGGACACCAAGACATTGACAAGTGTATCGTCCGAGCAAGAGAACATGTCTTCAGGCCTAGTATCACAACAGAAAACAAAGACTTAGTGAACAACTGCAGCACTAGTTTTAATGAATGCAATCAATTGCCTGCTGAATCAGCCATATCCCATGAAATCTCTGAAATACCATGGAATAAAATTACTACGGATATCTTTGAACTCCACAAAAATGCCTATGTGATCGCTGTTGATTATACCAATAAGTTTTTAGGCATTCACTCTCTCACGGAAAAACAATCTTTCACTGTTATCATGCATCTTACCAGCCTGTTGGCAAAGTTCGGCATTCCACAATCTGTCATTAGTGACAATGGTCCTGAATTTAAAGAAATTATGTTCACAATGTTAGCTAAAGATTGGGATTTCCAACATAACACATCCAATAATCTTGTGGAACTTACCACCCAAATCGTCAAACGCACTCTAAAGAAGTCAATGAAAAGCAATCAAGACTCATATTCAACTATTCTTTCCCCACGAACTACTACTCCATTTATGGGTAGAAATCTCCGAACGACCCAGTCTCATAGTGAACATCACCACTGATAGAGACAAAACAATCCACCAGTTTTTCGATTCGAATTCTACCTGAACTCAAACCTGGTGAGACGTTATGGATTCACTAAAAAATAAATGGAAAATGCAAGGAGAGTTGCTTAACAAGCTAAAGTATCTCTGTTTCTATTTAGTGGAGACTGATGAATGCATCTAAATTAGATGAAATCGTCGCCACTTACAAAAGAGAAAATCCTTATTAACCCAGATATTGACAAGAAGATAAACCAGTTCTTTATAGTTTGCATCCAACCGACAGACCGGGATCTAGAAGCTCAGCAGCCTCTTCATACAACAGGAAATGGCAAACATACCCTACGATGTAAAATATGACGCTAAACGGCACAAATAGGAAGTTGTAACGCTACTGGTTTCAAATAGAAAGTTGTAACGCTACGTCTTAAGTGTCAGTCGGACCCCTGTTGTAACCTCCAGCGTGATGAAAAGAAGTGACGAACACATAAAACCCCATCATGGTTCGCTAATGCAAACGTTTATTCGCTTCTACACTTTTCAGTAATCATCGAGAAGACAGTATGAACTGAGTCGACTTCTTTAATGAGACAAATAGAATGTCTTGAGGAGAGAGAGAGAGAGAGAGAGAGAGAGAGAGAGAGAGAGAGAGAGAGAGAGAGAGAGAGAGAGAGAGAACCGACTCAAACCTTCATATTAACTTTCTCCTTTTCTATCGTAGTTCTAACACGTGCTTGCTCGCTGGCCCCGTCTTCACAACGTCGCAGTGGATGTGAGACCTCTTCGCAGGAGTTCACACCAAAAGAAAGCCGTAATTTCCGATTGTCTTCACATCGTCGCGTCTGGTGTCCAAGTGTCATCTTTACATCAACACGTCTCGTAGTCAACTCCTTTCCTATCTTATATCCCGCATCCAATGCCCTAATGGCTTTTTCGATTAAATTCCTTCCAGTCAATCAGAACTCCTTGGCGATTTGCTGCTGATATGTTTCTATTTTTACCCTGGACGTCTGCTGCTATGATGACCTGGATTTCGGGAACCTACCTTTCTCTTTCCTATTCATTTCCCCTTTTTCATATATGTTCCTTTCTTTTCTGTCATCCCGTGGTGGATCAGTAAATCTCTAATAAACTTTCGCCTGTCATGTTTTTTTTTTTTCTCCTTTTTCTTCACTTCTTCTGTTGTAGTGGGAGGATGTTGTGATAGTACTGTAAAGCCTTAAGCGGCCCCTTTTAATTTTACGTTGTTGTAAGCGACAACCTATTTAATCAATAAAGATGCTCTGAAATGTATTCATGTTTTGACTCACTCTCCAACAATCAACACTTCATATAAAGTATGTAAAAGCAATTATTTTATAATAAGCACGACATTGCAACTTTCTGATACTGCTACTACAAACTGGACACCCACGTGCGAACAAGTAAGAATTAAAACAAGAAACTACCTCATCATTGGCTCGACGACAAAAACATATTTTAATTGTGTGCTAAACACTGACCTACATAAGTAACTCTGCTAAGCTGAACTTGGCTAATGAATTTTAGCATTTCTAAATTAGTAAAACTAAACAAGAACAATAAGAAATACATCATCGAGTTGAGTTTATGTGAAAGAAAAATTTTAATGCAATTTTTTGTTTAACATTAAGATGTCATAAAGTACATTTTAATTTCGTCAATACCATTTCGATAAATAGTCTAAAATACAAGTATATATATATATATATATATATATATACATCACGCACAAGCAGAATGCGACACAAGGTCAATTCTAAGCGGAGTTTTGCAGGTTTTAATTCAGAGTTTTCCTTCTCCTAGACGAGTTGCCATGCCAAGGATAAAGAATTCAGCCTGTCTCACAATTTACCCATAGTTGGAGGGATATAATTCAATTCATACCTTTCTTAAGGTGAAATATGTTATATTAAGCGTCTGGTTATGAGGAAAGGACAAAAAGAGTTGCAAATCAATTGACAAGTGAAAAATGTAACAACTTTATTGACAAAGAAAGAAACAAAATGTTCAAATAATTATGTTGGTGAATATAAGAATGTGTGTAAAATTGAGATGTAAAATATTCCGAGTTGATAGGAAAACCGACTCTTTAGCCTAATGAGTAGTGTTCGCCAATGGTCTGGGAGATCTGGGTTCAATCCCAGGTCGCGTCATACCAAAGACTTTAAAAATCGTACTTGATTCTTCCTTGCTTAACTCTCAGCATTATAAGGTACGTATGAAGGGTAAAGTGGAGCAACCCTGGGAAAAGAGTAGCACCCTCCCCTACACCTCGGTGTAGTGGCTATCGAAAAGGGAGCCTTCTGGTCGCCTTCAACAACGATAGATTGATAGGAATGAGTTCATTTTAGAAATTTTGACGTGTGTTGAATGGGAGTAAAATCGGGAAATAAAATGTTTCAATATTTGAGTTGGTAGGGGTGAGTCACAGACTTATGCGGTCAACCAAAGTTTATGTCGATAGGGAAGGAGAAACGTCTACGTTGTAAAGGTGAAATATAGGTGGGGGTGACTCTCGGGTCACGCGGCTTCGATCAAAAAGCCGCAGTAGGAAGGTTAAGACTAGTGTTGATTGATGTTGAATATTGCAGATGTCGCCGGCCGAAGTTCGAGCGTCTGGCTGTGCGGTAATTGTCGTTCGTCCCACCAAACGGACGTGTATGGCACAAGGCCTTTTTAAGGTATGTCCAGGCGCAAGGTATGAGCTCACACGCGCCTGATGGTTCCAAAAATGCCTTGATCGTCTGTTAGAACAAACGATGAATAGACAGATTTAAACTTTAACAAACACAATAAGTTATTTCCTACTTGTACATTCGCATAAAACTACTATCACCAGAGTTTGTCAGGAAATCCAATCATTTGTACAACAACAAACATTTTTGTCATACAAACATTAACGGCAAACTCTGTTTATGCGTAATTTCTGATAGACTCGATGCCAAATTTCTTAACATTTTACATTATAAATATTTGTGAATAAATGAAGAAAATTGTTTGATATATTTCTATTGAGAAATTGGCTCATTAACATAATCTTGGTGTGACCGTTAACATAAACTCATGCATTCTTCCTTTTGTTCTTCTTCTTATTATTATTAGTGAAATAATTGCGAATTTTAACTGGTGGTCTTCTACTGTAGTTTGAATGATTGCAAGTCTCCTCAGCTCTCCAGGACTCTTCTCAGTATTCAAGCCGATCTTAACAATGCTGTTGTCTGGATGGTTTCGAACCTTCCTCTGATCACCAGTTTCACCGGTCTCCTTTCTAAGTTTTTGAGAATTGCTCCAAGTTCACCAACGACAATTTGTATTACCGTCACCTAAATGAATCTGTGATCCCCTCGATCTGTTCTTCCAAGTCTCTTCTGTATCTGTTCTCTCAGTCCATCTCTGTGTCCGTCCTTCCGAGTCTCTTCTGAGTCTGTATGCCACTTCTTTTGTCTCTTATCCTTTTTAGTTGCAAACTCACTCTGTTTTTTCTGATTGTACCGTTCATGTCTGTTCTCTTATTCCTTCAAGTGGCAGCTTGACTCTACTTGTCTATATCCATGGGTTAACATGCCTAGTTTCGGACTTTTGGTCACCCATTGGCTGGACAGAAACATGCTGGTAGACATGTCCCCGGGAATCTTAAAAGGTGTAATAGTATTTTTTAAAATCACAGCCCACTTTTATCTGATCAACTGATCAACTTTATCTCACACAAATATGTCTCGGCCCCTATTGGGACACACACATATACACAAATACGTATTCCTATGATCAAGTCGCACCCATATACATGTATACACTCGCACGTACAGACATACATATTCACGTACATGTACTCACATAGAGCTAAGCTCGTAAAATAGTGTCACACCAACCTTGGACAAATTTACGCATCAAGTAATGTTTTATTTTTAACGTGCCGGTCTATGACGTTAATGACGACCTGACAATTAACTACCTGTTAATTTTGGTAAGAAATTTGGGCCAAGAATTAAGAGAGACATTTTTGTCTTTCAGGGAGAAGAGGAAAGAAACACGGAAAGCTACACAAACAATTCAAAGCTTTTGTGAAGTCCTGGTCGAGTTTTTGGATCCTCGGACACGAGCAACTGCAATGTTACCCGAGGTTGATGAATTGGCAAAGGCTTTTTTTTAAATAGGCTAAAACAACGAATAAAGCAGTGTGAATACAACCGAATGGTTGAGGAAATCACCCTAGAGGAAGGAAGATAATTGACAAATAGCGGAAACGAAAGAAACTACGACTAGGCAGCTGAAGACTCTTCGTTTCTCGACAGAGCCAACCACAACACATGCAATTCGAAATAAAAGAAACTTCAAATATTGTGGAACAAACCACAAAGCAGGACAATGCCCAGTTAAGAGTCAAACGTGCATGAAGTCTTAGAAACTTGGTCATTTTCCACACGCATGCTTCTCAAGCAGAGAAAAAAAAAAAGAACCTAAAACGGAGATGATTCGCATATTGCCTAGAAACTACAGAAAATACAAGCGTCACACAGCGATACATCAGGGGTGACGACTCCATTAATGAGGATATTTATTTTCTCTTAGTAATAACAAAATATTCGAACAAATGCGAATTAACACCAAATGCGGAAGAGGTTTACGTCAAACTCATAGTTGAAAACAGAACAAAACAAGTAGAAGTGAATGTCAAAATTGACACGAGAACCATGAACAACCTTTTATCCCTTGAAATAAACAAAAAGATTCAGAAAGTTTCTCTACAAAAGTCTCCAGTACGTCTACTTTCATTTGAGGGTACAGGAATACAAGCAGGCGCGTTTCTCTTCGGAGTGAAACACAGAGATATATTTACCAGTGCAAAGATTCCACGTGGACAGCTGAACCAATGCTGATAAGGTGACAGACGTCCAGGAAATTCGGTCAAGTAACAATCAATCTAGTTGTGCAAACAGACGACCATAAAGGAATCATAAAAAGATCGGAAAAAACTGCAGAACAAACATGTTATCATCTTGAACAGAACTACTGTTCAAACGAAACCTCAGAATCTCTGACAGAATTTCCAGATGCATTTGATGGGATGGGGGGGGCTACTTGGGTAATATACTATAAACACAAACACCAAAATACCATCAGTCTTCCACCCACCACAAATAGTCTTAGTAAATTTAAAGCAGAATTGGATTCTCTCATGAAGCAAGGCATTATATCTCCCGTTATGAAACCCACTCCCTGCGTAAATTCATTTGTGTGTTTCTTAGATGAATGAATCAGTTAAATTATACCTTGATCAGAAGTTCAACTTTGAAAAACTAAGGATACGAACATCAGAGATACCTTTCTTCGGATAAAATAAAATAAGATCCATTGAAGATCGAAGCGATCACCTGAATGATTCTCTTTGAAATAAGAAACAATTTACAAGTTTTCTGGGGTTAATGAACTACCTCAACAAATTTTCTTCGCGCTTAGCACGGCTTACTAAACCCCACGACGGAATCTGATGTCTTTGGACAATGAGTTCACGTTGACTCCACAGCTAGAAGAAGCGTTTGAAAACATCAAAAAGGTGATTTGCAATAACACAATGTTAAGATTCTTTGCTCTAAAGACACCCATAATACTATATGCTGATGCTTTAACATCAAAGGGCTGGGAGCAACAATTCACCAGTCATTCACTAACCGGACGGGAAACCCGATACTCTAACATTGATAGAGAAATATTAGCCATTAGTATTTGAACTAGAAAGATTCCATCATTATATATGGAGGTACAAGGTAACTGTACACTTCGACCACAAGCCACTGAAATCGATAGCTCTGAAGAATTTAGCACAAGCGCCACTAAGACTAGAATGAACGTTAGTGAAAGTGGATGGGTATGACTTCACGATAAAGTATAGCCCAGGCAAAACAGTCCCCATAGCAGATTGTTTATCAAGGATATCATCCAGACTAGGAACGCTTGTGAGATGAATTGATCTCAATATACACACACAATGAATCAACACTTAAACGCATCTCAAACACGGCTGCAGACTATGAAAAAACAACAACGAATGATCCTATTCTAAGAGAATTAACCAATGTCATCCTAGCAGGATGGCCAGCAGATAGAAGCAGCTGTTAGCGCACTCTGTTGCCCCATTGGAAGATGTGGGAATACATGATTATGTTCTGCTGAAGGAGAACAAATTAATAATAACACTGATACTCCAACCAGACAACAACAACTTGTTGTATCACACAAGGGAATGGAGAAAACAAAACTAAGAGCAAGAACAGTGATATAAAGGGTAAGGATCAATTGAGAAATCCAAGAAATAGTTAGGTAATGGCCGAAATACCAGCCAAGTACATTAATGGAGACGCTACTACAACATGAGAATCCTGGCAATACATAATTACTGACCTCTTTGCAACGAATACCTCCTCAAGCGTTCATTCGTCAGACGCCTCCACTTCACCATGTCTACAACTGAAGCAACTGTTTGAAGAAAGGGGTGTACCGGAAAAAGTCTAATGCGAGAACGGGTCCCAAGTGATAAGTTTGCCATCTTTTCCCAAAGATATAACTTCAAACACGTCACTTAATCACCCCACTCTCCCCATTTTGAAGAGAGAATGGTAGGAGTAAGCAAAAAGTTGTCGATGAGGGTCAAGAAATCAAGCATAAACTGACACTTGTCGATGATGGCTTACAGAGCAACATCTCTTTCAGACCAAATCAAATCGCCAGCAGAACTACTCAATGGTCGACCGATGAGAAAACCTCTTGTTTCCAAACAGCAGCAGAGAGACAAACACGTCTGAGACTGCTTGTAACCGAATAGACACTTAGCAAAAGCTGAATAAATGGCAGCATATAAATAAATATACTTGTCCCGTTTTTGTAATGCAGCAATAAGCATAGACCAAATCCTTTTATTGTTATGACTTATAAGTTTATAAACGTTGTGGAAAGGTTAGTGTTTATGTTTCCCATTCACTCACAGTGGCCTTTGCTCGGACTACAAATATAATACGATTTTTTAAAGTCTTGATTTTTAAGTCGTCACAGTGTATACGAAAAAATAGTGGTATAAAGTTCATGAATTTGGTTTCTAACTGGGAAATTTTCATCTCGATGTCTTATTTCCCCATTTCACGTAAATTAGATGTCAATTCTTATTGCGTTTTTCTTCAATGACTTTTTAAAACCCACTTTTACTTAACTTCATTAAAACCAAAATGTTTGAGGCGATTAAAAAAATCGGATTGGGGTCATTGTTTTGGCGATTTTTGTGATTTTAAACTGCATTTTAAACCAAATTGAATTAAACCAAAAAAATAAGTAATTTTGCAAAATGTTAAAATCGAAACAAGTAAAAAAGCCAAAAGGAACCAAAAAAAAAAGAAGTGACGAGGAAACAGGAGTTAAAAAATAAAGAGATACAAAGAAATAAAGAGATGCAAAGAAGAAAAAAGAAAATAAAAAAGTTAGAGAGAATGATATGTTAATGTTTGTGCTGGCATAGTTCAGAAAATAAGGCAGGAAATAGAAAATATGAAGAGGTGGATGAAGAAGTGTTAATGACAAGATGGAGAGAGACGTGTACGGTAATAGCGATGTAGAAATCGAGGTATAATAAGATGGTAAGAATCAAGAGAAGAGAGAAAAAGAAAAGAAAAAAGAAAAAAGAAAAAGAAAAATGCAGAAATAGAGAAAGAATTGAAAAAAAAAATGAAACAGGAAGTCAACGCAATTTTCCTACCACTATTACCCACGTTTAGTCCTATGGAGTAATAAACAAATTTTAATAAATATCAAGAAAGAAATAAAGATGATAGACAGAAAGATTTTTTTTCGCAAACTTTTTTAAAGCGAGTTTCGTAGCTTCCTCGAAGACAGAACATGGCCGAGTGTTACCTTGAGGTGTTTGTTTCAAAACAAATTTGTAACTTTTACTGGTCGAATTCTGTTATGGGAAAGAAATTCCAGCAATGTTGCTACTTGTCTGTGCCTCGTGCCAAAAAAGATCTTTGCCCTCGAATATATTCTGTTCTTTGCAAAGCATTCACGCGCGTGTGGGTAGTCAGGGTGGCTTGGCGTTGCTCGGTCATTAAAATACCTTTGTCAAAATCAATATCTAAGTGTTTACTTTTCTTCTAATCTCATAACACATCGTATTTTTTTTTTCTTTCAACGGAGTCATTCATAAGTGTGGTATTATGCCAAAGATGGTATTACGCTAATCAGCTTATCAAATCTAATAACATGTAAACATCTTATGATGTCATTCAAAAAAGAAAGATATTAAATTTTTAGAAAAAAATGTTTAATTACATTCCTTTCGCTGAAAATTATTTTCCATTTTTCACCATCATTCCATCTCATATTTCTCGAGGAATTTTTTGATAAATTTAGGATTTAATGAAAGAACACAGAATGAACGACTTTACATTTGTACTAACTCATAAAATTTTAAAGGTGCAGAGTTGAAAAAATATGCAAAGATTCAGGATGAAAAAAACATATTCATTCTATCACAAAGTTGATTGTGAGAATTCTGTATATTGAAGTTTGGAGTTAATTGGATTAATCTTCCAACAAGCTGATTGTAGAATGGAAGTAATCAGTTGGGGCTGGCCCGCTAGTACAGGCACAATCCAACAAAGGCAGATTTGAGACCGTAAGGCTCTCGGTTTCGACTGGGCCATCTTCGGGTGGACGAGCTGCATCATAGTCCAGCAGGACTCGAGCCTCGGCTCGTACATGACCTTCCCTTCCCCTAAACTCCTACAATAATCGACCTTCGGATCATTGACCTTGTGTCTGGCTCATCTAAATCTTGTCTGGTGGGAGGCAGTGACAAATATCAGTCTATTTACTTTTGCTACTTTCATTTAAAACTTCACCTTCTACCGTTTTTATACTTTTCAAAAATTCTTTTAATTTATGGATATATCATTTGAAATAGATTGGATTTTGATTTAACAATAATTAGTTACGCGTGATAAGTTGTTTTCTTTTACTTCCCTCTTTCCCTACATTCCGTCGCCTCTCTCTCTCTCTTCTATTTCCTTATCTCTCATTCTTCCGTTTTCTTCTTTTCTCTTCCTTCCTTCCTTCCTTCCTTCTTCTTTCTTCTTTTAATTCAATATCTCTCTTGACGATTCTGTTTTGGTCTATAGCATTGTCTTAAACAGACACGTGACATATTTTAAAACACGAACGCTGATTTATTGATTAAACGTTTAGCCGTTTCTCTGTATATATAATATTCCTCCTTGTTTTGTATTTTATTAAACATCCATCGGTGATTTAACGTCACTTGATATCATCCTTTCCTTGTCCTGATGATAGTTTATTAAAACCGAAATACAACGCTGACTTTTTCTTTTACATTAAATTCTTCTTTTTGGATTATCTTGTTTTTCAATCTTTCTCTATACTGTAGAATCTAAGTTGTCCGAAAATGTGGCGAATAAGTCCAAATATGTTGTTTTTTATTTGGGGGGTGTTAGGGGGTTGTTGTTTTTTTTCTAATGTGGCAAGGGAACTCAATTACATTTTGACACAGTACTAGTAGTGACATAATTCCATTCTCTTCGAACAAGTCTCACTTCGCCAATACCTTCTTACGCACACACAGTATTGAAAGTTCTGTAGAAGGGATTTGGGTGGGGTGGGTTGAAACTTGTCCAGTCACAAAGCAAAATCAGCTGGTTGAAAGTTTCATTGATATTTTTAATTGGCTGGATTTTACTCGGGAGGGGTTTTCACGCTAGCGTTAGTTTATGGTTTCTCACTGGAGTTTGAGTACAGCAAGTCTCCTCAAGTCTCCAGGACTCTTCTCAGTATTCTGGCTGATCTAAATAATGCTGTAGACTGGATGATCTCCACTTGTCCTCTTATTTCCAAGTTTTCTAGTCCATTTACCAATCCTTTGGGAATTGTTCCAATATTATGTCATGAGTTACCTCCCCTAAACGAACCCTCTTTAAAAATAAAGATATATAGTTGGTATCCCCTCCCTAGTAGTTCAACAAAGAAGGCCAAACGTAGCTGACACGAAACTTCCAACATGTGTCTCAGTGTTCTTATTCCTACCTTGAAGATAACATTACATGGTGCCAGTGACAAAGGGATTGACAAAGAAATCTGTAAAGACGACACCCAAATTAAAAAAAAGTCTTCAGCCGGGAAAATATTTTTAGAACACATGGTGAATTACGAGCGCCATGTTGAAAAAGAGATTAAAAAACGAATAAGAAGTCGTCGAAACATTCTTTCAGAACAATACAAACAAAAAGACAGAGAATATTGATGATTTTGTTGCTAGATGCAGGTTACAGGCAAACAAATGCAAGTTCAGACAACCAGGAAACCGAAGAACATCTCATAGAACAGATCATAACTGGAACGAGGCTCCCTGAATTACAAATGCAGCTACTAGTGAAAGGTATAGAGCTGACACTTCAGGAAGCTCTAAATAGTGGCCGAACACACGAAGTTTCCGTGAACCGCATGAAGCAACTGGCCGAGATTCAGGAGGGAGACAGTCAGGGGATAATTGTAATAAAGTAAAGCCACTGTAAGCGATTTGGAAGCACCCATTCTAACCCAAAAGGAAAATGTCCCGCATGGGGTACCACATGTTTGGTTTGCGGAAAAAAAGAACCATTGGGCAAAAATGTCTACCAATAAAAACGAAAACGAGACATGTCCGAGCATGAACAGTACAAAACAGTAAGAGTAGCCAATCACGAGAATATCAGACTAAGAAACGCGTCAACCAAAAATGCTAAATGAAATCTGATAAAAGAGAACCCAATGAGCCATACAAAGAATTCGAACAGTTGGCGTTTGATGCTATCCAGCAGCAGAAAGATGATCGAATCGAAGTTTTTGCAGAACTGCAAATAAAGCTTCCTAACCAGCCAGACACCTACACATTAAAAGCCAAAGTGGACACGGAGGCGGAAGGCAATACCCTTCCCTTACGAATATTCCGTAGGATGTTCCCAAAATAGACATTTTGGGACAGCCACTCCTTAATACAACGCAAAAGGAGCCCACAGTACTAACTGCTTACAACGGCTCGAATATAACACAGCACGGTTCAGTTTGCATACAGTGTGCGTACAAAGATAAATGGGCCACACTCAATTTTTTGTGGTTACTACTGTGGGACCTACAATAATAGGATTACCTTCACTCAGGGACTTTGATCGAATAAGCATACATTGTGCAATCTAGAAAACTCAAGATTTAATAGATTCCACCAGTGAGCTGACAAACACATACCCAGATCAGTTTGATTGTATAGGACACTTTAAAGGCGAATATCACCTAGTTCCAACACCCGACAATCGCTCGGTAATCCATGCATCCAGGAAGTGTTTCATCCATATGAGAGAGGAGGTTAAAGGGGAATTAGAGAATTTCGGAAAACAAGGAATCATTAGAAGAGTCTGTGAACCGACAGAATTGGTTAGTAGTGTAGTATACGTACGAAAGAAAACTTCGTCTATGTTTGGACCCAAAAGATCGGAACAGAGCCATAATGAGATGCCATTATAAGACTCTTACAATGGAGGAGCGGGCACACAAGCTGTCTGGTGCTCAACATTTCTCAAAGCAAGACTTTAAGAATGGTTACTGGTCCGTCAAACCTGATGTAAAGTCACAGCTGTTGACTACTTTTCACTGACGGTTTTGGAGATTTTGCTTTCAGAGAATGCCGTTTGGGCTAGTAATGTCCCAGGATGTCTTCTTGCAGAAAATGGACATGATACTTAAAAAAATGTCCCGACACCCTTGGACAAATTGACGATGTCATTGTCAACGGGAAGACGAAAGAAGAGTATGATCAAAACTTACACAATTTGATGAAAGTAGTACAAACTGAAGGGCTGTTTTAACAGCGACAAATGTGACGTAGATCAGAAACTGTTGCGCTCTGGTTAGTGAACGTTTAAATAAAGGACAAACCACGATATGAGAAGAAATAGAGATATATTCTCAGGAAAAAGTATATACAATAGAGAGACTATTAGTAGACAAGAACATAGGATTAGTGAATACAGAATAACGATAGTATTGGCTTCCGTTATTACGGTAGCAAGTAAGGTGATCTAGTGCGATCTCCAGTCTCCAACGCTCTAATACTATTCCTATAAGAAGCTGCTCTTCACCTTCTAGTCCGCTTTATTTCTGTATGAAATATACAGAAGGCACAAGGCCTTGAAGTTTTTGGGGAGGGGAAGGGAGCGGTCATACTTTTCTATATAAACTAAGGAGACCTAGCTAGCCACATTCGCCGACCCATTCAACAATACAATATATAGCCATTCTTCCATCGTCATGCGCGCTGCAATCACCAAAATACCACATTTGCTCTATGAAGAAGTCCTACTTAAAATCCCGAGATTAATGAATGATTTTATTTACAAGTATGATTTATTTACAATGAATGTGATGGGAATGGGAGAAAAACCCCGAAATATATACAAAAACAAAGGAAAAATCCCCCGTTTGGTTGCCCTCCCATCCCCCCGTCTATAAAATTGGAGGCCGACTGTTTTCCGGGGCGAAAGGACCAAAAACAAGCCGGACCTACCCTAGGTGGGACAGGAATCCTAATCTACCGGGGTAAAAGAAATAAGGTGTCGGGCGCGGTATGGGTTGATACAAGCAGGTGATATGATTTTTATACATATGAATGTTCAAGATCTTCAGTAAACGTGGACTGGGATACGGGTTGAGGTCAAAAAATAATGGGGATGGGGAAGATCTTGAGAACTAACGACTAGATGACGGAGACAATGACTCACAAACATACTGCTAACTAGGTTTCAAGGGAAAAAACAATCCTACTTACCAGGGTTGGGGTCCCTAAGGAGCCGTACCGTAGACGTCATGAGCCGGCAGAGGAGGGAAGGATGACTCCAACGTTGCCCCCTTTCGCACGACCAGGCTCGCTACATTAACCCACCTTTTGCTGAATGTTATGCGATCCAAGCGTTTTCTATCGCATCTGATTTTGACCCTCAGCTGATGCCGAAAATACAAAACCAGATTACGATGAGAAAAGCTTGCATCGTCATCCAATCCCTTGTTTCGCGTCATCCAAATCACCATTCTAGCTACAGCTAGGATCACGAGAAACACCACACGCTTCTCACTCTGATACGGAGGAAGAACGTTGTCCACGACGTAACCAACGTCGAGCAGCACGAGCTGTTTGGGTTCGATGCGAGCCGTCCACTCGCCGACGTGATCCCAAAACGGGCGAACTCGCTCGCAGTAGTAGAAGGCGTGCTCAGCCGTTTCTTCCAAGCCACTGGCGCAGCGAGCGCAATCGGGCATGTCTGCCAGGCCCGCTTTGTAGTTCAAGCCGACAAGGGGTAACGCATTTCGAACAAGTCGCCAGGTGAGCGAGAACTCGGAGTTGTTCAAGAAGCTCGATCCTGGCGCCCAATTCCAATGAGAGCGAATCTCCTCCATCGTCCAGCCACGCCGCTCGCTGAGAGGATCTGAAGCGGAACCCACCACTAGCTCCCGATATAGTTCTTTTCGAGGCCGTGAAAGGTCACTGGACCCAAGAAGGTTACGAAAGGGCCGTTCAGCACTCGCGGACAAACAGTGTTTCGCCCAAAGGCCTACGTCGACCTTCAGCCTTTGGGTTTGACTTTAGGCGAGGAAAAGTCCGACTCGCCTTCAGTCTCCACACTGCGTCCCCCGTCAAGGCTCTGCCCAAGTATGCAAGTCTTTAAGCAAGCCAGTGGCTCTCAAGATCAGGTATACCTAGACCCCTGTTGCGTGTACGTTGGATACAGACCTGCCTACGGACCATCGGCCTTGCACCTCCCCAGAGCAATCTGGAAAGGGATCGTTGCAGCGCCAACCGATTTACCTTAGGCAGAGGAAGTACAGCCAATCGGTAAAGGATCAAGGAGAAGACGTACACGCCTCCGCCCTGCCCTTTAAGGACAACCTCCTTGAAAGCCAGATTCCCACCTGAGCATTCACCTTGGCTTGTATTTCCGACCAATTTCGCTCCAGTTGGAGGTCGGGCCCGAACCACACCCTGAGGATGAGGACGGGTCCATCACTCCAGCGGAAGGGCCCTGGAAGAGTATTGCTACCCCTCCAAGCACCGAGCCGCAAACCTTCTCTTTTGTCAAAATTGACCTTGGCTCCTGCAATCCGCTCGTACTCGCTAACCGCCTTCTTCACAGCCTTTATATCCAGGCGGCGGGATACAAACACTGTGATATCCTTGCTGTAAGAGGGCCAGCAAAAGGGACACCGCGCAGGGCCGGATTTGTCGTCCTATCCCTAAGCCTACGGAGCAGGGGCTCCAAAGCTAGGACATAGAGAAGAGGAGACAACGGGCAGCCCTGCCGGACCGAACGCTCGACCGCGAACACCCTCGAACGCCTTCCGTTCACCTGCACCACTGCCTGAGGGTTGTGGTACATCATGCTAATCCATCTGCGGAACTCCGGTTTGAATCCGGCAGTCTCCAAAACAGTCGCCAAAAACCGATGGTCAACCCTATCGAAGGCCTTGGACTGATCTAAACTGATCAGCGCGGCCTCGGTGCCGTCTTCTATCCCCTCTAGGATCTCGCGAATCAAGTGCAGGTTGTCCTGGATCGATCTTCCCTTCACAGCAAAGGTCTGCTCAGAGCCGATCAGATCGCTAATGACAAGCTGTAAACGATTCGCTAAGACCCGGGCCAAAATCTTTAACTCTGTGTTAAGCAGAGTTATGGGCCTGTAATCATCTAAGCCCTCCCAAACATGCCTGCCACCTTTCTTCAGCCATGTGATCACGCCCTTGGTAACGCTACCAGGGATGGCTCCTTGGGCGAACCAATGGTTGAACATATCCGTCAGAATAGGCACAAACATGTGCGACATCCTTAAGTACACTTCTTAGGGCAAACCATCAAGTCCCGGCGACTTGTTGAGGCCGACCTGC
This sequence comes from Sepioteuthis lessoniana, assembly GCA_963585895.1. Lineage (NCBI taxonomy): Eukaryota > Metazoa > Mollusca > Cephalopoda > Myopsida > Loliginidae > Sepioteuthis > Sepioteuthis lessoniana. The sequence continues at coordinate 1,333,404 of OY757926.1, read as the reverse complement.
TTCAACACGTCACGGACTTCGCATTCAGTAACCACACCCTCGCAGCTTGCCGCTTCAGCCACCCCAAGGCGCGGGAAGTCGGCAAGATAGCTACGAAACTCCCGGAGCGGGAGATCAGTACAGCGGGCAGCGCGATCCCGAAAGTGCGCCCGAAAGGCGTCACGAATCTCGCAACCCGATCGCAGCAGTCGCCCATCCGGGGCCTTGACAGAACCGATATACCGATCGGGGAACCTTCGCACTTCTTCTTCACGCGCAGTCGCGTTCGTTTTCACAGCTTCGTTGAGAACTCTCTTTAACCTAGATCTAACTACGTGTCCCTTGTAGCGCTCGCTACTCTCGCGCTCAAGGTCCCTCCCCTAGCTAGTTCTACGTTTAGGGAATCCCCCCCAGCCACCGCCCGGGAATGTCTATCGTCTATAGATTTCGCTTCCTTGGTCCTATCTAAGTTGAGCCGTCGACCGTACTTGGTAGCGAAATCTCTAATCCTATGTTTAAGAGATCCCCACCACCTATTCCCAGTAACCGCCCCCACTAACGCCCGCTGAATTAGGGATTCCAGCCGGTCCCAGAAGTCCCGTATCTCCAGTAAGGAGGTATTTAACTTCCAGTAGCCGGCCAGACTAGGCCTATTTGCTAACCGTAGACTGACTCTAACAAGTTTATGGTCAGTCCACGCTATCAAGTGGAACGTGGGACAACTAACAAAATCAATGTCAGCTCGTCTCACTAACACTCTGTCCAAGTAGGAACCTACTTTGGCAGAGGGCGAATTATCTAGCCACGTCCACATCTCCCGCCCTGGGTGATCTAGACGAAACCTGTCGACGAGGTCATGACGAGTCATGAGGCCGGCAAGGCTGCTTTCACACCTTCCCACACGCCTGAAGCTTCTAATCCGCGCTAGTATTAGTAGCTACTGCTATATATGGCAGGTGGACTTGTTCATTGTGTGGAAAAAAGGTGGGTGATACCCAACAGAAACAGATAATTTTTTTTCAATGCAAGTTAGGATAAAAGCGGAATAAGACCTGATCCAAGTTGGGTGGATGAGATCAAGAAACTACCCAGCCCAACGACATCACTGATCTGCAAAAAGTATTAGGAATCATTACATACATGGCATCTTTTATTCCGCATCTGTCCGACCTTACTGCACTCACGAGAAAACTCTTAAAGAAGAAAACTAATTGCAAATGGAATACCAGTCACCAGAGGGCACTACAAAAAATCAAAGATCTAATCTGCAAAGAGATGCTCCTTACATACTTTAACCAATTAAAAAAAAAAAAAAAAGAACAAGTATACTAGTGGAAGAATTGAACAAATGTCTAGGTGCAGTACTCCTGCAAGAAGGAAAACCAATAACATTTGCATCCAAAGCACTGACAGAAACTGAACAATGATATGCGAGCATAGAGCGAGAACTTCTATCTGTTGTTTTTGGGTGTGAATGATTTAGGATATATATCTATGGATGTGATTTCCAAGTGGAAAGCGATCGTAAGTCCTAGGAAATGATCAGTCTAAAAAATCTGAATGCAGCTCTGCCTGGTTTACAACGTATGTTGCTACGCCTGCTGTAACACTACATAGGTGGCCCACCAAGCAGACGATTCCTTTGTCTGTTTTGGCGCGAAACCTGACAAAGGGTTTTTGGACTTGAAATCTCGGCGTGGCCGGAAGAGGTAACGGGACGCGAGAAGAGAGTTGGTTGGACAAAGGAGCTCAGAGGGAGTTGACGAGGGGACACGGCGAGAGACAGTCGACTCCGAACACAGGAGCAGGGAAGATAGGGTCCAGCGAAGAAGATCGAGTCAAGATGTCGGCATTCCAGTTGCTTTGTGGAATTTTCGCTAGTAATCCATACTAGCGTTAGTCCATATATGCTATCGGAAATGTAGTGTTGCATAACTCCTTCTGCTCTTGGTTAACCCCAAGCATATCGTTTGTCCTGTTTGTTCGTTTGTTTTATTTTCTCCTGTCCCCTCGATCGTATTCTTGTAGTGGCAAGAAATGTGCGTAACCCCCCTCGGAACCACTAGTTGATCACCGGCCGGTAAAGAGAATGGTTAGAAGATTGATGAACGCGTGTGTGGGGGCGAGGGGGTATCGTTACACTGCAAGGGTATGACATAACCGTTGTCTATCGTCTTGGCAAAGAGATGAGATTGGTAGACGGATTCTCCAGGTTACCAAACAAGAAAACCAGAGAGGAAATCAATCTTGATATCAGGGTGGATTTTGGTCTGTTCTCTATGGAAAAGTTAATACAGATACATCAGGCAACGAATGCTGATTTCACATGATGCGAACTTAGAGAGATGATCTTGCGAGGCTATCCCGACACATTTAAAGAAATTAGCAAAAACTTGCGACTGTACTGGTTGTATCGGGATGAGCTTATCATTGAAAATGGGATCTCACTGAATATTGGCCGGATCCTAATACCTAAATCAATGCTGCCTGAAATATTAAAAAATTCACGATAGCCATCAAGGAATTGAGAAATGTAAGCTACGAGTTAAAAGCTATGTATTTTGGAGCAACATCAATCAGGATAGAGACAGAGCTGTACAGAGCTGTGATATTTGTCAAGAACAACAGAAAGCATAATGTTTAGAATTCCTGATGCCTCACACAATTCCAGTGAGACCATGGCAAATAGTTGCCACGGATTTGTTTCAAGTAAACGGATCTCATAATATGCTGGTGGTAGTTTATTATTCAAAATATCCCCTGGTGAAAAAATTGAAGGAATTCAGCCGCCAGGAAATAATTAATCTCACCAAGCAGATCTTTGGAGAACAAGGGATCCCGGAGAGAGTATTCAGTGACAACAGTCCCCACTATAGTTCAAGCCTTTCTAAACGATTTTCTATGGAATGGGGATTTGATCAACGTACATCATCCCCACGATACCCCCAGTCAAATGGCCTAGCAGATCGCTGTGTACAAGCCCTAAAAGATGCTATCAGGAAGGCTACTACAAGTAACCGTGACTTACACATGGTGTTGCTATGCCTACGATCCACTCCCATTGATCATGTGATCCCTTCACCTTGGTGAACCGAAAGCTCGTAGGAAATCGGCCGGTGAAATGTCCCAACAATCTGGCATTAAAAGAAAAAATAGCAATCCATTTATACCACATGAATGTAGATAAAAAATCTCAACACGATAAACACGTCAGAGACCTCCCCAGTCTGCTAGTCAGGCAACGTGTTCGAGTACTTGATCAAGAGGTACAAGCAAATAGTCCCCGACAGTCGTCACGCAATCATTCATAGTGCTGACTCCATTTTGAAAATTGTTCTGCAGAAACCGGAAATATCTGAGGGAAGATAAATCCACAGCAAGGATGAATCCTGAGGTAACTACACCCCCACCTGTAGCCTCTCCGGAATCCACCCGACACTCTATATATGGTGTAACGACACACCACACACCAATGGAACAAGCCAGCATTGTTACAACAGATGATAAGACACCCAATACACATCAAGGAACTCTGAAAACACTTAGATCTGGCTGTATGATAAGGCCGACTAAAAGGTTTAATGATGAGAACATTCCTTAGTTTGGGCTATCTGATTACTTCTGTATATATATATATATATATATATGTTTTTTCTTCTTTTTTTTAGATAAAAAAGAGGGATGTTATGTTGCGTCATGAGTTACCCCGCTAGACGAACCCTTTAAAAATAAAGATATATAGTCGATATCCCTTTCCTTGTAGTTCAATAAAGAAGGCCGAACGTGGCTGACCTGAATCTTCCAACACGTGTCTTAGTGTTCTTATTCCTACCTTGTAGATAACATTACATCCAAGTCAACCAACTACAATTCGTATCACCGTCACCTTCACTTTCCATGTTCTTTTTTTATGGCAAGGCCCGAATATCAATCTCTCTGTTTTTGTTTACTTTTAATTTTATTCGGTGGTCTGCAGAGACGGCAAAGTTCATTATTCAGCAGGTTCTCTTTTTTTTTTGTTGATTATCACTAGGTCTGTTCGTCTGGCCGAGATTAGGTGATCCGTTTGTATCTCTGTTGTTGTTGTTGTTGTTGTAGAAATTAGACTCGGCGTGGCTAGTTGAAATTCTGGACGAGGCTGTTTGTGTCTTACAGCACAAAAAGAATGGTGTCCCATCTCTTCTTATTCCACTCAAAACTGGGTTCTTTAGTTTTGGTAAAGGCAACTAATCTAAAGAAAAATCTGAATTCAAATCGAGACTGACGTGTATAGAAGAATTGTAGTTGTTTTGATATTGTATCCTCATACAGAATAGATACAAAAACAATCACGTCAAATTATCTGTGACATAATTCATTTCCAGGGCAAACTTAATAGAAAGTGTTTTGTGGAGTGGTTTTAGTAAGAGAAGATGAAGAGTCTGAGATGGACACACGTGCTGCCGTGTAGTAGTAATCTTTTATTAACTTTAATGTCTAAAAGTATCGGAAGTTAGGAAAGAGGTTTAACCGATCCTTTTGAAGATAGGGACATCAATCTAAGGGGCGTAACCCCCCCCCCATCTTTCAGTTGTACAGTTCTTTACTACAACAGTCTTTTGGATGGTCGAACTTGCAGACTGCTTCTTGTATATTTTTCTTCTTCGGAGCTTCCTGAATTCTTTGGTAGAATGTTCGTTTCGTCACTGGGAAGCTCTGCTGGGTCATCTTCATGGCTAGAGATAAAACTGTACCTTGGAACTATTGGGAAGATGTTCGCTTCTTGTGAAGTGGCTGGCTCAGAGAAACTAGTTTCTTTGCTCTTTTGGCAAAAATCATTCTTGTTGCGCCCGTACAGACCTGAATCTCCTTAACTAGAACCGACCTAAGCGACAATCTTGTTTACTTTGGCTGGACTAGTCTTGGATGTCTTTATCCAAATTTTTTTATCCTTTTTCAAAGTAGGGACGCTTTTTGGCTCGATGATGTTTGTCATTAAGTTTTTGTTTGGCTTTGAGCCGAATGTGCACCTTTTAATGTTACATGATACTCTTCTTCTGGAAGATATTGCTTTGTGAAATGGTAAAGATCCATGTTCGTAACTTTTTGTTCTTTAGCAGTTCTGTTGGGCTCTTACCATCTTGTAGAGGAGTGTTGCGATTATTAAACAGTGCTATGTAAGAGTCACTTGTTTTCTTAAACAAGTTTTTCATGGTCTGCACCTCGCATTCAGTCTCTCTGTTTCCTTGTTGATGATGTTGGCTACTTGTAAAGTGAAGAAGTTGAAAGCTGAGGACTATTGTCGGTTGCGATCATCTCTTGGATTTCGTGCCTATCGAATATTGATTTGCAATTCTCTAACGCGCTGACAGAAATGGTTGTCCGTAGATAGGCTATTTCAATTCTTCTGGAAAAATAGTCAATGATTGAGATCTTGGAATTCAAAATGATCCATTCTGTTGTGTTGTAAAATAAGTAAGGTCGACACACATGTAAAATAAGAGATATTTTATTCCGGAGAAAATACGGTAAGACGACTAATGTAATAACCTTTGTTTACAGACACAGTCTAGAGCGAGCACCGAGTCCTCAGATCAGACAACCCTGAAGATGGGAGAGCTTCCAGCTACTCCACAGCATCCCTCTTTTTTTTAATTGTCTTCTTCCTCTGAAAGTTGTATTTTTTCCTTTTCTGGTTTATCTCCATAGTCCCTGAAAATGTCTTGTTTCCTTTACTTGAACGTTTCTCCTCAAAGGCTACTAAAAACATTAGTACATTGAATAAGTCACAAATAACCTTCACCGGTTCTTCGTTCGGGCTATTTATATCCTCCAAGTGCCTTTTCATGATCTGGTTGTGATGTCTCTTAATAGTCTTTTTCTGGTCTTTAATTATATACAATAATCTTCGGATACATTTATCAATGACACCAACCTTCCAGATTTCTTTCCAGTTTTTGTACTCTTTAAAGAATGTTTTTTCCTGGTATATAGGATTTTACATCTGTTTTTTTGTTTTTTTTCTTTATTATTTTTTTTTCTTTGGAAAGAGTGTAGAGAAGAGGAAAATCTCGTATTTTGGTTTGGCGCGCAATTTAATTCGACACTTAATTTCACCCAATCAGGATGACTTATCCTATTCAGCCCGGACCTTCATTTCCGGCTAGCAAAACGGGTGAGCGGCCAAACCCACTCTCTTTGGCTTGAAACGGCGACCAGAACAGACGTTCCTCTGGCCGTCCCTACTTAGCGATGCTTTTTAGCTAGACCAGCCGCCCAGTGTGGACATCTCACTGTGGCTTTAACACTAGCAGCAGCAACATGGACACTCAACGAGGGAACCATCTAATTTATGGATTTCCAACGAGGAATCCCAGTTGAACATAAATTAGAAACATACAACATGCCTCGCACAGGCCCAAATTTGTGTCACCCCAAAATTGGCTATGTCGATCTGAGCGTAACTCCGCTCTCGACACTAGTTCCCTTTTCACCTCTGGTCCACACATGGAGACATCGCAGACTCTCTCCCAAATACCGGATACAAAACTACACGGTGACTCTAAACACAATCCCTCACACGTCCCGCAACACACGCTGCCATATCAACATCCTGCTACGCCATTTCGTCTCCAACACTAACAAGCCTAAACTCCACGAGTCTTGCAGCACCAAAAGCAAACCATATTCAATGCTGCAAATAAAAAAACTTTCTTTGTTGTGTTGTTAAAGAAAAGTTTCGTCATTCATTTGTGTTGCCTAAAAAAATATAGTGTTAGAGAAATTAACAATTTCCCGAGTTTATCGAACACAGATCTTATTTTTCTCGTGAACATTAACTTCGCTGGTGACAATCCTGACTTAGTACTTGAGTGCCGTGTCACTCAGTATACCCTTAAAAACTGTTGGATATCGTCAACGGATTCGTTTCCGTCCGACTTTTTTAATGCCCGCTTGAAAGTGTCTACAAATCTTTTTGCCTGTCCCGTGGATGATATGGTACTGTAGTTATGTATTCAATCAAAAGATCTCTGGTCCTGAACTTAACCCGAAAAGAAAATGATTAAAACACCTTCCGTAGGATGTAATGAATGTTTTGAGTCCCTGTAATTTTTCATGGAAGAAAATTTTGCAGAAACGAAGTCTAGCTTGCACCGTCAAGTCCAGCCATGAGCTGATCTGTGATGGGGAAAAGAAATTTCTGTCTTTGCACACTTTCGTTTAGCTTTGTAAATCGATTCACAATCTACCCTTGCCGTTATTTTTTTTTTTTTTTTTTGACGGCAATTATAAGGGCAGGCCAATCTGTTCGTGATTTCACTGCACGGATCATGTTCTCTTTAGCCAGACGCAGTAGTTCTTCCTGAACTTTTTGTTTGATAGACTTTGGCAATGGAGAATGATTAATGTTTGATAGACTTTGGCGGTGGAGAATGATTAATGTTTGATAGACTTTGGCGGTGGAGAATGATTAATATTTGATAGACTTTGGCAATGGAGAATGATTAATGTTTGATAGACTTTGGCGGTGGAGAATGATTAATGTTTGATAGACTTTGGCGGTGGAGAATGATTAATGTTTGATAGACTTTGGCGGTGGAGAATGATTAATGTTTGATAGACTTTGGCGGTGGAGAATGATTAATGTTTGATAGACTTTGGCAATGGAGAATGATTAATGTTTGATAGACTTTGGCGGTGGAGAATGATTAATGTTTGATAGACTTTGGCGGTGGAGAATGATTAATGTTTGATAGACTTTGGCGGTGGAGAATGATTAATGTTTGATAGACTTTGGCGGTGGAGAATGATTAATGTTTGATAGACTTTGGCGGTGGAGAATGATTAATGTTTGATAGACTTTGGCGGTGGAGAATGATTAATGTTTGATAGACTTTGGCAATGGAGAATGATTAATGTTTGATAGACTTTGGCGGTGGAGAATGATTAATGTTTGATAGACTTTGGCAATGGAGAATGATTAATGTTTGATAGACTTTGGCGGTGGAGAATGATTAATGTTTGATAGACTTTGGCGGTGGAGAATGATTAATGTTTGATAGACTTTGGCGGTGGAGAATGATTAATGTTTGATAGACTTTGGCGGTGGAGAATGATTAATGTTTGATAGACTTTGGCGGTGGAGAATGATTAATGTTTGATAGACTTTGGCAATGGAGAATGATTAATGTTTGATAGACTTTGGCGGTGGAGAATGATTAATGTTTGATAGACTTTGGCAATGGAGAATGATTAATGTTTGATAGACTTTGGCGGTGGAGAATGATTAATGTTTGATAGACTTTGGCGGTGGAGAATGATTAATGTTTGATAGACTTTGGCGGTGGAGAATGATTAATGTTTGATAGACTTTGGCGGTGGAGAATGATTAATGTTTGATAGACTTTGGCGGTGGAGAATGATTAATGTTTGATAGACTTTGGCGGTGGAGAATGATTAATGTTTGATAGACTTTGGCAATGGAGAATGATTAATGTTTGATAGACTTTGGCGGTGGAGAATGATTAATGTTTGATAGACTTTGGCAATGGAGAATGATTAATGTTTGATAGACTTTGGCGGTGGAGAATGATTAATGTTTGATAGACTTTGGCGGTGGAGAATGATTAATGTTTGATAGACTTTGGCGGTGGAGAATGATTAATGTTTGATAGACTTTGGCGGTGGAGAATGATTAATGTTTGATAGACTTTGGCGGTGGAGAATGATTAATGTTTGATAGACTTTGGCGGTGGAGAATGATTAATGTTTGATAGACTTTGGCGGTGGAGAATGATTAATGTTTGATAGACTTTGGCAATGGAGAATGATTAATGTTTGATAGACTTTGGCAATGGAGAATGATTAATGTTTGATAGACTTTGGCGGTGGAGAATGATTAATGTTTGATAGACTTTGGCGGTGGAGAATGATTAATGTTTGATAGACTTTGGCGGTGGAGAATGATTAATGTTTGATAGACTTTGGCAATGGAGAATGATTAATGTTTGATAGACTTTGGCGGTGGAGAATGATTAATGTTTGATAGACTTTGGCGGTGGAGAATGATTAATGTTTGATAGACTTTGGCAATGGAGAATGATTAATGTTTGATAGACTTTGGCGGTGGAGAATGATTAATGTTTGATAGACTTTGGCGGTGGAGAATGATTAATGTTTGATAGACTTTGGCAATGGAGAATGATTAATGTTTGATAGACTTTGGCGGTGGAGAATGATTAATGTTTGATAGACTTTGGCGGTGGAGAATGATTAATGTTTGATAGACTTTGGCGGTGGAGAATGATTAATGTTTGATAGACTTTGGCGGTGGAGAATGATTAATGTTTGATAGACTTTGGCAATGGAGAATGATTAATGTTTGATAGACTTTGGCGGTGGAGAATGATTAATGTTTGATAGACTTTGGCGGTGGAGAATGATTAATGTTTGATAGACTTTGGCAATGGAGAATGATTAATGTTTGATAGACTTTGGCAATGGAGAATGATTAATGTTTGATAGACTTTGGCGGTGGAGAATGATTAATGTTTGATAGACTTTGGCGGTGGAGAATGATTAATGTTTGATAGACTTTGGCAATGGAGAATGATTAATGTTTGATAGACTTTGGCAATGGAGAATGATTAATGTTTGATAGACTTTGGCGGTGGAGAATGATTAATGTTTGATAGACTTTGGCGGTGGAGAATGATTAATGTTTGATAGACTTTGGCGGTGGAGAATGATTAATGTTTGATAGACTTTGGCAATGGAGAATGATTAATGTTTGATAGACTTTGGCGGTGGAGAATGATTAATGTTTGATAGACTTTGGCGGTGGAGAATGATTAATGTTTGATAGACTTTGGCAATGGAGAATGATTAATGTTTGATAGACTTTGGCGGTGGAGAATGATTAATGTTTGATAGACTTTGGCGGTGGAGAATGATTAATGTTTGATAGACTTTGGCAATGGAGAATGATTAATGTTTGATAGACTTTGGCGGTGGAGAATGATTAATGTTTGATAGACTTTGGCGGTGGAGAATGATTAATGTTTGATAGACTTTGGCAATGGAGAATGATTAATGTTTGATAGACTTTGGCAATGGAGAATGATTAATGTTTGATAGACTTTGGCGGTGGAGAATGATTAATGTTTGATAGACTTTGGCGGTGGAGAATGATTAATGTTTGATAGACTTTGGCGGTGGAGAATGATTAATGTTTGATAGACTTTGGCAATGGAGAATGATTAATGTTTGATAGACTTTGGCGGTGGAGAATGATTAATGTTTGATAGACTTTGGCGGTGGAGAATGATTAATGTTTGATAGACTTTGGCAATGGAGAATGATTAATGTTTGATAGACTTTGGCAATGGAGAATGATTAATGTTTGATAGACTTTGGCGGTGGAGAATGATTAATGTTTGATAGACTTTGGCGGTGGAGAATGATTAATGTTTGATAGACTTTGGCAATGGAGAATGATTAATGTTTGATAGACTTTGGCAATGGAGAATGATTAATGTTTGATAGACTTTGGCGGTGGAGAATGATTAATGTTTGATAGACTTTGGCGGTGGAGAATGATTAATGTTTGATAGACTTTGGCGGTGGAGAATGATTAATGTTTGATAGACTTTGGCAATGGAGAATGATTAATGTTTGATAGACTTTGGCGGTGGAGAATGATTAATGTTTGATAGACTTTGGCGGTGGAGAATGATTAATGTTTGATAGACTTTGGCAATGGAGAATGATTAATGTTTGATAGACTTTGGCGGTGGAGAATGATTAATGTTTGATAGACTTTGGCGGTGGAGAATGATTAATGTTTGATAGACTTTGGCAATGGAGAATGATTAATGTTTGATAGACTTTGGCGGTGGAGAATGATTAATGTTTGATAGACTTTGGCGGTGGAGAATGATTAATGTTTGATAGACTTTGGCGGTGGAGAATGATTAATGTTTGATAGACTTTGGCGGTGGAGAATGATTAATGTTTGATAGACTTTGGCGGTGGAGAATGATTAATGTTTGATAGACTTTGGCAATGGAGAATGATTAATGTTTGATAGACTTTGGCGGTGGAGAATGATTAATGTTTGATAGACTTTGGCGGTGGAGAATGATTAATGTTTGATAGACTTTGGCAATGGAGAATGATTAATGTTTGATAGACTTTGGCGGTGGAGAATGATTAATGTTTGATAGACTTTGGCGGTGGAGAATGATTAATGTTTGATAGACTTTGGCGGTGGAGAATGATTAATGTTTGATAGACTTTGGCGGTGGAGAATGATTAATGTTTGATAGACTTTGGCAATGGAGAATGATTAATGTTTGATAGACTTTGGCGGTGGAGAATGATTAATGTTTGATAGACTTTGGCAATGGAGAATGATTAATGTTTGATAGACTTTGGCGGTGGAGAATGATTAATGTTTGATAGACTTTGGCGGTGGAGAATGATTAATGTTTGATAGACTTTGGCAATGGAGAATGATTAATGTTTGATAGACTTTGGCGGTGGAGAATGATTAATGTTTGATAGACTTTGGCGGTGGAGAATGATTAATGTTTGATAGACTTTGGCAATGGAGAATGATTAATGTTTGATAGACTTTGGCGGTGGAGAATGATTAATGTTTGATAGACTTTGGCGGTGGAGAATGATTAATGTTTGATAGACTTTGGCGGTGGAGAATGATTAATGTTTGATAGACTTTGGCGGTGGAGAATGATTAATGTTTGATAGACTTTGGCAATGGAGAATGATTAATGTTTGATAGACTTTGGCGGTGGAGAATGATTAATGTTTGATAGACTTTGGCAATGGAGAATGATTAATGTTTGATAGACTTTGGCGGTGGAGAATGATTAATGTTTGATAGACTTTGGCGGTGGAGAATGATTAATGTTTGATAGACTTTGGCGGTGGAGAATGATTAATGTTTGATAGACTTTGGCAATGGAGAATGATTAATGTTTGATAGACTTTGGCGGTGGAGAATGATTAATGTTTGATAGACTTTGGCAATGGAGAATGATTAATGTTTGATAGACTTTGGCGGTGGAGAATGATTAATGTTTGATAGACTTTGGCGGTGGAGAATGATTAATGTTTGATAGACTTTGGCAATGGAGAATGATTAATGTTTGATAGACTTTGGCAATGGAGAATGATTAATGTTTGATAGACTTTGGCGGTGGAGAATGATTAATGTTTGATAGACTTTGGCGGTGGAGAATGATTAATGTTTGATAGACTTTGGCGGTGGAGAATGATTAATGTTTGATAGACTTTGGCAATGGAGAATGATTAATGTTTGATAGACTTTGGCGGTGGAGAATGATTAATGTTTGATAGACTTTGGCGGTGGAGAATGATTAATGTTTGATAGACTTTGGCAATGGAGAATGATTAATGTTTGATAGACTTTGGCGGTGGAGAATGATTAATGTTTGATAGACTTTGGCGGTGGAGAATGATTAATGTTTGATAGACTTTGGCAATGGAGAATGATTAATGTTTGATAGACTTTGGCGGTGGAGAATGATTAATGTTTGATAGACTTTGGCGGTGGAGAATGATTAATGTTTGATAGACTTTGGCGGTGGAGAATGATTAATGTTTGATAGACTTTGGCGGTGGAGAATGATTAATGTTTGATAGACTTTGGCAATGGAGAATGATTAATGTTTGATAGACTTTGGCGGTGGAGAATGATTAATGTTTGATAGACTTTGGCGGTGGAGAATGATTAATGTTTGATAGACTTTGGCGGTGGAGAATGATTAATGTTTGATAGACTTTGGCGGTGGAGAATGATTAATGTTTGATAGACTTTGGCGGTGGAGAATGATTAATGTTTGATAGACTTTGGCAATGGAGAATGATTAATGTTTGATAGACTTTGGCGGTGGAGAATGATTAATGTTTGATAGACTTTGGCGGTGGAGAATGATTAATGTTTGATAGACTTTGGCAATGGAGAATGATTAATGTTTGATAGACTTTGGCGGTGGAGAATGATTAATGTTTGATAGACTTTGGCGGTGGAGAATGATTAATGTTTGATAGACTTTGGCGGTGGAGAATGATTAATGTTTGATAGACTTTGGCGGTGGAGAATGATTAATGTTTGATAGACTTTGGCGGTGGAGAATGATTAATGTTTGATAGACTTTGGCAATGGAGAATGATTAATGTTTGATAGACTTTGGCGGTGGAGAATGATTAATGTTTGATAGACTTTGGCGGTGGAGAATGATTAATGTTTGATAGACTTTGGCGGTGGAGAATGATTAATGTTTGATAGACTTTGGCAATGGAGAATGATTAATGTTTGATAGACTTTGGCGGTGGAGAATGATTAAGCTCTTGCATCCAAGAGTATCTCGTACATATGTTCCATTTTTCCAATACATGTGAACAGTTGTGAGAATTATTTCCTATTGTAGTGCCATTTTGATTTTGACCGTATTTTAACGGCTTTCAGCAAATTTAGAGCTTTAATTACTGTTCCTTCCAATAATGGCTCTTTAGAGTTCTTTTCAACGTACAGGTTTTATAGAGAGCTGGCTTTTTCTGTGGTCTCCAAACTTTCAGTGACTTTTATTTCATTTTTATTGGTTGGATGAGAGGGGGGATTTTTTTAAAAATACCGGTCCAGGACAACAGTCCTATCGGTACTTGTATGTAACTAAAATTTAAAGTTTTGGTGGAGAGCTTAGTGGTAATTTACTAAGCTTTTTGCTTAGATGTGGCACAAGGCAATATGAAAGGGGCACTCAATGAGACTAGAACTCATTCGTGTAGGTTTGCTTGTCGAGCTTGCTAACCATTACACCACCGAAGACGCCTTTTGGTGGAGAGCTTAGTGGTGACTTTGACATAAACCTGTTTATTGGGATCATCATCGTCTCTGACAGCAGAGTAACTGACCCTTAAAAATGTTTGTTCTTTTTCTCTTTTATTTCTCCGACTCTTGACTTATTGTGCCTGTAAACGCAAGAATAATGCTCTTTTGGCGAACAAATTCTGCAGTGGGCTTTTTTGCTGGGCAGTCATATCTATCATGGACAGGGAATTGTCCACAATGCACCCATTTCTTGGATATCAGTTTCAATTTCGTTCGAGGTCTATTGAAATTATTTCGACAATCACTTTTATAGTCTGTGTCTGTTGTTTGGACGTCTCGTAGGCTGTATCTATTTGTAGGCATTTGTTTTTCGTAAGTTGCTTATCTGACAGCAATTTTTCTTAAACGATGTCGTCTCTAACTCCAGCAACGACTTGGTCTCTTATCAGTCTGTCTTGCAACTGTCCGAAATTAGAGTTTTTCGCAAGTTGTCGCAGAGCAGCTTTATAGGATTATATGCTTTTTGATTTTTTTTTCTTCCGGATATGTAATTAACAAGATTCGTAGGCTTCGTGAGTTTCACCAACGAAAAATTCCTCAAGTATTTTTATTACGATATCGAGTATCATTTTGTCTTCTTCACTATCGAACTAAATGTTTTAGGCTTCTTCCCTGATAGTTGCAAAGAATATCAAAGTTTGGTATGCAATATCTGGTTACCTAGACGGTCTGCTGGCGATAGAATTATTTCGAAAGTCTCGTTGAAATTTTCGCTAGTTTAAAAAAAAATCATTTTTTCAAGTACTGGAATCCTGGCAGAAAATTGTTTTTTGTCCGTAAGGGACATTTCGAAAATTTGTTTCTATAACGAATGAATATATATATATATATATATATATATATATATATATATATATAAAAGACTTATTGTACTCACAGTTGATTTTTTTATTCTATTTTATGAGGGTTTTGTTCCTGACCCCATTTTTTTTTTATATAGGCTTGGTTTCGTGTGTCTGGCCGAATATCATCTATAGGGTTGATCCAAATTTAGCAATGGAAGAATTTTTTTTGTTAAACTTTTTTTCTTTGCTAAGTTATTTCGATGAAATTTTTTCTTTTCTTTTATGCCTGGCCTCCACAATTTTTCCCATTCTTGACACAACTTCTGACACTACATTGTCTTTTGTGGACTGGGTTTATTAAAACAAGATGAAGAGACTGAAATGAACACATGTATCGCCAGTAATCTTTAATTAACCTTAATGTCTACAAAGTACAGAAAGTTAGGGAAGAAGTGTACTGATCCCTTAGGGGACAGGGGAAATCAGTCTAATAGACATAACCCTACAAATACAAAATGAAATGAGCAACAAAAAAGTGCATCAAAAGGTGTTGGAAGAAATGTTCTTAGCGTTCGTACATGTATATAGATTGTAAGAGAAATGGAAGTTCAAGGAAAAGACATAATAAAGAAGTGTTCCTTAATAGTAGGTTGTATGGAATGAAATATACCTGTGTGTGTGTGTGTGTGTGTGTGTGTGTGTGTGTGTGTGTGTGTGTGTGTGTGTGTGTGTGAGCAAGCTTAGGATATTTCGTGATATGTACTATTCTATGGTGTCTTGTCCAATGAAATACGAGGTTTGTTGGTTGATGAAAATATCCCCTGCTTCGGAGAACAAGAATCAGGTTTTATTTGAAGGCATGCTGTAAGTAAAATGAGACTTTCGCTTCCTCTTCTTATATTCTGCTTTGATAACGCCATCTCGTGGACATTAGCAGAAATTCCTTTGCAAAGAGAAATTGGGATCCTACACAAGAAACTAAAATGCGAAGGCTAGTGTGGCTGAAATAATTGACAGGGTATAACGGTAGCACGCCTTCAGCCCAGAGCTGAAAAAAATGCTGACAGTGAGGGTGAATCTCTCTTCAGGAGCGGCTTTTAGTGATCAGTTTTACAACTCTGTTCTCAGTTCGAACTTTGTGCCGCACTTACAGACAGGAAAGTAAAGAAGTGAAAGAAGAAAGAGATATCGATTTTGATTGGTTGGTTGGTTGGTTTGGTGAAAGATGTTGTGTAGTTGCACTTCATCAAATGACACTGAATGGATTGCATCTTGTATTGAAAGCAGAATTTCAAAAACTTTCCATTTATACAAATTTGAGAAATTGTAAAAAAAAGGTCACCTTTCTTAATGATATGAGTACATTCAAGTGATCTATCTGGTTATTGTTTTTGTGACCTTTTTACAGAACTCTCTGGAATCCTGTTTTTTTTTTTTTTTTGGTTGACAAGTTGGTATCAATAAGTTTACGATGTTTTCAATCCTAACTTCTTTACTATTCATTTAATCTTGTATTTCTAAACTATGTAAAACTTTACATCCCAGTCAAATCCGTAGTTTATTTTTCCGGCTGTTAATGTTGTTCTCTCATCCAAATACAAATACACATCTTCACACAATACATCAAAGGGTATGACAATATGAGATATAATCACTGATGCTAAAAACTTATTAAAAGAACAATACTTTTCTTTAAAAGTCAGGAAAATGTAATTTTCTGATATAAGAATATCAGAACACAGACTTTTTGCGTACACATAAAAAATTCAAAAGTCAATTTGAAAAGTGAAAACTTGCCCTTTGCACACCTGCAAGTTAACAACATATCAAAAGTACCGCAGATGGAAAGAATTTTATTTGGGATCTGTTGGTGCATTGATCCATTTAAACTCATAAAATCCCAAATTAGTATTTGTCCACCTGTTGAAATTAAAAAGGTTAAATCTGGGCTTCGAATCTGTGATTCTGTTTTCTTTGTCTTTTGGGTTTTTTTTTTTAAATATTGGTTAACAAGAAAAGAGATACTCTTCCAAAAAGGTGTGGGGCTAGAACCCTTAATTAACCAAGGCCCTATATTTTGGCTTGACTGTGATGACTAATTAAAATCTGATACATAAAAGGAATACTCTCCCCACAGAACTTTTGATTGGCTGACTGATCATAAAGAAGTAGAAATATTCAAAATGATCTGA
>OY757926.1:966533-1311533 GCA_963585895.1 Sepioteuthis lessoniana | reverse complement strand
AGATGAACGAACGTCTAATGTAATGTCCGCTTTTAGTTGATCTTATGTATACATAGATTTTTTTTTAAATACCCTATCCGGTGGCAAAAGCTGCTCGGTAGCGCCAGGAGTGGCAGTACCGCCTTGAGCTACCGAAACTGTGTTATCACCCTGGATGGCGGCTGATGAGGCTAGGGTATCGCACGTGCTTCCACACGTATAATGAAAAAAAAAAAATTTCACTTTTACCATTTTTTCCCATTATTATCACTTTTTAATTTGCTCTGCGTTAAATTTACCGGATGATTTCAAGTCAACGTTCTCTTTCAGTGAAGCAAACTCTGTTTAGTATTGTGCATATAAATTTCTCCATTCATTTACAAAAACAATTTTCCACGGAAGATCTCATTTAGACTTTTTTGTGTCATTATTAATATTCAAATTGGATTACGCAAAAAAAAAAAAAAAACTATTGAAAAAACGTAAATTAGTTGCGTAGCTACTTGACCCAAATTTGAAAAGCTTTCGTCATTAAATATCAATTAGCAGAATAAAAATAAATACAAACATTATTTGTAGATTTTATATATTTTTTTAAAATTCCGCTTTTACGTCGCATTTTGAGATGCACAACTAATTCATTGGAAAGAACGCGAGAGGAAAAAATATTTGCCTGTTGATAATTATCTTAACAGTAAAAGAGGAAAATTTTCCTTTTCTTTTCTTTATTCATCATATAATTTTTTCAAAGATCTTTGGTTATATCTCGATTATCTGACTTCATTCATTTGCTATCATACTTCCACCACCATCACCATCGACCGAGAAAAGATTTAAAGAAAAACTAATTATTCAATTTACAATACATTATTGAATAATAAGATGAAATCCTAAACTCATGACGCCACCTAGTAGCAAACAAGGCATAGAAATAAACACTTTCCCAATGATGAAACAGAAATATCGACTTTCGTACAAATTATTATGGTTCCATAACTGTAAGGTCGTACCTTCATTGCTTTAAACACCAACGGAATACGTCACTCCACAAGAGGAACTAGCTAATACGCAATAAAAGACATATGCTAGATGATGATAATTTGTTTTGTATTCTTTAACAGAATAGCACAGAAAAGTTTTCAAATCAACGTTTTTATTCATAAAATACAAATGTTACAGTCGTACATAATTATTTGTATATTTTTTCCTGGCCTTTCAATTTTTTCTGCTAAGAAGTGACAAAAATAAAGAGAGCAATACATTTTAGCTTTCTCCATTTGTAGAACTGGGCTCAGTTGATGAAGTATATGTAACTTAATAGATAAAGAGTCTGTGTAGTTGTGGCACTGTAGTTGTGGCTGCCACGGTCGAGGTCATGCTTTAATAAAGTTTGACTGTGGAATGATTATTGGGGGCCAAAAGATGGAATACTTAATACTACCACGATTAATCTTGCTTCTCCCCCCCCCCCCGCCCCGAGATACAATCGCCTGAGTATACAAGGAAGAGGTGAATTCATGATAGACATAATGGTCTCCACGATTTATGAAAAGTGTGGGTGCCGACGGTAATGCAAAAAACCAACCCAATCGTTACTGACAAGGATAATAGCTACACAGCAAAGTAGAAAATTGCATCAAACCAAATTACAGTTCAAAGCTAATGGCGCTTAACACTAGTACAGCATATAGAACAATTCATTGGGTTTTGTGGTCGTTAACTAACCAGAGTAACATTGATTACTACGCGCCACTCAAGCTAAAAAAACATCGCCATTGAACCGTAGAAGACTGGCACCGTGTCATATGATGAGTCGAGTCATATTTCTGGCTCTTTAGGACTAACAGTCAAACTCGTTTAAAAAAAAAAAGACCGCATGAGGCTAAGGATTGAACCTGTCATCAGGATTTTGTTCAAACTTCTGGTAGTGACGCTGTAATGACTTGGAGTTCACTACGACCACGACTAAAATGAGAGAATCACTTGACACGTTTGACATGGACACATTTTGTTACAGACATTTTGCTACCGATAAACGCCATATGTTCACGTAGTACTGCCCCCCCAAGTAATATGCAAATGGCATGAGACTGGTTCCAAGAACACTCGACTAACTTGAATGTTCTCTATTTGCCTCCACCCTCTTCAGAGTTAAATCGCATTGAATATTTGTGAGACACACAGAAAACCTCACTAAATTTATGAGACACATTTAAACACTTATCAAAGGTCAAAGGTTTATCATTTTGTGCTGAATTCAAAAATACCATTTATTGTGTTTGGTCAGGTTTGGATTTTAAGATGTGCTTGAATACTTCCCTACAAGTTGTATGCAATAATAACACTTATTCATAAACCTGTGGATTCTATTTGTCACAGTTGATCGTGGGTGTCTGATGTTTAGTATAGCATATGTTATATGAGTACCTAACTACAGTGTACCACCTAAGTCACTAACACCCATATACCTAGAGGGAACGGGCCTTATCCCTTAACTTAAAATGGTTTTAATGTACTGTACCAAGTGTCAACGACGAGCTGAGTTCTGATTTATTTTTTATTTTTTCACTTTGACACTTCTATTCCTGTAAAAATAGATAGGAAGTGTAAGGATAATCCTGGCAGGTTCTATCATATCTGCTGTAATGTGGTTCTTTCTAACAGCCAAGCAAAAATCATTGACTTTGTGAAGAAGGCATATCGCGATTACTTTGGAGTCAAACGGGGATCAGGATAAGCCACTCCCCACGTTTGCTGTAAAACATGTGTGGAGAACTTGAGGGATTGGAGGAATGGTAAAAGAAAGAGTATGCTATTGCCATTCCAATGGTCTGGAAGAAAAGAAAAGATCACATTACAGACGGCTATTCGTGCATGATAAATCTAAAAAGAATAAATCGCAAAGACAAGCACCATGTCCTGACGTTCCTTCTGCCATAAGACCAATCTCTCATGGCTCAAACTTTCCTGTTTTTGAGCCAGATGGTAACATGGAATATAGCTCTCATTGCCCAAACATAGTGACATGAATGTAGTACCTAGGGATGACGCATACAAGCCAAAAGAGGATGACTTGCCAGTACCCTTGACACAACCAGAACTCAATGACCTGACACGAGACCTGAATCTTTCAAAGGAATCTACACAGCTGCTGAGTTCATGACTCAAAGAGAAACGTCTATTGGCACCAGGAACAACGTTCTACTGGTGTCGAGATCGTGAAAGAGGATTAAGAGAGTTTTTCACGTTCCGGGATAAGTCGTCGTTGGTTTATTGCAACAACATTGCAGGATTGATCAAATCAATGGGCTTAGAGTATGATGTTACAGAATGGAGGCTTTTTATTGACTCATCCAGCAGAAGTCTCAAAGCAGTTCTTCTACATAATGGGAATATTTTTTCATCCATCTCTATTGGACATTCAGTACAAATAAAAGAAAGTCACAATAGCATGATTTACTGTTAACTACCGGGAGCACAAATGGTTGATCTGTGGAAATCTTAAGGTTGTTAAGACTGATCCTTGGGCTTCAAGGTGGGTACACAAAGTATATTTGTTTTCTTTGTCTCTGGAACAGCTGGGCTGGCGACTAATATTATGCAAAACAAGAGTGCCTGTTAAGACCGGGGTTAAAACCAGGCTCGCATGATATTAAGTCTCATCTTCTCGTTGAACCCCTCCCCCCCCCAAAAAAAAAAATTCTACTTCCACCCTTACAAATCAAGTTCGGAGAAATGAAAACTTTTTGAAGGCAATGGACATGTTTTCCTTCAGAAATTCCTACAGGTGAGCATGGAGAAACTCAAAGCTTGTATATTTGACGGCCCCCAAATAAGAGAACTCATAAAGGACCGAATTTTTGACGATGCACTGGGCGAAGCTGAACTGTCTGCCTGACAGTCACTGAAGTCAGTAGTCACAAACTTCTTTGGAAACTACCGGAGTGCGGAATATGAGAAAAAATTGAAGAGCTACTGGAGAGTTTCTGCCAACTCAGAGCACGAATATCGGTCAAACTGCGGTTAAACTTTGATTAGTTTCCAAAGAACTGTGGCGATTTGAATGAAGAGCAGGGTGCGTGCTTTCACGTAGACATTCGCATTATAGAATAGCGCTGCCAAGGCAGGTGGAATGTAAACTTTCTTGATGACTACTGTTGGTGCTTGAAACAGGATGCAGTGGCTGCTAAGCACAAGAGGAAGTCCCTGAAAAGACCTTTCATCCATGAATAGTTTCTTTTGTGTATTTTTCAGTTTACTATGGCACAATGTGAGCTTTTTGCGAAAATATCAGCCCTAAATTTTGTATCATTTGTTTAATTCAACAAGAAAATAAATTGCTATAATACTGTTCTATATATTTCAAGTAAGAGCTTTATCTTAAAAATTTGATCTGATTAAAAATATGAGTATGATTTTTGGTTTCAGTGTAAAAAAAACTTCCTTAAAATCACCTATTATATATTCGATCTTCGCAGGCGAGAACCATTTCAGAACTGTCCGCAAATTATGATTTACAGACAGCTCTGGAATGTTCCTGGAGAGACCCGTGCAACAATGACTCCATGTCTCATAGCCACCATTATTCAGGGGAAGAGAGGAGCTACACAGGATTAAGTAGAGTTTCCTTTTCTTTCTTTCTTTCTTTCTTTCTTTTTTTCTTTTTTCTTTTTTTTTTTTTTTTTGCTCTTTAGCTTTTGATAAATATAAAAACGTACAACAATGAAGAAAACATAGATAGACTTAAATAAAAACTGTTTCCATTCTGTGTGAACTCACAAAATGAACTGAGATGGAATAAAGGATATGTTGGGATAAACTTTTCAAAGACAACCAGACAAACAAATATCTGAAACAATAATCAACAGTAAGTTTTGCCTTGATCCAAAAATTGATCTCACGCACCGAAGTTGTTTGGAGAAACAAGTATAAACATTCTTGATTTACGAGTAAAACATTGATAATATTAATTCCAACAATGAGACCAATTACGCTAAAAAGCATCGCGTCTTTTACGTAACTACTTTAACGCATAAAAAAAACGAATCGGTCTAAACTATTAAAGCCATGGAGAGTCTTAAACTATAAACCTGGAAATACGATGAATCATTTCATACTTTCGCGTTTGGACACTGAAATTTTAATTGATTCGAAGAACTAAAAACAATGTTTCAGAGGCATAAGAAAAATTGGAACCTCTTTTTTTTTTTTATTAAATACTAACATTTCAGGTAATGTGCAAGTTAACCAGACTCTTAGGATAATTTTTTATATCGGTTCTTTAATAAGTACATCTTACTGCTTATAAAAGTCAATACTGAAATTTATGTCGCACAAGGAATACTTTACTGTTTATACCATATCCCATTTTGTTGATAGATTTATATTTTACTACATACATATATATATATATATATATATATATATATATATATGTGTGTGTGTGTGTGTTTGTGTGTGTGAGAGAGAGAGAGAGGGGGAGAGAGGGAGAGAGAGAGGGAGAGAGAGAGAGGGAGAGAGAGAGGGGGAGAGAGAGAGAGACTTTTTCTTTCTCTCACATCTTTATTTTTACTGTGTCTTTTTTTACATGTTTTCTGCATTATAATTCGTTGTTTTCTTACTCCAGTAACTGAGTAGATGGGTGTTTCTCTACAGAAATGGGTGTGGCATTTCACCCATAAACTACACCTCAATTGCTACCTTAAAACACGACCAACTCTTCTGCTACCGAATCTTCGATGTGTTCATGAACAAACACGTGACATCTGTGGACCAATGAACGTAAGGGAACATGATTGTCGATGTTTCAGTTAACCCTAAGGAGGGTTAATAAACGTAATTCTCATTCCTAGTGGAAGTAGGCGAGATTTGATGAACAAGAAATCATAGATTATATCACTTCGTTTTAAAACATCGGAAATTTCATCTTTGAAATGAAAGAAAGAAAGAAAAAGGTGGAAGTTTACAAAAAAAATCAAAACTAGACAGTCAATCTAGTATTACTTGGAATATTTCACTATTTGATAAAACATTGTAAATAAATAAAAAGCAAGAGATGATTGTGAGATAAAAAAAAATCAATTGAGATAATAAAAGATGAGAGAGAGAGAGAGAGAGAGAGAGAGAGAGAGAGAGAGTAAAAAAAGAACCAATACGCCAATTTCACAGCGAAAGAATATTATTCTGAATTCTCTCATGATTTAAAAAACAAAAACAAAAACAAATTATAAAAAGAAAATGTGTAATAGTGTATGAAAGAAAAGAATGCTAGAAAATGATGAGTAAAATTTTGAAAATCAAATCATGATCAATTGAAAATGCAATTAATTTGCATAATTTCTTATTTTATAAAAATGTTTTTATTTACAATTCAAAACTGTGTGGCAAATGGTTTACGTCACAAAGAAGCCGAATCGCTCTAAACTATTAAAAGCCGTAGAGGAAGGTTTAAACCAGTTTTGTGCTATTCGCGCACGATATGGGTTTGATTTATGTTGCTGTAAAAAACTAGTGCTACGTGGAAACATGGCGAGCATAAATAAACAATATTTTGTCCCTTAACGGATGTAAGGAATCCTATTATATCCCTCTCAACAATATGGCTGATTGACTCGATTTAAACATCGTTCAGTCATAACCAGCGATGGGATTCTCGATCTTTTATTAAGAAATTTTTTCATGGGGAAAATAGCATTAATTAATAATTTCAATTGCTAGACTATTGTAAGAGGAAATACAAGGATCAACCTTTATATCGGGTCAGTCAGTATAATTTGTTATTAGAGAGTGTGGCAGAAAGAGAAGCTGTTGTTAGTGAGACTTGTGGTGAGAAAACCTGACCTTACAACGAGGACATCGTTTTTTTTTATGTTTAAACAAAATAGTCGATTTAGTTTTGGATTTACTAATGAACCTTATACAAACACGGTAAAACTACACAAGATACGTCAGCCCTGAAGTCAACGGTAAAAACGGCAACCCGCAGTTATCGCTTGTGACTCATGATTTTTTCTTCTTATGTCTCCGAATTTACGAACGACAATTTCGCAAACTGCATGTTCAATTGCCAGCTGTGCTTATTTCACATCCGATATAGCTGATATTTTCGAGAAAAAGTTCTCTTAAATATTCATACCACCACGCATAATGCAAACAAGGTAACTATCTCCCAACCCGAGAGGGTTTCTCGCCCCACCATCACACGTCGTAGCACCGGCGAAGATTGGCAGTACTTACGGCAGAAATGGGATGATTACAGGCAGGCCCCAATGATCCCTAGCAGATATATCAACATCCAGTTAATTGAATACTGTGATGAATCCCTACGAAGTAAGCTCCATCGCAGCAACGGTCACATCAGTACTGATATGACGTCGCCTTGCAATTCGGGAGGAAAACGCTACGGTGTTCAGGGCTAGAACATGCGCCAAGACAAGGACGAGAGAGTTAGGAACTTCTCTGCCAGGTTGCACAGCCAGGCAAATATTTGCAAATTTACCGTTCCGTATCTGTGTAGACGCAATACCAATTTCACGGAACGAATGGTCGGAGATGCTTAGAAAACCCAGATATACGATAGGATATACTCGGCCACGAAAATCAAGATCTCATCCTAGAGTCTACGTTGGGACTCACTGAAGCAAAAGATCCGAAGCATCCTTTAGTAGTACAGACCACACCTATGCAGTAAGGCCATTGGCCTTACTGCATAGGTGTTGTCTGCATCCGAAGCATCCTTTAGTGGCACACCCATGCAGTAAGGCCAAAGCACCACCAAGACAAGCCAACACGGTGGAAAAGATATTGACAAAAGGAACAGGAAGTACAAAGCATTCAGCTGTAAATGCAGAAACCACTTTGCTAAGGTCTGTCGAAGCTGTAAACGTCCCTCAGGATTCCCTTTTCAGATTCAGGATCCTATACAGGAGGTGAGAACATGCTCTGCTAATCAAGGGATGACAGCAACGTCCGATTGACATAACCGCGACAAACCTATCATCCTTGAAAACTACACAACTTCCAATTATTCCGGTTGGAAACACAGGAACTCCCGACCCCAACCCACTACAAACGTCATTGCTTGTGTCGATGACTATGCACCCAGGTTTCCTTGCATTTGTAAATTTATTGTTGTAGCGGACACTGGTTTCATTACGACGGGATATAGAAGTCCGAATTACTACCCGTGAAGATGAGGGCCATAATTCGTAAAACTTAAGGACATACTGCTACATCTTTCCGAATGGAACACCCAAGAAAACCCCATCGAAACTACCCAAATATGTTACGTCACCACAGACACAGACAACCTGTTAATATCGAGGGATGCCCGCATTGGTCTGGCACTCATCTCTTAGGACTTCCCGCAAATTGTTAAAACAGCAGCGTCTCATCACGAATCCCATAACACAGCCCCACTAACCTGCCAAATAGCCTACCATTCTCAAGGAACACCATGACAACCTTAGTCAGTGGCTAATAAGTCATTAGAGCTCCAGTATGTTCAACACTTGCGAACAACCAACCCTTATCCTTCATGGAGGGATGATTCCTGATACCTGAGTATAGACGGCCATCCACACACCTATTCTAATCTCTATCTATTAGCAAGACGAAATAAAATCCAACCTAGACTGTCGGAAAGCTCTTCCTGTGGTACCACAGGATGGATATATACAAAAATAAAAATGGTATTCCGAGCAATTCTACAAAATCGTTACCAACTTCCAACAAAACTAAATGTATTGACGACACATTGTGTGCGGGCAAACAGCAAAAAAGGACACTTTTTCCAGACCTGTAGATGGCTGGATCTCTGAGGTTGCAATGGAACTATTCTAAACCCTGAGAAATTACAATTCGGAACAGATTTTGTTGGACTTTGCTGGTTTCAAAATTTCAATAGATAGTATCAAACCATATAAAAGATTTTCTGCTGACTATCACAGACTTTCTCGTTATTATTGACATCCGATGCAGTCTTGACCTTATGAACCAAGTCAGATACTACACTTCTCTGACTAAGAAAAGGAAATAATTTTGAAAACTCCTCAAAACATCCATATAATTTTTCTAGGACAATCAACAAGATATCTTTGACAAGTTAAGAAAGTCATTGTTGATAAGATCAATGAAGGGATTGTCATTTTCGACAAAAGTCACAAGACGTGTCTCTTGACTGATTGGAGCAAAAACGGTCTGGGATTTTGGCTCCAACAAAAGCACTGTTCATGCCCCAGCGACAAACCTACGTGCTGTCCCTCAGGATGAAAGTTACACTTGCAAGAAACAGGTCCATTCACCTAGCCAAATGAATTGAAGGTGAAGCTTTGGCTGTGGTGGATGCCCTTGAAAAGGCAAAACATTTTGTGCTCAGGTGCAACAATCTGATTATAGCGGTCGACCATAAGTCAGTTCTAAAAGTCTTGAGGACATTAAAAAAAAAAATCGCTTGCTCAATCTAAAAAGAGAAAGCTCTTTCCTACATGATTCGTCGGATCATTCACATACTCGGTCAGAAACACAAAGCACTAGACGCAATATCAAGACATACATCAGACTCAAGAGATACCATTAAAGTGTACCTGCAATATCCTGGCCACTTGCGATGACCTCCCTAAGTGAAACAACTACCCACCATCCATCATCATCAAAAGACCCCATGAAACACGAGAACGCTGTCTCATCTCAAGAAATAGATAACTTTACATCCTTAGCTGCTCCACATTCTCTCCAATCTGTCACTTGAGATCGTGTCCGTGAAGTTACCTCGAGCGATCCGAGAAGGCAGATACTTCTCGGGTCCATTGAAGACATTCTCAGCTCATAAACGTGACATCCACAAATCAAACAATATTTACTATCCCGCGAGCATCTGTCAATCATGGACGGGCTACTCTTATACAAAAACAGGATGTTTTTGTCCCGCCCTCTCAAAGAAAGAAAATATTCGATGAGTTACACTTTGACCTTCAAGGTGTCACTACAATAACAGTCAGTAAAGAAGTTTAGGCGTTTTGATTCCATATTACATCACAAATCTCGTTATTACGCGCTATATACAGATGACAGAATGGCCCCGAGTCAACGCAATGCCCCACAAACACTTCCTTTGGAAGCCGCATATCCCTTCCGGTGCTCTGACTACTTTTACTACAAAGGGTCATCATACTTTATTTTCGTCGACCGATACTCTAATTGGCGGATAATACATAAAGCATCTGGTGGTGAACAGGGACTGGTTAAATGCCTTCGTCACCTACGGTATTCCTGCTGAACTGTTCCCTACTAGTGGACCAGAATATCTTTCAAGCGCAACTCGTGAATTCCTGAAGGGACGGGGTGTCTCATACAGTTTTATCATTTGCAGAGCCCACTACGCACGACTTCTTACTCGTGATGTAACACCGGATACCCGTTAGGGCCCTAGCGGCACGTCTTCGAAATGGATGTGAAGTTAATCGGTGTTCGCAAAAATCTCACATTTTTCTATCCCACACTTTGTTTCGATCCCAAGAGAGTGGAGAACTACTTGCACTATTAAAAGGTCCTCGATTAGTTATCTGTTCAATTTTAGACTGTTTGAAAGGAAAATGAAGGACTCAACACATTATTAATCTATAATTCATATAGTGAAAACAAAAAAAGGAAAAATGGATACAGAATTTTATACATGAATATAGAATCCTTTCCACTGCTGATTAGTTCTAAGTGACACTGAGATTTCATTAATAGTTGAATGCAGATTAAGTACTAGATATGCAGGTCAGACACAAGGTCAGACTTATAGGGGCTTCTTAAGGTGTTATGGATCTCGTCAACAGTGTTTTTCTTCTTTCGTTGCTGAGCCAATGACCCAGCGTGTGTTTTACGGTCAGAGCTCAGACGCGTGCGTATTGGCTGCCAAGAACCAATTTTTTGAGAACCATGAATCTAAATGCATATATATTGCACCCCCAACCGGTGGGTGGGTGGGTAGTTAGTTATGTAGAGCACATGTAACAATCTCGGATATCTAATCACATCTTCATAAATTGAATTCTTTTCAATCTTTGGGGGCTTATCCAAATTGTTCTCAATCATATAAAAATAATTTCAACATCGATATGACCTTTGACATTTTGCTTCGTTTTACTTCTCTGTTTACATAAGCAATAATTTTGATTCTTTTCCAGTTACCCGGCCTAGTGACCTAATTATTCGCTGCGGTTGTTGGGAGAAAAAATGGAGTGGTCTCCCTAGTCTTAGTATGAGAGGGACTCTTTCATGTCACGAGTACTTTTTGGTCATGTGACAAGGTGAACCTGGGATTCCACTTCTTTTATGAACAAGACTTCAGAAGCGGCAGGCAGACGTAGTCGTCCGTTCCTCCGCACCGTCGCACATGATGTGTTTTTACCAAACTCGAGAAGTAGTAAGTGGTTTCCACCTTTTTGCTGTATAAACTTTTATTCATGTTCCTTGAACGCATTGTGACTCTTTTATAGTTTGAGAAAGGAACTTAATTTCCCTCCTCGAATGTTGTAGAATTAAATGTTATATTGTATTACTTCACTTATCTGTTCTTCTTCTGACCGAATATTCTGTATTGGGTTACTCTTTGTTGGATAACTTAACGCATTATAAGAAACGTCGTGTTATCTACGAGTTAATACCTCGTAAAATCTTATATGGCCAAAAACAAGGATTAATTGACTTATCTTTTGTGTTGCCAAGATAGCTACCGTCTACAATGTAACAGCTTTCCTCATTAAAACTGTCACGCCGATTACGAGCAACACAGAAATACAAACCCCACAATACGTAGGCGGAGATGTTGCCTTAGCGAAACGGTACGTACTGTATGCCAAACGGCTTTCAGGGCACAAACGTAGGCTTCTAAATTCTTTGTTGGTCATCATATACGTATCCAGAACAAAGCAAGCCCCGAACCTCTCAAATGGGACAGGAGTGTTACAGCCATTGAGGTTCGCTAATATGACCAATATATGATTAAAGTCGATGAACCCGGCAGAGTAACACTGAGAAATCGAGATTTTTTAAAGGTGTTTCACTCCTTTTAGGAAAACTGGATTGCCCAACACCAGCCCTCCGGTTCTCACGACTGATCCACCTATAGTCAATTGGATGCACAAGTTACCAACACATCAGTCCCGAACCCATACTCAGCGATGATACACGTCTTCGCTCTTCAGACCCACTCTACAACTGGAGACCACCAGGAACAAAAGGATGAACCAGCAACCCAAATATCCTGCAAATTTACACCAGAAACTCAGGGCACGTCACCAAATGCATCCATGGCTCAGCGTCGTGGACCCCTAGAAGCACCACCAACTCCAATTCAACTAAGGAGGTCGTCAGGTGTCCTAGATTAATCCAAATATTTCTACTAACTCTCTCCTGATACATTTGCCTCCTATAGATTTTATCTCACTTCATTCGGGGAAGGGAGATAATAATGAACTCGCTGAATGGAAGAGTCTATTAAAAAACAATATTTTCTCTGTATTGTAACTGTAAGACAGTTCTGGTTTGAGTTACCAAAACTCTAAAATCCTGGTGTGACGGTAAAAGTTTTTTAGTGGTGAACTCCGAGGATAATTCATAGGGTCTGCACAAATATATCAGGTCTGTTGAGTGTCGTGGTAACTCGTACCTCTTATATATCTTCTACATGGTTGGATCAGACCTGGAATAATCAAATCCGCAAAGTAACTTAACAATAAGGTTTATTGTCTATTTCTTATATACAAGGACAAGAAAAGAGTCAATTCACTAAGTTCTTCCTCGGCAATACTTTATTTTAGCGATGGTGATGCAGAGTGCCTTTACCTTATGCTACCCGGGCCAATTGAAGAAGAGATCAAACAATGTTTTTTTTTTCTTTCAGTATCCGCCCTCGCTCAGCAGAAGTAACTCCCACCTGGATTATTCAATGCAAAGAAGGTCCACCTACTCTGACCGCCCATGAAGAAGTCACCATTTTTCTTTATTTTTTATTGATGCTAACTGCCTCTTTAATCTGAACATAACTTTTCGAATCAAATATTTCGCTGCCGATCACTCTTTAAACTCAAGACGTCAATTTTTTATCCTCTTCACGTCTAATTTAATGGCTTCACCTAACTTGTTGGCAGTCTGCATTTTCAAAATCATTATTTGATTATAACGCTCTATATTCTCCATTTGCGTACCGACATGTAGCCAACCCCCTTTCCAATACCAGGGTGCCACCCTGTCATAGTATTCCCTTAACAATACGGTGGATTGACTCGTTTTAAACATCGTTCGGTCAGCACATGTCTTCGGAAGAGCATGTCTTTCAGCAACAGCAGCAGCAGTACCAGTCATGCCATTTCAGTTGCCATCATAAAGTGAAATGGTGAACATTCCCTGTTTGTGATTGAAACTTAAATTCAAAAGTCTTGGCTCAAAAGTGTCGACACGGTGGTTATTTCGCTTAACTTTGTGATTACTTCCTCCGGAGATAACTTTAAAACTGAGCCACTGACAACTGACGAATTGAAAGATTTTATTTTGTCATGTAATCTCAGCAAAACTGGAGATGATGGGTTAGCGAGAACTTCGGGGGTGAGGCTTCAAGGGTGTATTGCTCGTAAAAGAGGTAAATATTTGGACGATCTGATCTTTAAAAACAAAGTGATAACAATAAGAAAGCAAAATTTGGAATAGGATCTATGTTATCTAATTGATTGAGATCATTCTGCCGGAACTTATTTAAAAATTTCAAAGAACTAATGTCTTGTTTTCCCTGCAAAATTATTTACCATGAGTAAAAATGTCAATGATCAGTTATTTTACTGCAAATGAAAAATGTAAATTATTTATTTTAATATTTCATGTTACTGCAGACCTGAAAAAATTTTGCAATATTTCCTATTTTGGTTTATCTATTTAATGGCTTATCAACCTCTCATGGGTTATTTTATTTCAAAATTTGATTCATTTGTAAATCTTTGTTAATAATCGTCGGTCTTTTTAATAATTTGTAGATTGTTTTAGAGTTTCAAGTAGTTTTATCTAATATTGATAAGTAAGCAATTATACATTCATAAAATTATTCTTATACTAATAATTGACTTAATGCTTTTAATGATATTAGTAATGCAAATAATTTAGATTCAGTTTTAGTGTTTCAATATGTAATATTAACAATTTTTGAACAGATATATTTGACCAATGAATAGGATCCTAACAGATTCTGAATCAGAGTGGACCTGGGAGTTATGGCAATGAAGGGTTACTACTCACACACCCAGATTTCCAGAAGTGGACCCTCATCATCTGATGCAGTTTAGTAACATACTCAAGACACTCGTTTTTTTTTTTGTTTTTTTTTTTTTGGAAGGTGTCTTATTTTGGAGACACGTGTGATAGACAGACAGAAATTAAATAGGTATTGGAGGTATTGTTCCAGAACATTAAGACAAAGACACTATAAATAAACAAGAACATCAAACGAATGTTGTTGTTTTTTTAAGATTCAGGAACAGTTTACTAGAATGAAAGGTAATCAAAAAAATACAAAACAAAAACGAGAAAATAGCAGAATGATGACGACGATGATGATGATAATGATGATCACACAACTTTTTAGATTCTGTATTGTTATGTATTTTGTATAGAGATGAGGGAATGACACAAAATATCTTCTATTTGTTTCATTTTTCGAAACAATGTTTAAGTAGCTGATAGCACGCGTGTGACATGAAGTGTGGAGAGAAACCGGGATATATTCCGATTGGTTTTTAATGGTCAGCAATAAGTAAAGTTAGCAACCTTAATCGAGGGTGTCCCGAAGGCTCCCTTTTCAATAGCTACTACACTGAGGTGTAGAGGAGGGTGCTACTCCATTCCCTGGATTGATCCACTTTACCCTTGATCCTTACCTTATAATGCTGAGTGCCAAACAAGTACCATTTTTTGAGTCTTTGGTATGACTCGACCTGGGATTGAACCCAGGTCAGCAATAAGAAAACCCATACTGTGGGTGTTATTTGTCGCAGCCTCCCACCAGACACGACTTGACACTAGGTCAAAAGCCCGAAGGCCGATTAAAGTCCCATACTGTGGGTAAGTAATAAAAGTTTTAAGAAGTTGTCAGCCGAAAAAATGTAATGTTCCTAGTTTTTTAACATTGTTATATCTTAAGAATAAAATGTTGAGACAGACGTTTAACACTTGATATCACCTCAAAAGTCAAGTGAGGCTAGATATATATATATATCTTTTTCTAGTCCGGAAGATTGGAAATTACTTTTAATCTAGGTTTTATGAATATGTAGTTAATTTTTTTGTTAGGGTCACGATTGTGTGCAGAAGAAGAAATTCCAGAAAAGACCATTTTCACCGTAAATAAGTAGTACCTTTACCGATAGAGAGAATTTTAGGTCAAGGTTCTTATACATTCTGCCCTGCTTTTTAGCTTAGTAGTTCCGAGCAGTTCAGCAGTCCAGTTAAACTAGCAGTCAAGGTTTGAGGTGATTGGGGACAGTCTGTCGTCAGTTTGGTTGTTGTGGTCCTCTATCGCTAACACGCAAAGAAAACGATGATAACCGGGAGAAAGTGTCACAGATCTCCAAGAAAAGTGTTCAGGTTGATCCAAGCTGTAACTTGTGAATAAAGACACCTTATACACACGATCTGGTAACTTTTTCTTTTCATCTTTTCCCTTGATGAAACCACTTCATATCTTTTGTTTTGACAAATCATCTTTCTTTTAAGAAAAAACAAACGTTGCATTTGTTTTTTCTTTAAAAGATGGCTCGTCGATAGGGAAAGCCAGTTAGACGGTGAGAAATTGTTAAGGCCCCCCTAGTGTAGGGTCACACACATCTCGCTGGTCATTTTCCTCGACAACACTGTTACCATCCTATCAGTGGTACGATCAGTAACTGAGAATAATCATTCATTTTTTTTTAAATATTTGTTTTACAATGTTGTAGTCAATTAAATATTAATCATTTGCAGCAACATAGATTCCTGCTGATTACCATTTATTCTATATCGACAAGCACTCTCCTTTCTCCATAAAGGACAATTTTTTTTTCGTTAAAACATTGCCTTGGGTCCAATACTAAATTTGGTGTCTTTATATTAAATCGTTTTCCTTTTATAGAAAACAAACTTTGCTGATCATTAATATAGAGGCAAATAGAAGTCCATTTACCCTCCTCATCAGTTAAAATTAAAATAAAAAAATCCTTTTTGGTTTTATACATGGCATTGCAACAATTCATTATAGAGAGTTCATTAAAATCTGTGAATGCAAAACTAGTTAAAATTACTTCAAATAATTAAGACTGTATTTAATTATATAAATTGAATTATCTTCAGTCCACATCTTTTTATGGTTTGATGTCTTGATGAAGTGTTATAGAAAAAACAATTAACAAAACTGCTTGAATAATAACTTGCAGAATTCTTGAAAATACATTCATACGTCAATGAAATTTAGGAAATAGGTTGGAACAAAAATAAATAAATAAATAAATAAAAGTAACTGTTTTGAACCACAAACATTAAAATCTCATGACTCGATTCAAAGACAGTTTTATCACCGTTCAGATCGACATAGATTTGTACCCACAATAATATATACCTTAGATTTATTCCATAACGATAAACTACCAATTAGTCTGTTGCCTGATATAAACTTATTAGCCGAATTTTTATCTGGAATGTTCACTGCATAATGTTTATTCAATGTGATTAATATTCACAAGTGCGTCGACATGGAAGAGGGTTGTATTAAAAATAAATATTTCTTGAATAAAATAAACACATTTTTGACATTATTTTGTAATCTTATTGATGGATTTACATATATGGATCAACTTATTGGTTTGGTTAGTGTCGTATTTCACAATAATCGGCGTTTAATTCAATATAAAAGCGAGGGTTTTCAAAGAAAACAGAACTACCTCACAAGGAACGTTGCTTTGTGATGAACTAAATTAAGCCTAGTATCTATTGAGTCTAGTATCTATTAAGCTAATATTGAGCCTAGTATCTATTTAGCCAAGTATATATTCAGCATAGTATCTATTAAGCTAATTATCAAGCCAAGTATCTATAGAGCCAAGTATCAATTAAGCAAAGTATCGATTAAGCCTAGGATCAAGTCAAGTGTCTTTTGAACCTTATTGTCTATTAAGCCCTGTATTAAGCCTTGCATTTATTAAGCCTTGTATCAAGCAAAGTATCGATTAAGTGAAGTATCGATTAAGCGAAGTATCGATTAAGCCAAGTGTCGGTTAACCCCATTATCGATTAAGCCAAGTATCTATTAAACCAAGCATGGATTAACCCTTGTATCGATTAAGCCAAGTATCAATTAAGCCTTGTATCTATTAAGCCAATTATTGATTGAGCCTGGTATCACGCCAACTGTCTATTGAGTCTGGTATCTATTAAGCCTAGTATCAAGCGAAATATCTATTAACCCAAGTATCTATCAAGTGTAGGATTGACTAAACCAAGTATCGATTAAAATAAGTATCTAATAGGCTCAGTACCTAATACGCCGAGTATGAAGTTATCTATTAAGCCTAATATCAAGTCAAGTATTTATTGAGTCAAGTATCTATTTGGCCTGGTATCTTTTAAGCCTAGTATCAAACCAAGTATCGATTAAGCCAAGTATCGATTAAGCCTAATATCTATTAAGCGTAAATATCAAGCTATGTATCTATTAAACAAGGTGTCAATTAAGCCAAGTATCAGTTTTAGCCAAGTATCAATTAACCCAAATATCTATTAAGCCTATTACCTATTAAGACTAGTATCTTTTGAGACAAGTATCTATTAAGGGTAGGATTGATTGAGCCGAGTATTAAGCCAAGTATCTATTAATCCAAATATCTATTAAGCATAGTATCGATTGAACTAAGTACCTGTTAAGCCAAGTATCTATTAAGCCTTGTATCAAGCAAAGGGTTTATTTAGCCAAGTATCTATTAATTCTAGTTTCTATTAATCCAAGTATCGATTAATCCAAGTATCAATTAATCCAAGTACCTTTTCAGCCTAGTATCAAGCCAAGTACCGATTAAGACTAGTATCAAGTCAAGTATGTATTAAGCCAATCATCTAGGTCAGATATCAAGCCAAGTATTTAAGCCTTGTATCAATTAAATTTTGTATTAAGCCAGATATCTATTTAGTCAAGTGTCGATTAAGCCAGTATCTATCAAACCAAATATCAATTAAGTCAAATATCAATTAAACCAAGTATCTATTAAGCCAAGTGTCAATTGACCCTAGTATCTATTATGCCTAGTATCAAGTCAAGTATCTATAAACCGAGTATCGATTAAGCTGAATATCTGTTAAGCCGAATATCAAGCCAGGTAACTATTGAGTTTTGTATTGATTAAGCCGAGTGTCAAAAAGAGTATCTAATTACTCTGTATGAATTAAGTCAAGTATCGATTAAGCTGAGTATCGATTAAGCTTTGTATCTATTTAGCCTATCTATTCAGCCTAGTATCAAGCTAAGTATCGATTGAGCCAAGTATTTATTTATCCTAGTATCTATTAATCCTAATTTCAAGCCAAGTATTTTTTAAACCAATATCTCTTCATTCAAAAGATATTTTTTGCGTGCATGGCTGTCTATATTTCTATTTCAGTGATTGGATCAATAAGTCTGTAGACTGACACAAAATTAAATTTTGATATGAAATTTTTACTTTTCAATTTATGTGATTAATATTCAATGTGATTAATATTCAATGTGATTGATACCCATCGCCGAATTAATTGACGAAAAAGAAAACGATATAAAAGAATTAAATATTTGTTGATCTAAGTTTTTCCTTCTTTTTTTTTTCATTATTAGGCTACAGGTGTATTCATCCACCGACGTTGGAATAAACCAAATCTGTTAGTTGATCGATAGGTATGTCATTGATGGCGTGGTTAAAAGATATTATTGATTGTGTGGTTACTGAAGGTTAAAAACGGTTTGTTAGGATAAACAATGTCGTCTGATATTAGGGTGAACAATCATGGCGAGACTTTTCTTTGTATAAACTGGAGTTAATTCTGAATTTCAATTTTATTCATGGTTGAATGAATGAACCACAGGACCGACACTCCAAATATTACAGAAAAGTGTATTTCCGTTTTATAGCCCTACCAGAAGTATCTATTTAATGGTTATCGATAGCCATCCCTCATATGGAAAAAACAAAGCGAAATCATGACCTGCTTTACACACCACTTCCGAGACAAACGTGCAATAAAAAAATGGTAATAAATATTTTCTGACCAATCAACATCAGTCTAGCTGATTTCTGGAACCGATTTTAGGCAGCCCCTCCGATCTCATCCAACAGTCAGAGAGGGATTAGCTACATTAAAAACCGGAATCCTGCAGTCACCACTTTTTGAAGAATTCCAGGATGACCCTTGCCTCTGACGACAACACACCCGGTAGAGACTAATCAGCAGTTGCAGCAACAGACTTGGACGTGATGACCTAGGCAACAACAGTAATATCACTTTGAGAAAAAAAAAACATGAAGCGACAATGAAATGATAATAAAGTCTTTGGTTTATTCATCACACACAAATCTAGTTTTCTATTTTGTTAGAATGAGTTATGCTACTCAAAGACGACGACAAACATACAAGGCCAACCTTCAGTCGTCTGTACTATAATTCTCACAATCGTATCGACTCGTGAACAAATTTTGGGGCACAACGTTTAAATGGAATCAAACTAGAATTAAATTAAATTAATAAATAAAAATAAGTGAAAATTTTTATCCTTGCATGTACAAAACAAATATATCAAAAAGAGCTACGAACCTTGATTTTATTATAATTTATGACCGTGGCCGTTCAATTTACTAGGTAAATGTAATGTAAAACTGGACCCTGACTTTGAGTTCTTTTATGCAAATATGGTTGCGAAGACAGAGGATGTTTATCATATAATGTAAATTTAATTCCTATTTAACGTAATTTGGAAGCAATGATAAAATCAATACAAACGTTTTCGCGATAAAAAATGTTGATACCTTTAACAAACTTTTGGCCTTGTAATTTATTTTATTCGTATTTTTTCAGCGTTGTTTCAACTGCTTATTAAAATGAATATCAACTTCAATCAAACTGAAATATAAATGGTTGTCAAGCCGAATTATGCCGAAATTTATCTTGCGAATAACTATCAGACTATTGTTTAAGTTTTCAGATCCTAGAATACTGAGGTGTGGTTCCATTAATTTCATAAACTTCTACTTAATAAGTATTAATAGGTTCTTATTGAAACATATGAAGTGTTCTATTTTAAAGACGCAACGATTGTTGTAATGGTTTAAGTTCTAGTTTCATGCAAGTTCTGTCGCCAGTGTATCTAATATGGTTTCTCTTTGATCTGCGTAGAAGTAAGAATCATGTTGCCTTTAGAGATTGGTTGGAAGCTGACCCCCCCCCACACACACAGGGAAATATAAATAAGTCCAAACAAATCACCCCTTGAACAATATCCCAGATTTGGCACCACTTTTATCTATCTACCTGTCACTTCTTAATTTTATTGGAGAAGTGAAATCCGTCATTTTAACTTTCAACTTTAGTTATTTTCTTTTAGTCTGAATGTTCAGATTCTTTGACAGACTGAAATCATACTTCAGATCATTGAGTTCTTCTTGGGGAGAATTGTTTGCTAAAAAGCTTCTTTTATATTCAACCTCACCGTTTTCATTTGTGTTAAGTCCTGCATTTCAATAAAAGATGAAAGATCAGGCAATGATGTAAACCCAAGAACATCTTCGTTGTGTAGCGTTACTGATTCCAGATTTGGATACTGCTATTCACGCTTCTTGAAGAGTTTGAAACCTTTCCCATAACGAATGTTTTAACAATCACGTTTTTGTCCTCCTTGCCAAATCCATGTCACGTCGCTCTTCCTTTTTATAAACGTTTGTGGAATCGACATATTTATCGGTCCCACAACACTACTTTGAAAATGCTAGCAACAGAGTAAAAAACGTTTTAGGTGGTTGCTTTGAAAGCTGGAGAAAAGAAATCGAGCGTACGTTGCGGTAAAATTATGACTTGGGCGCTCATTATCTAAAAAGAATTCAGCAATACTAAGATAACTTTTGTTGTTTCCGAAGCTAATTTCATTTATTTATCCTAATAAACCTTTTTAACTGCTTTTCTTCTCCCTCTTTTTATAAATGTTAGCAATAATTGCTGGCAATTAATAATATTAATTATAACGAAACAACAATTGCAGTAAAGTGTTAATTCTCGAATAATTTTGGACAAATTCCAATCCACCAATTCTCTTAAAGCATCTTGATCAAACACAACAAATTTTCTTAACTGTTTCTCGGACGTTTTTGTTATTTTTAAATCCCCAGATTGCATATCAAATATGCACTTTCAGTTCATCAATTTTAGAGCCGTGAGATCATAAATTTTATTATGATGCAAAGTCTTTTACTTCTAAAATCTTTGATCATTCCGAGGATTTTTGTATAGAATTAAAAAAGATGAAAATCACTTGGTGCAAAAGGTTTGGTGAATACAGTGGATGGAACTGATTAGCCTAAATCTAGTATTTTCTGTGTGATTCTTGTTGAATGTGAGATCATAAATTATGATGCAAAGTCTTTTAATACTGAAATAAAAATGACTGATGAAGATAGTTTTTAATTAGATAATTTCCTGTTGGGTTTAAAACATTGAAAGTTCAAAATGCGTCGTTACAATTCGCTTTTAAAAAACAGAAATTATTTATGACTTAAACCAATGTATTTGACAAGCGGCAATAATATAAAGTATCTACACATAAGATTTTTTTAAAGTAATTAAAAAAGATATTAATCCTCGATAGAGAAACACTTGAAGTTTCTCAATCCAGTGCCAAGTGCTCCATTTTCAGGTCAAATGCGAAAAACTATAGCAGTCGAGGAGATATTTTAGATTTAATTAAACAAAACAAATTCTATTACTATTGTGCAGGATATTTTGGAACACATTTCGGAAAATGTTTCAAAAAACATTCCGTACTTTAATACAAAATGCTCTTTCTCATGGATCTCAATATCAGTCCCCACCATATTGCAATAGATAGGTTTGGTTATTTGGTTTAATGGTATATACGTGGTGCATTCAATAAGTTTCCAGACTTTTTTGTACAGGCGTTTAAAATTGTCGTAGACTCTTGAAAATTCATTATGTTATTGCTTTACATCTTATGAGATGACTGACCAATTTTTATGATTTCAGCCTGAAATGAACAGCTATAGCAGGAATTGGAAAACACCCTAATAAAACCTGATTGTCACAGCTGGTGAATTTCAAAAATGCAACCTGGACTTTAGAAGAACGATATGCAATAAAATTCTGTTTTAAACTTGGAAAAAATGCCACAGAAACGTATTGAATACTTCAGACTGCTTTTGGACCATCTTGCATGAATCGAGCATCAGTTTTTGTGTGACATAAGAGATTCAAGGGAGCCAGAGAGTCAGTGAGGGATGATGAGAGATGTGGGAGGAGTAAGGAAGTCAATACACCAGAGTTGATTGACCAAAGGGTTAGGGTTACTATGTTGAGGTTTTAAGGGAGTTCAGGAAGAGATTTCGTCGGAAGAGGCCAGCACTCTTCAAATCGGTTCAGTGACAATGCACCAGTCGACAACTCCATCCTTGTCACAGACTATTTGACCAAGATGGGCATCAAGACAGTTCGTCACCCTCCCTATAGTCGAGACCTTGCTTCCTGTGACTTTTGGTTATTCCCAAAGCTCAGAGGCTGTCGTTATGAGACAATTGAGGAGATGAAAGAGGCTGTGACGAAGGTCATTGACATGCTCACACAAGAGGACTTCGATGGGGCCTTCCAGAAGTTGTTGGAGCGGTACAACAAGTGCATTACAGCCGGAGGAGATTACTTCGAAGGGACTAGAGTTTCATGTGCGTACTATCAATAAAAGTGCCCGTAAGAAAAAAGTCTGGAAACTTATTTAATGATCCTCGTATATATATATATATATATATATATATATATATATATATAATGTTTGTATAAACAGGATTTGGCATTAAATAAGCATCAAGGGTTGATATATACACACACACACACACACATACATACATATATATATATATATATATATGTGTGTGTGTGTGTGTGTGTGTGTGTGTGTGTGTGTGTAAGCGAATAGTTTATAGGTAATATTATTTTAAACAAACCAGAAGTCATTTGTTTACACATGGTTAAATATTTTCAATCATAAATAGTTTTATTTGATCCAGTGATAGGGCCCTAATAAGTACTACCTCTCCGGATCGGAGTGGACCTAGGAGTAATGGCAATGATGACGTACTCCACCTTCTCCAAAGCTCCATGAGATGCATCTTCAGATTTACCATCAGATACAGTTTAATGTCATATCCAGAACACTAGTTTTATTTGATCCATAGATTGGAACCTAACAAGTACTACCACTCCGGATCTGAGTGGACCTGGGAGTAATGACAATAAAGGAGTACTCCGCATTCACCAAAACTACAAGACTAGAGCCTCAACATCATACTGTTTAGTGTCATATCCAAGATACTTATTGAGGGGAAGAGGCTTACTCTTCTGCAGAGACGCAGCCCTAGCTGAAAATTCATTTTCAAGGCTTAATTTTTGAAAATGAAAATAAGTTGTTGATAATTCTATTTTCGTTCTGTGACATTGTCAATTCATTCAAATTTTACATCGTTGCTGAAAAATTATGAATACAACAACGGATCAATATGTAATGGCTTCCTTATTGATCTGGCACCCCGACGAAGTAAGAAAAGTCAGGTGATATTAAAAGATACTCTGCTTGCGCGCTCTGGATTAGTCGTAATGATACATGGGTGCTGAAACAATGCTTAACCCCATTATTATGATCTGATGAAGACTTTGTTAGACGCTCAGTCATTGGTTTGTTTACAGCAGCATATGTATATATTATTAGTGGGACTACTCAGTCACTGAAAAAAAAAAAAACGGCACATGCCATTGACGTCAGCACGATGTATTTTGGAATGTGAATAGATGTTTATACAACAGTTGTGGTTTCTTCTAGAACAACTTGAAAAATATTCAAGAATTGGTCGTGGCTGAGAACAACAACAAAAACAAAACAGACACTTGAAGTAGATGTGACAACGGCTGACTGGTTGTATCAGAGAAAGGATTTTAGTACCTGTCAAGGTCTTCAAAAAAGTGTTGCGTCGGATGAAATAAGTTCCTCAAACAGATGGTTCAACAATGTTGTCACAGTAAACTCATCCGCTCACTTTTTAAAAATAACTTGGCGATTTTTCTTTTTTTTTCTTTTTTTTTTTTTTGCATTACCTACTTTAGTGTTTTGTTGAGTGTCTCCATTTAAACAAACAAACAAACAAACATACACGCCTCCTATGTTAATTAACCTGCGTTGTAACAGTAATTCTGGCATAAATTAGCTTGTATAGACGATAAGTAACTGGGATATATGTATATATGTTACTGAGGAGGTGCCCGTGGTGTAATGGTTATCGTCGTAGGAAATGGACACGACAACACGAGTTCAAATCCTGGACGAGACTGATTGCATTTTACATAGCACTAATACCCTTGAGAAAGGTATGAATCCAATTATTCTCCCTCCAGCTATGGGTAAATAGTTGGGCAGACTGAGTTCTTCAGCCTTGATGAGGCAACTAGTCTAGGAGAAGGAAAACTCTGAATTCAAACCTGTTAAACTCTGCTTAAAAATTGACCTTGTGTCATATCCTGCCCAAGCGGAGGGATCGGTAAATATATATATGTTACTGAATAGAAAAATGAGATCTGTTTTTGAGAGTGTAGCATTTAAATAAGAGATATTAAACTAATGGGAAGATTCAATAAGTTTAACCAGTTTGATCGATAACCGTTGAACTCAAGACCTCGGCTATAGTTTCAGTCTGGCGACCAAAATGATTCTAAATTAATGAGAAACACCTGAACGGTCCAACGTCTCTCTTGTTCTCAATGATTCCCCGTTTAGACCAAAAACGGGCAATGAAAAGAGAAGTCGTCAATAAATAAAAGAATAGGTGTACATAAAATGGTGGTCGCGTTGTTATTCCTGATCAACAAATAAGAACAAATATGACAACTCGAAGAAAACATCAGAACGAGAAGACCAGACGAGGTGACCGGAGAAAAGATTAAGGGAAGTGTAGAACGAACTGAAATGAAGTGAAGAAATGAGAACTGTCCTATTGTAGTACAAACATCATATTCATTTAACACATATATTATCGATCATATGGTAAGACTCATAAAACGATTACGTTTAAGTCGCATAAACATTAGAAGGGACTATGCGACATTTATATTTATTTGGCGCCATGTAAATCTGTTCTAATAAGAAAAGGAAAGAAAAATAAGAATTGTAGTGTAACGTCCATAATCATATTCATATTACATATACATGGAACGAACGTTCACATAGTAAATAGCAATGCAATATATATATATATATATATATATAATTCTTGCGTGATTGAAACAACTTACCCATCGCCCCCCCCCCCTATATATAGGGAGCGATGAGTAAGTTATCGTCTAAAATACACAAAAATTAAAATAGCAATGAAATCTCTCTTTATCAGATATAGCTACCAAAGTGACATGAAAATGTTTTGAATACTATCGATTAAATTTATTCAAAAAAAGTCGACATGGGCTTTAACCAAAGCCTCTAGACGACACCGGAATATCCTTCAAGCCTTTCCAGTCGTCTCCTTCTTTAAATTAGTAAACGTTACCGTTACTCTTACCTTCAGTCTGGTTTTGCTCGGAGTTTTGTTGGTCTCCCGCTTAGTCGTGCCTTACACATCAAATTCGGGAGTTCGTATCAGAACAAACCGAGTGATGGTTCTGAGCTGCTGCCATCATCACCTTTGAAATCATCCCAGCTTTTTTCGTATCCTCAACAATTCTCCGATTGGCAAGTAGTACAGCATGCAGTTTCCAAATTTCTGGAGGAGTGAATTGCGTCATGGTGCGCTACCATCTTCACAGACACTGCCCAATTGACTCTCATTCGCTGCACAGTAGACAAATACGATAACAAACAAAGCATCAATTCAATAATATAGTATATATAAATGAATATAAACATATGCATACCTATATATATATATATATATATATATATAAAGCACACACACATATTTGGAAATTAATCACAACTTTACTTTCAAAGATTCCAAGATGTTAGTTTATATACATAATAAAAAACACCAGAAAAAAAATTGAATCTAGGATCATTTCAAATAATAATACTATCTAATGGGAACAGTTTTTTTTTTTATTCCAGTTTATCTCTTTATTCGGTCAGATTGATGCTGAAAACTTACAAATAATTCGGCTTTATTGTTTATATTTGCTTTTAGATAAATAAAACAAAGATCGAAAGAAGAAAGCTAACATTGTTAAAGGCGAATTGATATTTTATGGAATGTTTATAATAGGTAGATATAAACTAAACAATGTTAATGCAAACACAGTTATGGATTTTTAAAAATAAATTTTTGACTGTTAATTACATCACACAAGTTCAAATTAAAACGCTACCTACGGAAATTGAATTTTTTAAACTTTCCCATCTTTTCCGTTTCATTTAATAACTTACACACTATGAAGAAGGTCTAAAAATCAAAACGTTTAACATTGGCAAATAATTCAATAAATAAAATCATCCCCCGAAGACTTTGTTTTTTCATCTCAGTTCATTTTCATCTATATATACACACACACACACACACACACACGTACGCGTATATATATATATATATATATATATATATATATATATATATATATATATATATGGATATATGCATAAATACGTATATATATGTATAAGTACGTGTATATATATGGAATCGAATGCTTTGGAGAAATCTACAAACAGTAGAGATGCTCCAAGATTCTTTGCCCGTACTCTTTCAATGATTCGACAAATTGTCAGAATCTATGAGATTGTGGAGTGATTTCTTCGAAAGCTGTTCTGAATTTTTTCAAGAATTTTCTTGATTTCGGGTCGGATACTATTGAGAAGCATGGCATTATAAACCTTAACAGCTATAGCAGTAAGGGTTATGCCACTGTTGTTCTTGGTGATTCCAAGGTCACCTTTCTTGGAGACCGGAAGGATGTTACCTTTCGTCCATTCTTCTATTGTGTTTTGTTTGTTGACTCCCGAAGTATTTCCACGGGTAGATCTGTGTGTGCA
This sequence comes from Sepioteuthis lessoniana, assembly GCA_963585895.1. Classification (NCBI taxonomy): domain Eukaryota; kingdom Metazoa; phylum Mollusca; class Cephalopoda; order Myopsida; family Loliginidae; genus Sepioteuthis; species Sepioteuthis lessoniana. The sequence continues at coordinate 1,284,253 of OY757926.1, read as the reverse complement.
CGTGCATGTGGGCATGTTTAAGATATATCAGATTCATAAGTCATTCTCTTCCAATAAATATAGGGTTGTGAGGGGGGCTGTGTAAGGAAGGAAGGCCTTGTGTCAACACCTTCCGCCTCCAAGCATTCGACGAGAAAATGATAGGGGAGCATGTAACATTAACAACATTTCTTTTGAACTGACTGAGATGCAAGAAGGAGCTCAGAGTGTAGAACGAGACATAGTGTATCGGCGAAGTGCGCAGCTTGAGTCATGGGTACGCGGATAAATGAATTTTAAAACCGAAAAAAGGGTTTATCCAGAGAGAGAGAGAGAGAGAGAGAGAGAGAGAGGGAATGAGACGGCGTTCACATTGTAGTCGTTCCAATTCTTCTTTTGTTGTCAGTTGCTGAGGAGGATTCGAAGTTTTTCAAATGCTATCTATTGACGATTGCTGATTACACTAACATTTTTGGCTGCTGGAATTCATGTGGTTACTCGTAGCTGCTGATTTGCTGTAAAGAAAATGTTCCTGATGTTTGAGTTAAAAAGTCTATAACATTTTGACTCAAACATGTAGGTCCTCGGTGGTTGAATGCCAAATCTCGACCGACGTCTTAACCGCCGCTGCCTGTATTTATACAATGATTCGAAGAATGGATCCGCCACAACGACACCTAAGACCGACCCCAGTAAAGCGACGCCGGTAAAAAAAAAAGGGGGCAGGTGTGAACCTTATTGGTCGGAAAATGAGTTGGAACGTCACATGACGCGCTAGCAACTACGTCGGTGCGTTCTATAACGGTCTAACAAAGTGTTTTTAGGGGCGTTACAAACTAGGTTAAACAGATTATTTTAATTAGTCACCACAGATATAACCTCCAACTTTCAGCAATATCGTACAGTAAGATTGGGTAAGTAACCCACTCTTACTGTGCAATATATTATAGATTAAACTATATCATGTGCTTTATTAGGAAAATTTGATAAGATATGCACAGATGATTCTAATAAAAAGTAAATTTTTATTGGTATAAACTTGAGAAAGGATAGCTAATAAATGTAGCCATCAGAAGACAAAAGCATAAAAACAAAAGCAACTGAAAGCAAACTAGAAATTGAAAAGTAATTACGTCTTCTATTTCCATCATAAGAAGCAAATCGTGGTGGCTTAATAAACCCCACAACTTAAGATTCTGTGACTAATTTCGTTAAATTGTAATTTCGATGTGCTTTGATACTTGGGTAACGTAACCTAACATAAACGATATGCAACAACCTTTGCTCACCGTCTTAGACTTGTTGCTAGTACATCAACATTACTAGGTGTAATGATATCGTTTATCAAGTCATTCCGGATTCACGTTAATCCAGTTTTTATATACAACCGTGCATGCACATTATCAATAAAACTCGTTATGTTTGATCTTTTGTTGACACAACACGCGTTCGAGCCATTCAAATATATTATTAAATGACATGGTGGCCGTGAGGTTGGATCATAAAAGAAGGAAACCTTATCACAGTACCAGAAAATAATAAGTCATAACAGTAGAACATCATTTTTAACCGTACGTTCCTCGAGCTCTCGTTCACCAACATCAGACTTAGAACACTATAATAACCGCTCCTACTACGTATGTATCAGTCACAGTATCGATACAAGTTCATACTCTCGACTGGGGTTCGCCAAATATTGCTGAGCCATTTAGCTTATTCAGACAACGCCTAAGACTCTTTTTCACTATTAAGGCAACAAAACAAGAAGAGAAGACCGATTTTTTGTACAACCGGTGAAGTAGGTCTACGCCCATACGCGATGACAGACAACGACCACAAAAATACACAAAAAATATTCAGTTTGGACCGGCAACCAGCCACCATGTCTCTATAGCCTTGAACTTCTCATCACAAACCAATAGATACAATGGACACCTTCATAAACAGATGCCAAGAAATGTTATTTCACAGTCCTCGAAACAAACGAAACGCTAAGTCGAGTAGTAACTCAACTTAGCCAACACGCCCATACATGAATTACGAAAAGAGCGTTTAAACAAACCGAAAATGCTGTTAAATTAGCTGTACACAAGAAGCATCAGTTAGGATACCGTAGAGGTGATCGCTCATATTATCGGATGAATATAATAAATAAGAATATAAAACGTAGCGAGATGTTTATTCATTGAAAGCAAAATGCCAACAAAATTTTAACAGCTGAAATAGATGGGAAATGGGATTCCGTTCGACAGTCAACTACCATAAAGGGAGATAATCAATAGAAGTCAAAGTTTATTTTTAACAGTCCCTTAAAATTTAGGTTCTGATAATTTTAGTACCAATAAGTGCATTCAATTATTCAACTGAAGTTTTGTAAAGGCATCAGCAACGTCCTCATCTGTCGGTACATATTTTACTTTTATCATCGATCTTTAATCTTATGAAATGATATTTAAATCAATATTTTAGTGTTTCGAAATGGTTAGTTCCTATAACACTATAAATTATTTGACATCACAAATGAATAACGAAACTTCCTTTAAAAACACAACAACGAAAGGTTTATTATAGTAGCAGGTGTAAAAGAGTAAGAGTGAGAAGGTGTCCCTTTTGGTGTTGCCGGTTAGTATGTTGGTCCTTGAGTTTGTAGGAAGTGTGTGTGAAGCTAGTAGCAGCGTGCTCTTCAGCGAAAGGGTTCCAAGTGGAATCCGTAGCAGTGGATATGAGAGAGGTCTGTCTGCTCTGCTTGCTAAGGGGCTCTCTGACCGTCGGCTGACTACCAAAAGGACTAGAAAAATAGTTCTAGAGAGGAAGAAGGAATCAATGCGCTCTGCCTGGTGATTGGTCAATTAGTGGCGGAATCGCTTGGCGGGGGCATTGATTCGCAAGAGGAAATAGATCTGTGGCTGCTACAATATGTTTAATCGTTTGAGTTGTGATAGGAGTATTCGTTATACAAATTTCACTCTGATTATCGGAATAAAGGAGTGATGATTTGGGTTTGTAAATACCAATTTCGCTCAATCACTGAATTTAAAATTGTCCTTTTTAAACAGCTAATGTCATGGTCATATATCATGCCTCAAACGTCGATAAGGCGATAGTCGTTTTTTTTTTTGTCCAGGATCTAACTATTGTGACAATACACCCACAAGCCGAGCCCCACTATCTTAACCACCTAAACCAGCTCGTGGCCATCCAATCGTATAGTGGTTTCTCCCATCTCCGGTCAGGGGTATTTCACATTTCTTTACAGACACACAAAACACAACATACACATTCGAGAGGTGGAAGAAATGAAGAACAAACAATCACGGACTTGGGTTAGCTCCAAGCGCAAGAAAGGAGAAGTTTATGACACTTTTGTGTAGCTTTCTGTGCATCTGTGAGCTATCGCGAGCGTGTATTCAAACGAAATTCCCACAAAGCCACCAGGAACGCTGACCCATCCTCTCACGTAGGCCAACCCAGCCTCTAAGTCCACAGGCCCTAGCTCCTGCTCTCTTCTCTTGACTATCCTCTTCTGTCGACTGCTCTGTTCTGCTTCCTTCTTGGACTTTGCCTTCCTTCGTCTTCTTCCGGTCTCGTAAGAGATCTCGTGTGCAAGTCCCTTGTGTGGGTTCCGCGTCAAAACAGACAAAGAAATTTTCTGACTGGCACTCACTCACACCCACAGAAACAAATGCCAAACATTGAGCCACACTATTGCGGGACCGGGGTGACGTAATATGGCGTCAATCCTGCAAACGTTCGAAAAAATATAAGATATAAAAAGGGTGATTGACACAGACTCGACGAAAGAGACGGGCGAGGAGGATAAGATTAAAAATAACCTTCTCCAAAGCTCCAGGAGATGCATCTTCAGATTTACCATCAGATACAGTTTAATATCATACCCAGAACACTAGTTTTATTTAATCCGTAGATTGGAACCTAACAAGTACTACCACTCCGGGTCTGAGTGGACCTGGGAGTAATGACAATAAAGGAGTACTCTGCATTCCCAAAAACTACAAGACTTGAGCCTCAACATCATACTGTTTAGTATCAAATCCAAGATACTGATTGAGGTGAAGAGGCTTACTCTTCTGCAGAGACGCGGCCCTAGCTGAAAATCCATTTGACACAGACTCGACGAAAGAGACGGACGAGGAGGATAAGATTAAAAATAACTAGCCTTTATTAAGTGAATCATACAAGAAAGATGAATTCAGTGTAGAATCACGGATGCTGAATGACTGCGGTGTTCAGGGTCGGAATGGCTCGAAGAAAGCCGATGGCGTAGCTGGAGTCTATGTGACAGGTCACTGGGTAGACCGTGTAAGATGGAGTCAAAGTAGCTGGTCGGTGTGGCTGGTCGTAGCTGGAGATACCAGGTTCAGTACCTGAAGGGTTGGCAGCGAAGACAGGAACGTGGTTGGAAGAAACCGGGTTCAGGAAAGGAGTTGCCACAGAAATGATCTCCGTGGGAAATATTCAAAGTTGTCAGCAATTCTCATTTAAAAGGAGCTACAATGAAATAATTCATTGTAACTCGAAGAAGAGGTTTTAAATACGATGTATTTAAGTAAGATGTTAAGAATTAATTTCGAAATAACAGGTGGAATTAATCAATTTTTTAAAAAATCTGTATGTTGACAACATTAAGGGTTATGTTAAGTAACCGACATCACAGTTGACTCAGCGTTCCTCGGACCGAGGATGTTATTTGAATAGCCGGTGGGGGGCGACTACGATATAACTGGTCCTTGTTCCCACAGGGAATAACAATATCTTGCTGTGCTTTTTCTATCCTCGGAGTTTCCCCCAATCTGCATCAGTAAATCGTGTGAGCAGTAAATTGTCTTTACATTTATGTAATTCGTAATCCATAATTCCTTTTAGTCATCACGTTTCATTGTATTTCATTTTTCTGTAGTGTATTTTCACTGCACTGTGCTAATCTATTGATAATCCAAATAATATCCGACCTTTTGCATCCCATCAAATAAATTAAACTTCCTATAGCTTCCCTAGTTTAGTCAAAACGTTCTGCATCTTAAGAAAAATTTAGTTTTATGTTCACTAAGTCTGCAATCAATCAAGCCAAACTTTGCCAATATTTGTTTAATATATGTACGTTGATTCGTTTTGATTTTGGTTAGTTGGACTAAAAAGTCTATTCCAAGAAAGCGTGATATTTTACCAATCTTTCATCTCGATTTTTTGTGTTAATTCAAATTTTGTTATTTAATATGGATAGGTCATATGATACTAACAAAATGTCGTCAACCCATATTAAAATAATCACTACATGTTTATTATTGTTTTTTTACAAACCTACAGGTATCAATAGTGGCATATAAAATGTATCAACAGAGCCTCGTTTGAAATTGTCTTTTACGAGTTCCTGACTTAATAAATTGTTCCAATTTCTTCCTCTTTGTTTTTGTTGATAGAGTAACTAATTTAGTTTTTCGACTAATTTCTCTCATTACATTGCTGGTTCTGTGTAAATGTTGCTGTCAATTACTGCATTCAGGTACGCTATTTGATGTATCTTTAAGTTGCATTGTGCAGTCTGTTGCATCAAAATCCTGATTGTTATCATCTAAGTAATAGGTGCATATGTCTCCTGATGATCTAAATCTTTAACTTGACAAATTTTGCTTTATAATCTGTATTGTTGTTGTTATTGACATTCTCTTTAGTTGTGTATAACCATCTGCTTTCAACATTTTTTTTTTCTTTCGGCTGTTAAAATGTGAAAGTATAATTTTCCTTTAAGGAGTTTATCTTATCGTCCACTGCCTTCTTCTATTTTTCCGGGGCATTTATAACCTCTGTAAAAGTTTTAGAAATATTGTTTATTTTGCAAAAAATCTTTACTAAGGTCACGCATTTCATCACCATATAATTGTAGTGCTTTTCGTTCGATAGATAACTGGAATTTGTAATATGTTGTGATGTAACTTCCTTATAAATTTGGTTCTGATCATTTGGTTAATCTGTATGTACAATAATTTCTTCTCCATGTTGGTTGTCCTGACTTAATCCTTCTTGAAGGCTGCTTTGTCGACTAGATCTGTACAATACGCTGGCTGCACTTTTGTAGTGATATAAAACCCTCCCCCCCCCCAACAACTGTCCTGGATATGACACTAAACTGCGTCTGATTGTGAAGACTTCAGTCCAGGAGCTTTGGAGAATGTGTAGAGCCCTTTCATTGCCATTACTCCCAGGTCTACTCATGGCCCACCAACCTAAACATTGTCAGATCCCTTGTTATATACCATTACCCGGTAACTTGGATCCTGATGTCCAAGATGATTTTTTGTTTCTCTACGGTCTGCATTGAACGAGATTTTGCTTAACCAGCTGAATGATAACAAGATGGCTGGAGACAGGCAGCTGCCTGCTGATATCAAATCAATCTGGACTGGGTGAGCTCTTAATTGATTATAGCCGTATTCTCAAAGAACAGCAAATTATTATTTCTCAGACTCTCCAAGAAGACATACTAAAACAGCTTCACACTGCCCAGTTAGGACAGAAGAAAATCTCTTTGCTAAGGACACTGTCTATTGGGTACATATAAACAGACATCGAACAGTCCACATACTCACGCAGCATCTACATCAATGCCAGAGTCGCTTATGCAACACGACATTCCAATAAAGCCAGGGGATGTAGTTGGCACAGATTTGTTCAAATCTCCATTGATCTCAGTGGCTGACCATTTCTGACTATTGCTCTAAACAGCCTGACGTCAAACCGTTACTTATTCATTCAGCGAGTAATGTTATAGTGAACATTACACGCCAAATCTTTACAGAATTAGCCATACCCTAAAAGGTCGTGACAAAGAACCATACTTTTCAAATGTTCTCTATCGTGGATTCGTTAAAGAATGAGGTTTCAACCAAGAGACCAATTCACTTCGTACAGGGAAATGGCTTCATAGAGATTCAGGGAAGGACTGTCAAGACCATTTTCAAAAAAACCATTTCGGGACAAAATTTGAAGTTGTATTGCTGCTCTACCACTTAACTCCCATCTGTTATTCCAAGTCCCGCATAATTGTGCAAACGAATCCAATTTCCATTTACTACATAAATCACGAATGATTACCAAGATCGAGATCAGATATATAATGCTCTACAATAACAAAACCCAAAATGTATTTCTACCGACATGCACTCAAGGAGGAACTACCGTCTCTGTATCTTGATCAGAGGGTAAGAGTACAAAACTCTATTCTGGAATCTGGGACCCAGCGACCGTAGTATGCCAAGAGGACGGACCTCGCTCTTCGCAAGTATGTGTTGCAGAGAAACTGACAACAAATAAGGAGTATTCCAGTATGTCCTAAACACAGGTCTGCAGAAACGTGTAACTTTTGAGGAACCACTCGTGTGTGCAACCCCAACCATGCTAAATGACTCAAAAACATTCCTGTAGTGGTAGGATGGTGCGACCACCATCAGAAATGAATTAGTGAACTTTACAGCAAGCAGCACCTCGTGGGACAGAATAATCCCGTTTCGTTGTAGCTATTCAGACAGTCTCTACTCTGAATTAGCCTGTTTACTTGTGTTTATGTTCATTTATAGATCTTGTATCATGAACTTCGTTTTGGTAAAAGGCGATATTGTTTATCATATCATTCTGGATTGGTAAAAGGCGATATTGTTTATCATATCATTCTGGATTGGTAAAAGGCGATATTGTTTATCATATCATTCTGGATTGGTAAAAGGCGATATTGTTTATCATATCATTCTGGATTGGTAAAAGGCGATATTGTTTATCATATCATTCTGGATAGGTAAAAGGGGATATCGTTTATCATATCATTCTGGATTGGTAAAAGGCGATATCGTTTATCATATCATTCTGGATAGGTAAAAGGGGATATCGTTTATCATATCATTCTGGATTGGTAAAAGGCGATATTGTTTATCATATCATTCTGGATAGGTAAAAGGGGATATCGTTTATCATATCATTCTGGATTGGTAAAAGGGGATATCGTTTATCATATCATTCTGGATTGGTAAAAGGCGATATTGTTTATCATATCATTCTGGATAGGTAAAAGGGGATATCGTTTATCATATCATTCTGGATTGGTAAAAGGCGATATCGTTTATCATATCATTCTGGATAGGTAAAAGGGGATATCGTTTATCATATCATTCTGGATTGGTAAAAGGGGATATCGTTTATCATATCATTCTGGATTGGTAAAAGGGGATATCGTTTATCATATCATTCTGGATTGGTAAAAGGCGATATCGTTTATCATATCATTCTGGATTCACGTCAATGCAGTTTTTACAACTGCGCATAAAGTCATAATTCTATCTTTTATGAACAAAAGACGCGAGTCGTTCTTACATATTATTAAACATGCCCCACATTGAGTGTTAAATGAAACGACACAATAGTAAAGACATCGGATAATCATGCCGATAAAATGGTTTCAAATTTGATTATTGATGATTTACTTAAATGCATGACGAACACAACTTTGATTTCAGTGGTCGGACACTGAAAGAAAGAAAGAAAGAAAGAAAAGTATTTTTGCGCAAAATTCCCTGGCTATAATCCAATTCTACGTGTAGCCATCAACTTTTAAAAAATAAGCAAACTAATAGTCGAGGCGGAGAAAATTCTGAAACAAGACGTATGGCCTCCACCCAAAAATGGTAGTGTTAATAATGGTCACACCCATCCACTTGCTGATTTGAGACTGTGCTTAGAACCATTCTCTCAGATTAGGTACACATTATAATACAGAACGCAATGCAAATCACACAGGCCAGATATTTTTATCTGACCAGATTATCCACACCCAGTTGGATGGGGGGGGGTAGTTTTATGGCATATCAACCATTGTAAGTTATTCAATGCCAAATCTATCTTTGTACATATAAACAGTTCTATTTCAAACAATTCAGTTTAGCATAAATACGCAGTTTAAATGTCAAAACAGTCCTATCTCAAATTATTCAGTTTAGCATAAGTACACAGTTTAGTTCTATTTGACCTATAGATAGGACCCTATCAGGTGCTACCACTACGGGTCAGAGTGGACCTGGGAGGGATGGCAATGAAAGGGTACTTCACTTTCCCAAAAACACTAGCACTACTGAAGCCTCACGATCAGATTGTTTAGTGTCATATCCAGGACACTCGTTGGGAGAGTGTTACTCCTCTCCAGAGATGCAGGGTATTCTACATCCCCAGCCGACTAGGCAAGGCTGGTGGGTGTTGTATAATACACTGAATGCACCTCTACAGAAGAGTACCCCCCACTCCTATTGAGTATCCTGTATCTGATGGTGAGATTGCAGTCCGGGAGCTTTGCCCTTACTCCCAGGTCCAATAACTCGGAGTAGTTGAACCTGTTAGGCTCCCATCTATGGGTCAAATCATCATCATCATGTTGTGCTGGTAGCACGGATATCCCGGACCCTCTCTCGCCACTTTTCCCTTTCGTTCATCGCCTCTGGCAGGTCCTCTGGACTACATCCTGTATCCTCACATAGTTACTGAATGTATGTTCGTGCTGGTCGTCCTGCTTTTTCTCGGCCATATGTGGGGGTCCATAAGAGTACATCACTTATGAGTTCGTCCCTGCTTCTCCAGCAGTGTCCTGCATGTCTGGTTCGTCTAACTTGAATAGTTTTCGTGATAGGAGGCAGGTGGCCGTACAGTTGGTGTCTTGTGGGGTGTTGCCGCCAGGACTTGTTCAAGATTGCTTGCAGCATTCTTGTGTAATTGCCGTCTAGCTTCTTCTCCAACCGTTTTGTTAGCGTCCATGTAGTGCATCCATATAGCAGTATCGATGTGACTGCTGCCTGGAAGAAACTGCGTTTCATTTTATCAGTTAGGTCTGATTTCCATATAATCGATAGCCTATTGATAGCTGTCCATGCCTTCGTTAACCTCGTGTCGATGTCCTTTTCGGTTGATTCGACACTGCTTCCTAGGTAAGTGAATTTGTCTACTAGTTTAAGAGGGGTTCCTTCTAGAGTGGAGATGTCCCCCGATTGATTATAGCACATATATTCCGTTTTGTGTGCATTGACATAGAGGCCTATGCCTGCGGCTGCTTGTTCCAAACTATGCAGCAGTGTTTCGGCTTGGTTGGGTGTATTTGCCAGTATCGCTATGTCATCGGCATAGTCAGCGTCGGTAATTGTTTTTGCGGGGTACCTTCTGCTTCTTTTCTTTTTATCAATCAATGTTCTAAGTACATAGTCTAGACAGATGATAAAGAGGTATGGAGCTAGCGTATCCCCTTGTAGTACTCCTGCTACAATGTCGAAGTATTCTGTGTCTCCATCTGGTGATCGTACTTTTACTTTGGTGTTTCTATAGAGAATCGTTATTGCTGCTACAGTTTCTTTAGGTAGGCCGTATGCTAGTAGGATTTGTTCCATCTTTCCTCTGTGAATGGAATCGAAGGCCTTGGTAAAGTCAACAAATAGTAATGTCGCTTGTATGTTTTTTGCCCATACACCTTCAAGGATTCTACGGATGGTTAATATTTGTGAGGTCGTGGATCTATTTCTTCGGAAGCCATTTTGGTTTTTCCTAAGGATGTTGTCGATTTTGGGTTCTATGCAGTTTCGTAGTAGGGCATTGTAGATTTTGGCTGCTATGGATGTAAGTGTTATGCCTCGGTAGTTTTTGGCTAATGTTTGAAATAAACACTTTTTTGTCATTAGATTATAGAGCAATTCATGTATATAGGTTCAGACCTACAGTAGTGAAAATATTTTCTGCATCAGATGATCAAAACAAATGATGGTCAACTATTTAAACAAAAAATAGATCATCATCTAACAACTGAAATATAGATATTGACAACAATAAAGAAAAAAAAAATTTTTTAAATCAGCACCCCAATATATGAATAAGCGTATGAAGATCTATTGATAAATTCATAACTTGACTCATAATTACCAGATGAATTTAGATTTGAAATGGTTAATGTTTAATTGTTCAATCTCTGCAATTAATATTCATAACTGAATTAAATTTATTGACAAAGAAATCGATTATATTGTAAAATAAATATTTCTTGTATAAAATGACTTCTTTTTAGATTGCTTGTCAGCATTAAGTAATGGACTATTTGACATGCCTATATAAATACAGTATATCGATTCAGATTTTAATATTACTTCTTTCTTTACAGTTGGAATTTACGGTATATAAAACTAAAAAAAAAAGTCATTCATCTTATTAATTCAAATTACTAATCTAATCTAAAAATGTTATTCAATCCTTATTAATTTTCTAATTAATTTTTTTTTAAATCAGTGAATGCATTTAATTCAGTTTTAATTTTAGCCATAACAACATATTTTGGAGTTTTAAAATGAATTATTGATGACTAAAGATGCATGAAAATGAGAAAGTATTTTATTTCTTTATAATTTAACTTGTACTTTACAAAAATTTAGGAAGTTGAATCCGAGGCATTCAATTCACTGAATTCTCCAATTTCTTCTGAAGTTACAGTTATTTGATCATTCTTTTGAAGATCTGCCTGTTCATCTGTATATTTTTCCATTATGACTTTGATAATATTGCATCTGGGAGCATTACAGCTACAAGGGATGCTGTGTTGTTCAGGATTTTCAATGTCTTCAGCTGTGATATTCAGATTCTCATCTGTCTGGCTGTCCTCTTGGACAATGTCCACTGGTACTTCAATGCAAATGTTGTAGTGACGTTTATTGGCAGGATCCTGAAACAAAGTCAGGTTGCAAGGAATGGAATCGTTAGCATCAACTAGTAGAGGTGACGGCAAAAAGAATACGGTTTGTTTCCAATGGGTCAGCTCTGAACACGGGGATGTTGACAGCACCAATTTACTTTTGGGACCTTTACCTTTTGGGTCGAGAAACACGACATCAAACCACGACACAAAGCCATGCAAACTACCCGATTTTTCTATTTTGAAGTGAAGTTCTTTTCTGAGAGACTGAACTTCAGACAAAGTTACAGTTTTAAGATCAATGTCAAGGATTTTCTGAGGAGAGGACATCAGCTGATCTTCCTTAACAACCTCTATGATTGGCTGTTTAAAAAATTTTTCCAAGGCCAATGGAATAGCAGGTGAAAAGTCAAAGCCATAAACATTTTTCCAGTAAGCAAAATGTTCATTATGGTATTTTTTCATTGCAACTGGAGCAATGTACAGGCAGGCATGAGAGGGAAGGATAATGCCATTAGGTGACAACCATTTATCACGGGCAACAAGAATAGAGTCTAACATAGACTCGTGCAAGAGATAAAATCCCATCCATTCAGATATGATAACATCCACATACCTGCAGTTGAGAATAACTTCTTCAACAGGCTGTTGAATAACAGTTATCTTGTCTTGGAGGTCATTCTGATAAACAATACTTTCACAAATGCTGGCTATATTACTGGCTTCTATGGCATAGACTATTTTGGCCCCAGCCCTTGCAGCAAAACATGAGAGGATGCCTGTTCCTGCTCCTATGTCAAGCACAACTTTACCATTGAATAAGTGCTTGTTTTGGTCAATAAACTGCATATATGATAATGTTCGAGGCTTGTCTTTTAACATTAATTCATGTACAGAAATGTCAACATAACTGTTAAAATATTCATCGGAACAAGTTGCTCCTGCTAATTTTGTATTGTGTGGTTTACTTTGTGTATATCTGCTGCCAATGTCTCGATCATCATCATCAGAATTGGAAGTTGGCTCTACTTTGACAACAGTGGGAGCCATTGAAAATGGATCAAGGTCAGGCTCAGGACAATTTTGGAACTTTGAGGGCAAAATATTTGTGTGGTTCATTTGGAAACTTGGAGCTGAAAAAAAGAAAAAGAAAAATTATAATTATTATTAATTTTTTTTTTCTTAACTGAAGACAAAACTTTTTAAAAGAATTAGAAAAAAAATTTTTTACGTAATGTTAAAATTTGATTTGGTTTATTAGGTAAACAAATGTTGTTGTTTTTATTTATTTATTTTCCACATTTATTGAACATATATAATATTTGGTTTCACTATTTTCTGTTTTTTTTCAGGTAATTTCAATAATTCCATCTTTTATTTTTTAGGTTTGGTTTGGTTTCTTTGTTTAATGGCATATCAACCTTTGTAGGTTATTTAATGCCAAAGCTATTCTCCTAGAAGAACAGTAGTGGTACTATTTAACCCATAGCTGGGAGGATAAGGTGGTTCATACCTTTCCCAAGGGCATTTGCCCGAAAGTGAACGTAATAGCGCGACTGGAGTACGAACTTGCTTACTACAATTCCCCAGTTCATCGCTTTAACCATTACACCACGAGGACACCCCCTTATTTTTTAGGAAAGAACTGCACTACATGCCATTTGCAGTCTTTTAGGGAATTGATATTCTATAAAGAGCAGAATAAACAGTAAAAACAGTGGACAACTGAAAACTACCCAATTAAACTGTAACAATTTTTGGTTGGTCACTGAAGAAAAAAAGCCATCGAGTGTTATCCTCACAGAATATTAAGCTGTTTTCTCAACCAATTCTGAATCAATTACAACTTTTAAATGATCTAATGAAGAGCAAAATACTTTAAAAGATTTTATAGGAAAGGATTCTCTTTCAATCCTACCAGGCCCAGTCAGCTGGGGCTGTAGAATACAACAACTGCATCTTTACAGAAAGGATAAGACTCTCCCAACAAGTGTCCTGGATATGACACTATCCCTTCATTGCCATCACTTCCAGGTCCACTCTGGCCCAGAGTGGTAGCACCTGATAGCATTAAACTGTGTACTTATGCTAAACTGAATTATTTGAACTGTTTTTGACATTGAAACTGCGTACTTATGCTAAATAGAACTATACTGTGTACTTATGCTAAACCAAATTGTTTGAAATAGAACTGTTTCTATGTATAAAAATGGATTTGGCATTAAATAATCTACAATGGTTGATATGCCATATAACCAAACCAAATAAAAAATGAAATATTGCCCAGTCAGCTAGGGCAGCAGAATACACAGACTGCATCTCAGCAGAGGGGTAAGACTTCCCTGACGAGTGTCCAAGATATGACACTAAACAATCTGATGGTAAGACTTCAACAATGCTGGAGCTTTGGGGAATGTGAAGTACCCTTTCATTGCCATCACTCCCAGGTCCACTCTGACTTGGAGTGGTAGTACCTGAAGGGTCCTATCTATGGGTCGAATAGAACTAAACTGTGTAATTACGCTAAACTGAATTGATTGAAATTAACTGTTTTTACATTTAATTGTGTGTTTAAACTGTGTACTTATACTAAACTGAATTGTTTGAAATAGAACTGTTTTGACATTTAACTGTGTGTAAACAAAAAACTATACTTATACTCAAGTGAATTGCTTGAAACTTTTATCAAAATGACTTAATTGGATGTTAAATGACTTGGAAAGGGTTGATACACAGTAAAACCAACCAATTCTACAATCAGCTTTTTTGAATGAAGATTAATTTTGGGAACAGTAATGATTTGTTTTACTTGCTTCACAAACATGTCGTAAAACATCCATTATTCATTGCTTTTCACAATTTGTTTTAAAAATACAAATGATTCTTTATGAGTTGGATGTTTTGCTTATCTTCCACATTATTTATCTTTGATTATTCTCATATAACATCTTCATTTGATAGCAAGAAACCTCAAGTAGTTTATCCAACCATAGGACATTGTTCAGTATTATTCCCAGCATAAAACTTTATGGCACTATGGACCTTTGCTGTGTTAGTAGATAGTGTTAGATGTATGTGTGTGTGTGTGTGTGTGTGTGTGTGTGTGTGTGTGTATAGTTGCAAGTTGAGAAGACCACTCTGGCCGCAACTTAAAAGACTAAAAATCTGAACAAGAAGCATCACTTTTTAAAATAACTACAAAATTTCCAGAAGCTTTTCACCGATCAATATTAATACTATAAGATGATATAAAAATGTGACTGATAATTCTTTTTCTGTTATATAAATTTATTTTCTTCTTATAATTTCTATAGCAGGGAATTAGAGCAAATATGTGCAATGTGTGCATCTATAATACAAGCTGCAAACAATATGTAGCTTGCATGTATGAAAAACAAGGCATATATTTTGGAATACAATTTCTAGAATATCATCTTCATTTCATTTTGAGCATTGCCAAATATAATACACAGCAAATAACACTGATCTGGGTGGTGGTTTTTTTTTTTTTTGGATATCTTAAGAAAGCATAAAGTAAAAGTAGCAGATTTTTGCTTGTATCCTGATGAGTTAAAGAGAAAAGATTAGGATACATTTCAGATGTTACTGTATCTTTATCAAAGTTGTTAGCATTGAGGATGATGATGATGGAATCTGAGGAAAAGGTTGTTCTTTATAACCTGGTGCAGGTGACTGGAGAAGCAGTAGTGTATGCAAAGTGGATCCGTTGATGCTATGAAAACAGGAGGAGGGTGAGGATCAGATTGATGTCTACCAATTTTTATTTATACCTGTGAAAGTGCAGATATATGCTACGTGAGGTTTGAGCTATAGCAGTGATGCTAAATATTTGTGAGGAGAAACATGATCTTATTTCTTCAGGGTGTAGTTCTGTAATGCAATACATGGAACACAAATACAAAATACGCATCTTCTGACCACAGATCCATGTAAAGTGTAATAAAAATTTACAGCTTTTTCTCTTTCTCTCTTCCCATATTGAAACTTTATGAATTGTATAATAGACATTTTTTATGATGAACAAGAGAAAAAGCAGAACAATTTTCTTTACCTCTTGTTGTTGTTGAATTAATACGGTCAAAGTTTGGAAAAAGTTGTAGGTAGAATTAGTCAGAAAGCAATTACCGATATATCAATTATTATTAGTAACGATTACCAAATAATAATTGGGAAGGGCTTGTGTGATCTCCATACATGGTTTAATGTAGATCTACTAAATTTGGTAGGTAAACCGAGGAGAAAGTTTTATAACGGAAAGAATTTTTTCTTCCTCATATGAACAATAATTAGCAAGAAACCATGTTGCTGCAAAATATGATAGTACAGAATTAAAATTCACAAACTTAGAAAAGATGGTCTTCAAAAAATAATTATTACTAATTAACTAAACATTACTAATTAAGTTTAGTTGTTTTTAAAGTGGATATATAAAAAATAATTACAAATTCGGAACAGAAAAAACAATTATTTAAAATCAATAAATCTATTAAGTGTCACTCATTTAAATTTAAAATTATTTTTCACTAAAAGTGAAATTTTTCAAAGAACAAAATTGACTTCATAAAAAAATATAATTGGTAAATTTCTTATTTATTATGTAAACTTATATTTTATGATAACAATTAACATTTGAAATGAAATTTTTAATTAGTAACAAAGATTATAAAATAGATATTGTTAACAACAAATTAAGTAGGGAGGGGGGAGGGATTACATTTGGTTGGTTGTTTGGATTTTATGACATATCAATCTTTTTTCTTTAACACTTGTCAATACAGATAAAAGGTAATACTACAAAACTGAAGGAAGTTGAAATTTATGCTTTTTTTTTTTGCTTTTATCCTAAACACAAAACTATCAGCAACCAGAATTTGACATTATTTTTTATTCATTCTTCTAATAGCCTCATAAAAGCAAGGAAATCCCTTTACATTTACAAAAGAGAAGAAATATTACAATCGTAATCCATAAATCTTCTAAGCTTAGAAGATTAATAGATTAGATTACTTTCTATATAATCCATACTATAAAAATTAATTGTGTGTGTGCATATATATTACTCTCTAACCTAAAAATGCAAGGGGGTGTCCTCGTGGTGTAATGGTTAAAGCAATGGACAGCAGGATCGTAGTAAGCAAGTTCAAACTCCAGTCGTGCTATTACGTTCACTTTCGGATAAATACTCTTGCAAAAGGTATGAACCCTCTTATTCTCCCAGCTATGGGTTAAATGGCACCACTACTGTTCTTCTAGAAGGATGGCTTTGGCATTAAATACCCTACAAATGTTGATATGCCATTAAATCAAACCAAACCTAAAAACATAGCTTATTAAGCTTATTGTAAGGACCTGTATGTTGTTTGCCATGTATATGCATGTAGACATTGCCTCATGTATATACAAAGTGTACAAAGTTGTCTATATAAATATAACAACAGACTTCTACATGCAGTTATTGTCCTATGTATTCAATTTACCTTTTTCAGACAATTATTATATTGTCATTTATACACATATTACAAAACTGTGTATTCTTCTCCAGTTTAGTCATTTTCTAAAAAATGTTTCAAAAATTTGTTGACTATAATAGAAGAAAAACTGTCACATGGTTTTATACTTCAAGTAAGGACAGAACAATTAACAGCAAATAAACAAATAGAAAGGTTATATGCATTTATGTTGAAACAGTTTTCAAAAGAAAAAAAAAACACAAATATTTAAATTGTGTGTTTTTCTTTTGAAAACTGTTTCAACATAAATGCATATACCAAGATAGAACACAAACAAATATTGTAAAGAAAAAACTTAAAAAGCTGATATCAACATTTTATAAGCAGTAAAGAATTTGACTAGTTTATATACAACTTTCTAAAGAAATAAAAAGATACACAACTGAAGATGCCGACATAGAACATAAGACATTATAGCAAGTTAATACTGAAAAGCTGGTATTTGAAGGCCAGTCGGGAAGTTATAGAAGAATAGGTAATAAAAGTTTAATGAAGAAATGACTAGTTGACTGATTTTTGGAAGACAGTCAAAGGTTGTCACAGTCTTTTCTTCTGTTTATGCCTCTATTTTGAGTGGACCAACATTGAATATGCACACACACACACACACAAAAAAAAAGAAATGAGGTTAAAATCTTTCTACTAGTTCTGAATTTAGTCATCAACCATATTGCAGACTGAAGTAAAGGCATGGGGGGGTAAGGGAATGAGAGAAGGGGTATGCATGTGTCTATTCTTAGAATCCCTTATTTAATGTGGCAGAAAAAAAAGAGCAATGTGTATTGATAAGAGGTAGGTGGAGGAATATCTTTATTTTTAGAAGTGGAGCAACAATTACAGTTAACATTAATGAATGTTGTGTATACACAGAATTAATTGATTGACCCATAGATCATTATGTTTACATATAAACAATAGTAGTGACATATTAATAAGTACATGGCTGATAGCAACATAAAAATATGAAATGACAAACATTTACGTGCTATTTATATCAAAAGAAACAAACTCAAAACTCTAGTAGATGAGTAATTTCCTTTAGATAAATAGAAAATTATTTATATATAACAACCAGGTGCAAAAAACATAAACCCTTTTTAAAATCAGTATGATTAAGAAAGAAGTTTTAATGTTTTCAAAAAATATTATTTTCAAAACAAAAAAGAATTAAATATTACAATATTGGCAAGAACACTTTTGCTAATCAATATTAATTAAGAAACTTTTTATAACTTTTTTCTTTGATCCAATCATTTTAATAGAAACCATTAAAATTCTATAGAACAGGAAATTTCAGAACAACAATTTGTATCTTTATTTATAAACATAAATTATAGTTGATTTATGTCTAAATATCAAAATTTGTTTCATTTGCATTTCTCTGTTGAACATTTAAATTGTCTGGATTTTTTAATCTTTTTTTTTTATGAGACAAGAGAAGTTCTTTCTCTTAGCAATCAACATCTTTCATACTCACAAAAAATCTCAAGCTTCAAGTAATTCAACACACCAATATCATTTTGAAAGATAAAACAGGATTTATTCAGTTAATTGGCTGCTGCCCGGAAAAATGTAATAAATTTAACGAAGATTTCACTTTTATGTAAAAATAATGATTGAAGCTCTTATTAACATGAAAGATTTATTCCCCTTGTTGGTAGGGTTCAAAATGTATTGAATCCCCTACAAAAAGGAAAGACTACTACTCAGAAAGAAAGAAGTGTCTTGAGTATGACAGTAAACTGCATCTGAAAGTGAGGCTCTAGTTGTGGAGCCCTGGGGAAGAGTATTGAGTCACTCATTCATTGCCACTCTGATCTGGAGCAATAATACTTGTTAGGGTTCAATCTATCGATAAAACAGTTTGAAAACTTAATATTAGATGAGAATAATTAAAACTATATATCATCATCATATCGCGCTGGTAGCACGGATATCCCTGACCCTCTCTTGCCACTCCTCCCTATCATTCATCGCCCTAGGTAGGTCTTCAGGACAGCATCCCGTATCCTCACATAGCTGCTGAATGTATGTTCGTGCTGGTCATCCTGCTTTTGCACGGCCATGTGTGTGGGGGGGGGTCCATAAGAGTACATCACTTTGATTATCAAATATGAATAGTTGAAACCATATAAGTAAAGTAAAGTTGGCGACCGTAGACGAGGGCAACCCGAAAGCTCCCTTTTCAATAGCTACTACATCGAGGTGAAGAGAGGGCGCTACTTCTTTCCCTTGATTGCTCCACTTTGCCCTCAATACGTACCTGATATTGCTGAGTGTTAAGCAAGGAGGTATCAAGTACCATTTTTAAAGTCTTTGATATGACGTGACCTGGGATTGAACCCAGGTCTCCCAGACCCTTGACGAACACTCTACCCACTAGGCCAATGAGCCAGTTGAAACCATATAATTATATACAAATCATTAGTATTCAATAAAAATATCTGAAATCATATAACTGCAAACAATTGATTATTTGGATTTAGAGTAATTACTTAAGAGGTGCCCGTGGTGTAATGGTTATCGTCGTAGGAAATGGACACGGCGACATGAGTTCAAATCCTGGACGAGACTGATTGCATTTCACATAGCACTAATACCCTTGGGAGAGATATGAATCCAATGAATGCCCAATAGTAGGGCAGACTAGGTTCTTCAGCCTTGGTGAGGCAACTAGTCTAGGAGAAGGAAAACTCTGAATTCAAACCTGTTAAACTCCGCTTAAAAATTGACCTTGTGTCATATCCTGCCCGAGCGGAGGGGTTGGTAAATATGGTAATTACTTAAAGCTATAATTACTTACAAAGGTTTATCATGAAGAATAACATGAATCCATATAATTGCTAAAACAAAAAAAAAGACTGACTTCAGCATTAAATAACCCAACAAGTGTTGACATGCCATAAAGCCAGCCAACCAACCAACCAAAATTTATGATCTGACTTTTTATGAACAAAACTCAGAGATGCAGGTGTTTCAGTCATTTGGCATTCAGGCTTAGCAACCAATCAATTTTTGATTTAACTGATTTATAGGTAGATCCTGTTTTCTTTGAATAATCATCTTACATTGATAGATTTCTTTGACATGACTTCTATTGCAATGAAGCCCAGAGCTGTAGAAAATGGCAACTGCCCCTCTGCAGAGGGGTAAAATGAGGCTACCTGTTGGCTGTGGATGGAGATCCGTAATGCTTAATGACAGGATCCCAGTGGCTGAGCAGTCCTTGATCCAGCAACCAAAGTGATCAAGTAACTTGCAAAACTTTCTTTTGGCCCTTACAGTCAGAGAGCCCTGATCCAATCAATCTGGTGCCCTAGCGCACCTATAGGATTGTCCCAACCAGATTCTTCAAATGCTTCTAGTGGCAAACAACTACCCAACCCTATTTTATCTTAAAAGTGCTTGAAGGGCAGAGATAGCAATACTTGAAACCATTTAAACTGTATACAAACAAATAAATAGAATTATTATTATCAAATAACAATACTTGAAACCATTTAGTGTTCTGGTCATGACACTAAACTGCATCGGATGGTGAGGCTCGTTTTGAAGTTTGGGTATATGAAGAAGTACTCCTTCATTATGATTATGCTCAAATCCACTCTAATCCAGAGTTGTATTATCTGTTAAGGGTCCCATCTATGAGTCAAATAGAACAGTTCAATCATTTACTTAATAAATAGAATTAGTAATGTTAAATAGCAATACTTAAAACCATTTAACTGTGTGCAAACAAATCAGCTCTAACAATTCATTTAAAAATAAAGTTACCTACCAACTATTCATTTACAAATCATATTTGTGTGTGTGCGCGTGTGCGCATAAATAGAATTTGACATTAAGGTTGGTTGGGTTTTGTGGCCTATCAACCATTGTAGGTTATTTAATACCAAATCCTCTTATATATATATATATATATATATATATATATATATATATATATATATATATATATATATATTAATTATATATGACTTATAAATGCATAGTTTGTAGATAACATTTTTAAACAAGCCAGAAATCAGTTAAATGGTTTCAAGTATTCCTATGTAACACTAACAATTTAACATCAATCATTTGTTTGCACACAGTTAAATAGTTATACATATATGATTTGTAAGGGAATAATTTGTTGGTAATCTTATTTTTAAAAACGTTAGAGCTAATTTGTTTGCACACAGTTAAATAGTTTCAAGTCTTGCAATCTAAAATTAATAATTCTTTTTAATATTAATCATTCATTGGCACACAATCAAATGGTTCCAAATATTTCTATGCAATAGAAATAATTCAGTTTTCGCACAGTTAAACAGTATTCCTATCTAACACAAATAATTTTATTTATTATTATTCATTTCTTTGTACACAGTTAAAATTCTCCAAGTATTGTTACAAGGATCATTAAATAAGTTTCCAGACTTTTTTCATATGGGCACGTTTATTGATAGTACACACATGAAACTCTAGTCCCCTTCGAAGTAATCTCCTCTGGCTGTAATGCACTTGTTGTACTGTTCCAATAACCTCTGGAAGGCCCCATGGAAGTCCTCTTGTGTGAGCATGTCAATGACCTTCGTCACAGCTTCTTTCATCTCCTCAATTATCTCATAACGACAGCCTCTAAGCTTAGGGAATAACCAAAAGTCACAGGGAGCAAGGTCTCGACTATAGGGAGGGTGAGGAACTGTCTTGATGCCCATCTTGGTCAAACAGTCTGTGACAAGGATGGAGTTATCAATTGGCGCATTGTTCTGGTAGAAATGCCTCTGACCCGATTTGAAGAATGCTGGCCTCTTCCGACGAAATCTCTTCCTGAACTCCCTTAAAACCTCAATATAGTAACCCTAACCCTAACCCTTTGGCCAATCAACTCTGGTGTATTGACTTCCTTACTCCTCCCACACCTTTCATCATCCCTCACAGACTCCGTGCCTTCCTTGAATCTCTTATGCTACTCAAAAACTGATGCTCGATTCGTGCAAGATGGTTAAAAAGCAGTCTGAAGCATTCCATACGTTTCTGTGGTATTTTTTCCAAGTTGAAAACAGAATTTTATTCCATATCGTTCTTCTAAAGTGTGCACACGTCCAGATTGCATTTTTGAAATTCACCAGCTGTGACAATCAGGCTTTAGTAGGGTGTTTTCCAATTCCTGCTGTAGCTGTTCATTTGAATCTGAAATCATAAAAATTGGTCAGTCATCTCATAAGATATATAGCAATAACATACTGAATTTTCAAGAGTCTACAACAATTTTAAATGTCTGTACAAAAAAAGTCTGGAAACTTATTGAATGCACTACATATCTAACACCAATAGTTTTATTTGCACACAGTTAAATAGTTTCAAGTATTGCTATGTAACACTAACGAGTCAATGCTTTTTCTAAACATTGGAATCCTTAAAAATATGATGCAATACAAAGTTCTTTTTCTCATGAACTTCAATATTAGAGTCCCCACCCTATCATTGCAATAGATAGTTTGGTTGGTGGGGTTTTATGGCATTGTTGGTTATTAAAACCATTGTTGGTTATTCAATGCCAAATCCTATATATATATATATATATATATATAAGATAAAATATTCAAATGAACCTGAGTTCATTTTTATTGCACACTGTTAAATGGTTTCAAGTATTGTCATATAGCTATCACTATATATATATATATATATATATATATATATATATATATATAAACAGGATTTGGCTTTGAATAACCAACAATGGTTGATATGCCATAAAACCCAACCAACCAAACTATCTATTGCAATGATAGGGTGGGGACACTAATATGGAAGTTTATGAGAAAAAGCAATTTGTATTACATTATATTTTTTAAGGATTCCAATGTTAAAAAAAAACTTTTTTTTAAATTGTGGAGTAAATATTCAAGAGTTTTTACCAATAAGTCAGACTTTTGTCAACATCTCATTCATCCTATTAAAAAAAATGCATTCTATATTTTCATTTTTCTTCTATATCACAATAATAACAAAATTATTAATTGAAAATAATAAGATGGACATATCATGGCTGTCATGTTGCTCAAGTAATTTTCTTTTATGTCATTATTAAACATAAAACAATGGAACGAACAAATGGAATATTAAACATGGATTCTTTTTAATTTTCCTATTTATCTTTCCTCATCCATTACTTTAATTCTTACATCTTGTAATGTTCTGGCCATTAAAAAACAACATAAATCTAAATGTTTTTTTACAACTCTATGTAGACACTAGTAGAAAGTGTTGAAACTTTGGCCTTTCAGTTTATTTACTGTCACTCAATAGAATTGGATTTTATTGTCCTAATAGAAACAGAACTAAATCTAAATAGTAAGTTATTTCTATTCTGATCCAATAACACATTTTGCAAATATATAAATATTTTTTACCTTTATGTCAGTCTAGTAATAACATTATCTAAAAGGTCAGAATACATTAGGAGTTTAATTTTTCTTTAAAACCCATACTCCTGTCACTTTTCATTACTGTATATGGATATACCTATATACAAGCAAAGACATTATAAATATTTTCAAAGAAGTAGAAAGAAACTTACAGACTAATAAAGATAATGACTGTTAAAGTCTAAACCAAAATGTCATGATGTGAATTTATATATTTGGAAGCACTTAGACTCTTGGAGAATTATTCTATCAGTAGCATAATGGTTTTAAGGAAGATATCTAAAATTATGTGATAATTACCATTATTAGAAAATCTTGATGAGAAATTGATCCATTCTAAGAGGAAGTATTGCTGACTGAATACACAGGAACTCATACATACACACATTATATATATATATATATATATATATATATATATATATATCATCATCATGCCGTGCCGCTAGCACGGATATATATATATATATATATATATATATATATATATATATATATACACACACACTAAAAAGCTTAACAGAAGAGACAAGAGATCAAAAAGAAATATTCTGAACCAATAACAAGTATACTAAAAACTATTTTAAAAAAATATTTTGTTACAAAATCATAAATGCAAATTAATTATAAATGAACAACACATGAACAGAGAAATAATTCTCTTAAATATTTTAGTTCAACTTTATTTATTCAGCAATGAAGGGGATACTCTGCATTCCCCAAAGCTCCAGCATTACTGGACACTCACCATCAGATTATTTAATGCTGTATTCAGGACACTCATTGGCGGTGGTGGTGGTTGGGGGTCCTTACCTCTCTGCAGAGATGCAGTCAGTGTATTCTACTGCTGACTGGGCTAGAAGAATCCTTGGCCCAATTGCAGTTTTATGTAAATGTAAGGAATGAGTAAAAAAAGATTGTTTAAAAGAATATTACATAAAACAGCAGTTCAATCATTAGTTATCTCAATATATGCCGAAAATTGGTCAATTGTGTTTTCTTTTCAAAAGTCACTTTACTCTTAATTTCCACAATCTAACAATGACAATATATGATCATCATCATCAATGACAATATATGATCATCATCATCATGTCGCGCTATCAGCACAGATATTTCTGACCCTCTCTCGCCACACATCCCTATTGTCCATTGCTTCCGGCAGGTCCTCAAGGCTAAATCTCGTGTCGGCACATAGCTGTTGTATGTAGGTTCAAGCTGGACATCCTGCCTTTGTTCATACTAAAATTCTCAAGATATTCTTATAACTCAGCAAAAATGGCAAAATCATAACAAGAATTTTATCAGAGTAATATTTTAAAATGCTTTAACTTAGAGAATAAAGCAGTTTCCAGATCAATTTGCAATTGAATGATAATTTTGTAGAGTCTACATTTGTGCTGAATGTCATTTTTTAATCATCCTGTGGGTGTTAATAACCATGCTAACAATAAGATCAGTAAAGTCAGGTTCACAAATTGAAAGGAAAAGAATGAAGTCAAAAATCCAGGATCAAATGATGAAATGACAGATTAAAAAAAATGAAAACTAAAAGAATAGAAAAAAAAATCCAACATAGAGCTTCTCACTCACTCACAAAGCCAACACCCCCCCCAAAAAAAAACACAGCCAACCGTTAAAAAAAGTGACTACTTTTACTGAGGAGACAAAATTTACAATTGGTCATGACAATTGAATTGTATAAAAAAATATTGCCATATTTTGAGATATACTTAAAGTGATAAGTATCTAAGATTTATTTTTTCTTTTAACAGAATGCACGCAGAACATAAACCCTTTTCAGTAAAACAATTACAGTCTCCTCTGAAAAAAGTGCAATTTAATCATCCATCAGAGAAATGAAATTAGAACTATGAAATGCTAATTCAAATCCTTCACGCCTTTCTGAATAGAAATACCAATATCATCATCCACCACTTTTATAATGGTAATTTGACAGATTCAAGATCCATCTAGTATTTTTATAAGCAGAGTTATATAATCATGTT
Source organism: Sepioteuthis lessoniana (assembly GCA_963585895.1). Classification (NCBI taxonomy): domain Eukaryota; kingdom Metazoa; phylum Mollusca; class Cephalopoda; order Myopsida; family Loliginidae; genus Sepioteuthis; species Sepioteuthis lessoniana. The sequence goes on along the minus strand of OY757926.1, from coordinate 1,258,599 downwards.
AGAATTTAAAGTGAGAAATGATCCATATCCTGCAAAACTAAAATAAGATTTTAGAAGAATTTAAATTGTCATACAGAGAGAGAGAGAGAGAGAGATTGAAATTTCTCCATAACTTATTAGCATCAAAGATATTTGATGAAAAAAATTCAAGTAAGAAAGCATTATTCTCTGTGCAGAATGCTAAGTTGAAATCTGAATGAAATTACCATCACAAAGCAAAACAGATGTGTTACAAATAACGGATTTGTTTAGTTTGTAAAACAAAATAAAACGACAAAAGAATAAGAGAAAGAAAAATTAGACCTTTCTCAAATTGTTACCTATTTGACACTGATGATCAAGTAACAACTGATATTGTCAATGTGTTAATAAAAAAACTAAACAAATATGTAGTTGGGTGATATCTTCTCAGGTACTATGTTTTGGCAGAGAAAGTGTAAGTAGCAAATTGGTTTCAAATTCAGAGTTCAAGGAGAAAGGAATGGTAGCTAAAGAACACAAGGAATTCATTACATGATTTAAGGAGTGGTGAGAGAGAGAAAGTGGGAAAATATATTTTCCTTGTTGAAATAAATGAAGGTTGAGATTGAAGTGTTTCAGCTCTGGCATAAATCCACCTCCATTTTCTGTAGGTAGGAAACTTGAAAGGAAAATGGTAAACATTGAAAAGAAGACAGGAGAGAAATAGTAGAGCTTGGCTAAACACAAGCCCCTGGGTGGATATGAGCCACACCCTCTACTTATGTAATTGATAGGACAGGGCCAGGAAGATGTACACAAAAATGCCATCTTGCAGACTGAAGTAGTGTAGAACATACTACAAAACAACAAGGGTTATTTTAGTCATTTAGTTTTATGATGAATGTTAAGGTGAAAAACAACAGTAGCATTGCAGCAAGTTGAAAAACTGGTATTGGCTGATTCGGGGTTTTTATTTGTGTTCTTCTGAAAATAAAATACGGCTAAAACAAAGCATTCCTAAAAAGGTTAATATAATTAAGAGATGTTATCTTTTAGTTAACTGAAAGTAATTGCATTAAAATGAAATAGGTGGCCAAAAGAAAGATTATATTGCAACTATACAAGTTATTGTAAAAAGAAAGAGAAAGTTTCAGAATAAATTAAAGATTTGTATTTTAAATTTCAATTGAGGACAAGAGAAAAGCAAAGTTAAGAGGAAGCATAAAATAGGTAGTCAAAGATAATAAAAAATAAAACTAAGAATCTTTCTAAAATTATAAGAGACAAGTAATTGAGACCAATTCCATTCTAGAAAAGTTATTTTTTTTAATATATATGAAGTGGGTTTTTTGGTTTATTTCTGGATTTAACAATGAGAAGATTCCTTATCCAAGTTGATTCCAGTGATAAATATGAAAAAAATAATCATTTACAGTTTTTAAGTCAGAACATTTCATTTTTATTTAAATAATTTTGTGCTACCGCTAAAAACAAACAAAAAAAAAAAAATGACTTTTTGGTCAAGCATTAAAAATTGGTAATCACAAGAAATAAGAAACATGGATAACAAATGTTTCAATAAAAAAAAATAAAAAAATAAAAAATCAAATTCAGGACTTCAATTTGCTTCATTCAGTTTTTTTATTGAATTGAAGCTCAAATTATTTCCTTTTAGACAACAATTTCTCTTGATATGTATACGTAAGAAAAAATAAAAACCATAGTATTCACCAAAATTGTATACATAATACTTTATATATTTTAAAACTGGAAGTTTTAAGAAAATAGAAAAAGTTCAAATAAAGATTAGATATAAAAGTCATTTCATGATTACAAGTTGCATTATCGCAAAAGTCTGATAAACTGAGTCTAGATTTCTTGTGGAACTCTGTATATAACAGTTTTTTTCTTAAAAAAGAAGAAAAGAAAAACTACTGTACACAGTAATTAAGAATCAAAAACAGGAGATAAATATTCCCTTGAAATTACTTATGACAATGATGTATAACACAGACAGCTTTACAAATCCTAAAATCTATAAAAAAAAAAAAAAACCCACATCATTATATTCTAAATGTCAATGTGTACGTGTATGCGTGTGTAAAAATAAAATGGGTGATGGCATATATGAATGTAAGGTAATATTGCATCAGAAACTCATTGTTTAAAAAAAGAAGGAATTTCTGGCAAATATATAAAAATGCCTGCCAGAAGATTCTTTTTCTGCTTAAAAGTGGCAGGTGTGATGTTAGAGTAACTTGCATACCAAATAGCAGAACAAAGGAAGAGCAAGTCCAGCTGAGAATTGTTAGGTAAATAATCAAGCAATCCTCCAGATATTTTAGGTAGCCAAGTTTACAACCAATAGAGAGGGGAAATGAAGAAGAGAAGAAAAATACACAGGCAAAAAACTAAACTGAAGGTTTTTTCCTGGTTGTTATTTTAAAAAAAAACAAACACACAATTTCCTCACACTTTTATTTTTGTCTTAATCAACCCAACATTGAATTTTTTTTTTTAATTACAAGCAGTAAACACCACTCCTAAGAAAACTTCTCATAGAGCATTTACTAAAAAAAGCAAATTGGGTCTTTGGCAGCCATTGATGTCTAGTAACATCCTATTTATAGAATTTTATAGATGATTTCAAATGAATAGAAAAATAAGGGGAAATAATCTATAATTAGAATGTAATAGTTATTTCCATTATGAAATTATAATGCACTATACAGAATCCATATTATTAAATTGGAAATTGCTATATTCTCTAAGTTTGGGCATTTTGAAGCAATTTTAACAAAACAAAACAAATAAAAAAATCAATTTTTGCTTTGCTATGCTAACATAAAATTGGATCATAATATATTACACAAATATCAACATATTTGTGTCTCATTTTCCAAACATATTCTTAAATTTCTTAATACTCATAAATTATTTTTTGCTTCTTCTATAAGAGAAACTATAAAAGATATTTATGTAGACATAAATGAATAAGTCTACATTTAGGTTATTATCACCAAAAATAAAAATTCAAAAAGCCTTGAATCTCTGAAATTTGACAAGATAAAAAAGATAAATAAAAAGCATTTAAATTCTTTCTACTTGAAACCTTCTCCACCTCACATATTAGATTATTATTATTATTATTATTATTGATTTTAACTAGTATTTTCTTTTCATCTAAAGTTGATTAAACCAAAAAAAAAAGGCTTTTTAAACAAAAAAAAAGTTGTTATTTCTATGACAGTAAGCATATTAGACATGAACTAACTATTTGCCCAGCAGAAATCTACTGAGACAAATTGCATCACCAATAATGTTAGAAGAACAGTTGGTATTATCCAATACATCATCTTCAGTCTTGTTATGTTTGTTGTTATTGTTACTCGCAGTTGTTTTTTTTTTTATCACAACTCATCCCAAAATGTAACTAAAATTAAAAGAAAGAAAATATAAGCCAAAATTTATTGATTAAGAAATCTTGAAAAAATAAGTTAAGATCAATTTAAGTTTTTGAGCCACTTTTTTTTACTTTTGTGTAGAACTATTTGGTTTCTTTCACTCAGTAGATCCCAAAAATGGGATTCATTTTTTGACATATGATAAATATCCATATGAATTTTATATTATAAATATTTATGTTAATTTTTAGAAAAGTTTAACATTTTCACTTCTGATAATTCCAGTAGGCATTCAAAATTTTCAATACCAAATCAAAAAGTTAATTTACTTTTATCAACAAAAAAAAAAAGAAAGAAAAAAAGTATTGATTCTTTTAAAATTTAGAACATTGAAAAAATGCATAAAGCTTTGTTAGCAAACTGCAAAGAGATTCAAATTCAGCCACTTCTACTTTCAAAACAATTATTTCAATTGTTGTGGATGTAAAGGCAAGCGGATAAACCCTCTGACAGCTCAACACAATGCCTAACCCGGTCCTGGGCATATGAATCCTTCGATCAGGGGAACTACTGCTCCTCATCTATAAGGGTGGCTTCTGTAGATGAGAATAAAAACAGCCATCGAAAGATAACCATGACCCAAGATAATGAAGTATGATACAACATGCTAATTTCTACATTCATCATAATAATAATAATAAGAAGAAGAAGAAGCAGAAGAAGAAGCCTGGATGAAAGAAAAATATAACAAAATAAAGACTAAAAAAACTTAATACATTTAACAAATAATGAGTATGGGAGAAGAGACTTTTCTTCCTTTTATACTTTGACTTTAGTTTGTTTTTTTATCTAAATTTTTAAAAAATTCTATGTAAAAAAGGAAAAAAAGGAAGAGTTATGTTCTCAAAATTTGTTAACGTTTAGAATGAAAAAATCAGTTTTTCTTTTTAAATGATAATGCTATTTCCTAGTTTATGAAGGAGCGTTTTAAATAAGAAATAAAATAGTCATGAAAAAAATGGATGTAAGGATTTAAAACCAAGTTGTATTAATATGGTGAGAGTTAAAAGTTACTGAGGTATTTTTTTCTGAAAATAATTTTATACTTTTATTTATTTTACAGATATATTTGCCTTGGATGATTTCAAGAAATTTTTAAAAAGAAAACAAATTATTCTAAAAATATCCCAACATTTACTGCATTTTGGCAGTGAAATTATTTTTCTTGTTAAATGATAATCACCATAGCAGAAAGTGCAATTTGAAAAATTTAGCAGATAAAATATATTTTTCTTTATTAGAATTAATTTATATTTATTAATATGATTAAATAATTTTTGTAAATATATTCCAATTGTATTAACATGAGGAATGCTCCAACTTCCAATTTATTTCCATAAAAACTATAACAGATGCAGGAAACGCTATGAAATAGAGAAAGTTCACAACTACAAAACACTATTTTTCCAATCACCTGCCTCATAATTTAATCTTAGACTTTATTTCTTATCATTAGACAAGATACTATTATTTCATAAAATTATTAATAAATCAAGAGACAGTTAAATAATTTATAACATTAAAGTAAAGAAGAGAGTACAGTATGTGTTAAACACACTGTGGATATATGTAATTATACATATTTCTGTGTATATCTCCACAACATATAACCACTTTCAATTACATATATTCATACAAAAGCATATATAACTAAACACTCACAGATTTAGAAACATTAACAACTATACAAATATTTGATTTGGTTTATTTGTTTGATGGCATATCAACTCCTTATGGGTTATTTAATGCCAAAATTTCATTCATTTCTCAGTGTTTCATTACAATCAGAATTATTTATATTTTCAACATTCTATTGCAATCATTTTTTTTTTAAACTTAAAAAAAAAATTTTAAAATCACTTGTTTGCATAGAGTTATATGGTTTCAAGTATTCTTATCTAATACTAATGATTTGTACACAAATATATGGTTTTAAGTCACTTTTCATATTTAATAACCGTCATTTGTTTGCACACAATTATATGGTTTCAAGTATTTCTATCTACCACTAATAATTTGTGAGCAATAATATGGTTTCAAATTAATGATAATAATGATAATCCTTAGAAAAAAATTATAGTTTCAAGCAAATATTCTAATTTCAAATAATTTGCACACAGTGCTATGGTATCACGTATTCCTATCTAATACTAGTAATATTCGAAATGATCTATTTGACCCCAATAGATGAGACCCTAACATGTGCTACCACTCCTGGTCAGAGTGAACCTGGGAGTAATAGTAATAATAGGATGACTCCATACTCTGTAGAGTTCTATAACTGAAGCTTCACCAATTGATACCATTTAGCATCATACCCAAGGCACCCTTTTTTTGTGGGCATTTTACTCTACCTGCAGAGGATGCAATTGCTGTATTTTAAGTCCTGCAGATGCCTTGTGATGTTTAAAAAATATATCATATTTTTTTTGAGTTTGATAGAGAACAAAATCATGGTGTAGGAAAATCATGTCATACCAATTTTCCCAGCATGCCTGCCTTAAAAATTAGCACTCAAACTCCAGGTTTTTACTTGTGCTTCAACACTCAGAAATACAACTTAAGTTATCAGACATGACGTATATAATATAAAAATATCTGTATATTCTATAAAAAAAGCAACACCAAAAGAAAAATCTGGAAAGTAGAAACTGGAATTTCTGGGTAGGAAATAATTATTACTGAATGTTTTCTTTTTTCTTTTTCAATTAAGTTTAAAATTCAATAAGAATTTCAAAATAAGTCATCTATAATATTTTAGTCTTATCCCCTAGAGGTCATATACAGGTTTAACCTTTTGTTTTGACATACACACACTTGGCTGGCCATCAATCATCTAATTTTGTAGGCATACTAGAAAAAAAGCCAAGTGTACCTCAAAACAGTACATTTTTTTCTTTTAATCATGAGATATATCACCCCTACTTGATATTAACGATGTAACAAATTCCTTAAATAATTTTTTAAATTATGCACTAAAACAGAGCTCAAAATTAACATCATCCAGTTGTCAGAGATGGTAAAATATTATATTCCCAGGATAAAAATTTGATTTTTTTACAAACTGATCCAAATTGATTAAAAAAAATTTATCAAATGAATTTTATGTTATTCTTCTACTTAAGAATTTCCATCATTTCCATCACTAAAATACAGGATTATCAAAAATTTTTTAATTCAACTCTTTAGTGATAAAATAAATATATTAACAACCAAGTTTTTATAGTTAATTTCTTGAATGATAGAAATGACAGAAATATGAAATTATATTGTTACTTGAAAATACATTCTAACATTAAAGAAAAATTATTTTCTAAACTTGGTGATAATTAGAAGCTTGGCAACTTAAATGTTTAGATTTAATCAGAAATTAATAATCGATTTTACTATTTTAGTTATAATTGTTCTCTTAGCATGAAGGCTTTATAATTTGGACAGATTTTTTTTCCAAGATAGAATAAAAATAAAGGTAATCTTTAAATTTACATACATCAACTCGTAGGATGTTCAATAAATACATAAACACACAAAAAAGCTTCCAAAACATTCAACAGTTTTTTTTTAAGTATAATTAATCATATCAATCAAAGATTAAGTTTATAATGAAAATAAATGCTTATCTTTATCAGACTTCCAACCATAAATTTCTTATTTTTGTCATATGCACCATTTTCCATTGTATTTTGGCTTGATGAGGTCATAGTTTGATTGGTATTCTGAGAAAGATATGCATTTATTTTCATTAACATATTCAATTATACATTTTAAGAAAAACTTTTTGGATGCTTCATATGATTTTTCAGCATTTATATTCTAGTTAAACATCCTTTTAGATTCATATTTACATCAACACAAAGTTCACCAAAAGATGTTACAAACAAGCATAAAACATGATTGTTACCATTGATTTTTCAATTAGTATCTAGAATTTGTCTCAAATTATATCCAGATGAAACCGACCCATTGGCTTAGTGAGTAGAGTATTTGCCAATGCCCCTGGAGACTGAGGTTCAATCCCAGGTCAAGTCATACCAAAGACTCAAAAAATATTACTTGATATCTCCTTGCTTAACACTCACCATTATAAGGTACGTATCAAGGGTAAAGTGGAGCAATCCAGAGAAAGGAGTAGCACCCTCATCTACACCTCAGTGTAGTAGCTATTGAAAAGGGAGCCTTTGGGTCACCCTTGAATATGGTTGCCAAATTTACTTTTTTCTATATCCAGATTAATCTAAATTCTTCTGCTATTTATCTAAAAGCAATGTAGATACCATTTTATATTCAAGAATGTTAAAATTAATGTTTTAAAAAAAATCATAAAAAGTTTTCGGTACCTCCAGACTTTTGAAAACAAGTGAAACAAATTTTAAAACAAAATGAAATGCTAAATTGTCTTTTGAAAATCTCTATTCAGCTCTTCCACAATATGACCATATGAATAAAACATTCAAATGAGGAAAATGAAGAAAATAAAATAACGAAATCCAAAATTCTTTATAGAAATTAAAGTACTGTGATAATTCAATACAAAATTGTAGCTTCAAGACAAAGAACTGAATTTGTTTTGTTGAAATTTGATATCTGATATCACATGTAGCTACTTTTAAATCACCAGGGTGACTCATAATGTGGATAAGATACTTAGTGAATAAATATTTTAATCTCCCATTTTTAATTCTTTGCAACTTTTACCAATAATGCTACATTTTAAAAGAGGGTCAAATTAAAAAAAAAAATTCAAAATTGAATGAAAGCATTGTTTATTGATAGTTCAAAAAATGATTTTTTTAAACTTTTAATCTTTATTGGAACAAAATATATTAATCTTTTGATCAATGGAACTCAAAAACTTTAAAAAATAGAAAAAATAAGAACTATTTATAGAATAAACAAATACTTTTCATTTGAATAAATACACAAAATCTTTCACCAAAAATAAGAATATCTTTATTTTCTTAACTTCTTTTTATTATAACATTTTTAGAGGGAAAAAAAAAAAGAAAATAAATGAACACATTTTTTATCACCATAACTCAACAGGAAATTAAGAACTGAATTTAAATTTTATCATATTTCTTTTCAAAGTTTTTTTTTTAAATATTCTAAATGTAAACAGAAAATAATTCCTATAATAAAAGAATACTGTAATAGATGAATTCTTAGATTCTTTTTATTGTTAAATTTTTAGAGGGCAGATCAAAATTTGAATTAAATCTTTTGCTTTTCAAAAACTATTAACTAAAGAATTTATCTGTAACTGAACACTAATTGTAAGAAAAAAATGTTTTAAACCTTTCACCAATATAAGATGACATATCTTTATATACTGTTTTGAATTTAAACTAAAAAAGAATTAAAAATTAATAGGTGAAATCTTTCAACTACAAATAAGGACATTTTTAGTTCTTAGTTTACTCCTCTCTTTCCCAGGCACCTCAGGTGGTGTAATGGTTAGCAAGCTAGACTAGCAAACCTACATGAATGAGTTTGAGTCTCATTGAGTGACCCATTCATCTGGCCTTGTGCCACATCTAAGCAAAAAGCTTAGTAAATTACTATTCCTCTCTTTCTCATCTCACTCACTGGTGTTCCCAAAATCCTTTTAGTCCTGACATAGGCCAGGTACTTCTGCTCGTGTGTGTTTATATATATATATATATATATTACATACATACATACATACATACACACACATATATATATACATATACACACACACACTGTAGTGTAAAAGTCACAAACCATTTAAAAAATTAAGCAATTTTTGAATTAAAAAAAATAAATAAATAAGTAAATAAATAAATAAAAGAAATTTTTCTTTTAATAATATTCATCATGACTCTTGGAAATTACTTTGAACTAATTGTGGGATATAACATCCCTCAAATGAAATATATTATAAATGAAAAATAAAGTATTTTTTTTAAAAAAGTGACTTTTGCATCATTTTATATATATATATATATATATATATATATATATATATATATATATATATATATATATTTACACACACACACACACAAGAATGCTGCGGGCAATATTGAACAAGTCCTGGAGGCAGCACCCCACAAAGCAGCAGCTGTACGGCCACCTACCACCCATCATGAAAACTATACAAGTTAGATGAACTAGACATGTAGGACACTGCTGGAGAAGTAAGGAAAAGCTCATAAGCAACATACTCCTGTGGACCCCTTCACACAGATGAGCAAAGGCAGGATGACCAACTAGAACCTATATACAACTGCTCTGTGCCGATACAGGATGTAGCCTTGAAGACTTACCGGGAGCAATGGACGATAGAGATGGGTGGCAGAAGAGGGTCAGGGAGATCCATGCCATGATGATTATATATATATATATATATATATATGCACAGAAGGCTAAATCACTGATTCCATAACTTACTATGGGGTTATTACCTGAATTTTTATCTGAAATTGTCACTGTATAATGTTTGATGTATGTGAAAAAAATAAGTACACTGACAAAGGTGATTATCTTGAAAAATTAAGATATGAAATAAATAATCTTTTCAACATTGAACGTTATACTTATATGATAAACTTGTATACAAACTTTATATTCTTTTTCTATTAAAAATAGAAAAATAAGTGAAATATCAAGAATTAAAAACGATTTAAATGTGAAAATTTTCTATATTAAATATATAATTTCATAAAAGAGGAGTATAATTAAAATAGTTATTTCATTAACAATGAGTACTATCAGATAACAAAATTATTCTTATTTCCCAATTATATGAGTATATATATATATATATATATATATATATATATATACACACACATACACACATCGATAGCCATTGTCATTGAGCACTCAAATTGAATATTCCTACCCCTAGGATTTTCTCTTCAGATTATATATATATATATATATATATATATATATATGAGATAGATAAATATAGATGGTGGGGTTGTTCACTGGCATAAAAAAAATAAATCACATGAATTCATAAATCAAAATATATTTAATAATCAACTAGACATTATCTTCAAGTATCTTTTAGAATTTTGTTGTTTTTATAAATTATAGTTTTGTAATTAATCACAATATCGGGTGACGTTTTTAAACAAAATAAATGTGCTGTTACAAGTTTTCCTCATGTTTCAAATAAATATAACAAGCATGAAAATATGGATAAGGATATATATATATATATATATATATATATATATATATATAATCTGAAGAGAAAATCCAAGGGGTAGGAATATTCAATTTGAGTGCTCAATGTCAATGGCTATCGATGCGTGTATATATATATATATATATATATATATATATAACTCATAAATCTGCATTGTTTCTGTATTAATTTTTTTTTAAAGTATACTAGAGTAGATGAAACTCAGAAGCACTTCGTATATGGGAAGAGAAGTAACTCGTCATTTATTGGGACGGTTATCTCCCTTGAAGATTTAAAAAAAGAAGGCAATAAATTTGTCCTTCATCCTACCCATTTCTTTAAGGAAGCATTGTCAATTACTAATTTTTCGAATGCAGGTAAAAATGTATGATACGATCAGAAGAATAAAGAGTAGCTCTATGGTTGAATTTTAACAAATGCAATGTGTGGGCCCAATTGTTAAGGCAGGGTTACCATGCTTCTCAATAAAAGGGAAAGCAAGTTCAAGTCTTGCTGGAGGCTTATTCTTTATTTATTAAACTATATTTGTTGGTTATCAACACTTAATGAATACAAAGATCAAATGAGATTAATTCAAATTAATTTGCAGGAATTTGGAATACAAAAATTTTGGCCCAAATTCAAACAGGTTTCACTTGTCACTATTCCTTGTAAATTACAACAAAGACATATTTTCATGCTTGTTGTTATTTAATAAACAATAACTAAAATTCAAAATACTTTCTCTTGTAGTTATTGGTCATCAGTGTGCACTCCAGATTTGTACTTAATAAATACCTATGGTTTAATTGATACTTAAAATAGTTGTCCATTTCTAATCAGTATTTGTATCTAGATTTAAAAAAAAAAAAAAAAACACTTTTTAAAAAAGTAACAATTTTTATGACAAACCGTGCCCACCCCCAAAAAGATAGGCAAAACTTTCATTCTATTGTCCTACTAAACACTTCATAAATATCAAGTTCAGCTGACCAAATTTCATGGTAAGTATTTTTATCTTGCAACCAGTGAGAAATTAATGCGAAATAAATCTAAGATATTCAAATATGAATCTTCTTAATTTTGTTAAATGGTTAATCTTTTGTTAATTTCAATTAAATTCACAAACCCTAAAATATGTATGGAAGAGAGAGAGAGAGAGAGAGAGAGAGAGAGAGAGAAATTTTCTAAAAAATATAATAGAGACTAAAAATTAAAAACTTCTTCTACTCAGTGTATCATTAAGTGATTTGACTTGATACTTACTCAAGTCAAATAGTTTTGTTCAAGTCATGCATAAGTTCTTAATTTTATGATTAATTTATCATAAGTTCAGATTAAAGGTTAATGACAAAATCAGATTTATATATAAATTGTCAGTCTTTGATATCAATAAAAATGATAACTTTTTAAATATGCACATGGATAGCAAAAGCTTTAAAACCTGCTAATGATGACTTAACCAAATTTTTAATACATATAATTCAAGGATCTAAGATTGAAATTAGTCTGTTTTTGTTTTTATGTACACATTTATACTTACATTGAAACAAAAATAGACTATATTCAAATAAAAGCAAGTCAACAAAATAAATTCTTGAATTATGAATTAAAAATTGATTAATCTGTCATTAGCAGATTTTAAAGCTTTCACTCTTTCAGGTATCAAATTTATCAGATCTACAATCTCCTCTAGTAGAATATCTGACCAGGTTCCTGTTTAAACACAAAGTAAATAAGTTTTTCTAAATATTTTCCTTGTTTTACATCTAAAATGATCCAGATATGTTCGATAAGATTACTGGTTGACTGACTTTGCAATATGAGTTACTTTTTAGGCACCCATCATTCTCAAGACTTCATACCATGAAGTCCTGTCCTTCACGTAAACAATGCTGTTTTGGTTCAAATAACCACCAAGAAAAATCAATCTTGCAGAATGGATGTTTTTTAAGTTGTGAAAGCCAGGTGTGCTAAATTGAAAATTAATCACATTGAAAAGGTTGTTTAAGCAAAATTCTTTATTAAAGAATTTTTAAACCTATATTTGTATTGTTTGAAAAGTAAATGAAAAAAATGTGTGTGCTAAGACTAAGTCTGACTAACCCTTTAATTTGCTATTGCTTTCCTTTGCTGAATGTTAAGTGATTTAAATGACTTTCTTCTATCTGCAATGCCTATAATAAAGATAATATAGTGCCATTCTTTATTGGGCTTTAAACACAACCAAATTTAATGCTTTGCAATAATTTTTTTTTTATCTCATTATAAAAAGAAGGAAGTTTGACTTAAACAAAACTGGTTTTATAAATGAATTATACAAAAATGTTGTTGACAGATGAAATTACAATTTTTATTTTTTTGTTGTTGGTTCATTTGATTTATGAGGCGGCTAATTCTTTTAAAGCCTAGCAATTCCTATGCAACTGGAGTTTACCTTCGAGCTGGTTCCTATTAAATACTATAACAATAAGTAAGTTTGTAATGCTCAATGTTATGAAAATAATTGAAGATTTTAGATGTCTGTTATTTCAGATTTGTTTTGTTTCCCAATTTTTTAATTTTATTGTTACTTAATAATCAGTTACTTTTTTGTTGAGTGGCATTTAAAAAAAAACTAAAATTTTTTTGAATCCTTAAATTTTCAATACTATTTTCTGCTTATTTAGAGAATAGTTAGTTCTTACTTGCACTTGATTATCAAAAGCAATATTTTTGTTTGGTCTGCATCCTTTGAGGAAAGTGGAATTGTTTGTTTTAAAGATTAGGATAAACAGGGAACCCTTCTCTAATTAGTCAGTCTAGCACTCAAATTCAATGACAACTACACAGATCCAAATAATACTCTCATTGTTTATTCATTATCATTACTTCCTATTGCTTGTTGCTCATTTTTGGTGAAACATTTATCAGGCCTGAGACGAGATCATTATCAAGAAGATAAAGTTGCAAAGAGAATTGTATTCAAAACATTTCTGAAATGATCACAAAATCTCCAAGATGGATAACAGTTTCAAGTGATGAATGATGGGAGAAATTGTCTATTAGAATCAGAGGAACTAATAAATCAAAAATTCAACAACCAATACCAATGAAAAATCAAGAGTATTTCTTGTATGATAAACACTTTGGTAAATAGTTGTCAGAATAAGGATGTGGAGATGGATAATATTACACTGGCCAGTATCATGTCACCATATACAATATGTTAGTGTTCATTAATTAAAATTTAAAAAAAAAAGAAAAGGAATCAACAGAACAAGAAATCTCATGCATTTAACAGAAAGTTAAGTAAAAGAGACCCTAAGATCAACAAGTTTATAGAAATGGCAGTCTACAAGACTTCCACAAAGTCAAAAGAAAAAAGAAACTGACTTTTTACCAGGTATTGAGAAAGGAAAAGAAAAAATAGGACTTGCAGTAAGATTTTTTGATAGAAAAACGAGTTTTACAAACTTGCAGACACAAAAGATGAGTCTGTTTCATTTCTAAAACCATCTTTTGCTAAACTCACAAAAATATACACTGTCATCAGCCTTGATGGCAATATTAGACACATCAAAATTTTACAAATTATATTTAACTTTATCTTGCTTATAAAATAATCATTGAAGAGTGTTGTTAAGATAGTTGTACATTCCCTGCTGTAATCAATACTTGATGCCCAATTAAAAAAGCAAGTATTTTGCAAAATGACTTTTTAAAGAACTAAATTCTGCTCACTTGAAAGATCCGAACGGTTATTTTTTATCATCTTGTTGGCTTAGTATAAAATATCAAAACTGTTGAAGGATATTTAACTAAAAGAATGACAGGTAAAATTATTATTAAGTGATACAATAACAAAAAATGTAATTAAACAGACTTCACTGTGTTTCACAATGCCAGAAACAGAAACACCAGGAAATAGTTTCAAAAGAAAAAAAATCAATCCAATTCAAGAAAACTGAAAAATTAGTGCAAAAAGTTTGTTAGAGATAGACACACTTTGACACCTTATGGCAAAATACAAAAGGAATGATATAATTATATAACCCATAATGCTCAAATTAATAAAGACCTTGTGATGTACTTTATGCAAATGGGAAAATATGTAACATGGAAAAATGATTTATTTTAATATAAACCAGCAATTTTGCATCAGTTCTGGGGCTTTGAATGTTTTGATCTTTCTTTATAACTTTTATTAATGGCAGTTTAAATAGGCAATTTCTTTGTTTAGAGTGGATAACTTTTATCTTATGGTCTATGGTATATAACAAAGTACATTTCTGAAATATCCATTTTTTTCCAACTAATCTGGGTATGAAACAAGAAAACTAATGGATTATTTGAGAATTTCAGTATGAATGCATATAAAGCTACCATTTTATTTATATTCTTTCCTTACCTTATGAATATAAAAGATATAATGTATTTAAAGATTAAAATAATTTCATTTATGTATGGTTATTTTGTTTGCTTTTTTCGAGAAGTTTTAGTGTTATAGAAAATAAATCAACTATGGGGTATGTAATAAAACTCATTGAAATTGTGTCCCTTAAAACAAAACAAAAAAATCTGCCCAGTTATTGCAAAAATATATCAATAACATTGTTTAGAAAAATTGAGTTTATTTATTCCACAAACAAGTTGAAAGGTTATTCTTAAACTTGAACCAACTTAAATTAGCAGAATAATGGAAATAAGCATTTTACTAAATTGACAAAGTTAACAATTTTCAATTAACCAATTATCTAAAAGGATGTGAATTAACTTTCAACGACGACGACTACTTAGTGAATCAAAATATCACTTCCAACTTATTTCTATGGGAGTTGTTTGACTTGAGAATTATATTTGTAGCAGGAAGTGGACTTGTGTTTTAGATTAGGACAAAGAGCCCTTCTCTGATTGGTCAGTCTAGCAGGGAAATGCAATAACACCTACATGGATCTTTATAAATACTCACGCGCTGGACACGTCGAGCGGTGTAATGGTTAGCAAGTTGGACGGGCAAACATTCACGAGTGAGTTCGAGTCTCATCGGGTGCCCTACTCATACGGCCTTGTGCCACATCTAAGCTAAAAAGCTTAGTAAATCACTAAATACTCACGTGCTTTATCCATTTCTTGAGCAAAAAACCTTTCTTCATCCACGTCATTCCAAGTAGTATTAGTACAAATAGCTTTTCGGCGGCGGACAGGCAGGCCGTGTCTTTTCATAAAAAAATAACACCAATTAGTGGAGGCTTTAAAAGTGCTATCAGGCTCCAACTCTTTTGTCAGGTGAAGTGCTTTTAGCCGTATCTCCACCATGCTCACTGCATGACCCTGAGCCACTCTTTCGTGGATGTATTGTATCAGCTGTTTTTCTAGTTCTGGATGGTGAACCTTACTGCCCCGACCAGGTGCTTTGGCTGTCTTTCTCTGACGTTTTATAACATCTTTTGTCTTTCTCCATAAACGGACGTTTGTTTCACTTATTTTAAAATCTCTGGCAGCAGCTCGATTTCCCTTTGATTCCGCAAACTCAATCACTTGAAGTTTGTAAGCAGCGGTGTAACTCGCCCTTTTTTTCCCAGTTGTCACTGTACTGCTCGTATTCTCGGGTTGTTGACTTACCGAAGTTACAGACATAATTGGGTCCCAGGTTTGAAGAGACGACGGAACACAAACCGACAGTTTTGTTAGAATAAAACTATCAAATAAAAAGGAAGTTCGTGATCGAATTGAAATTATTACGTGAGAAACGTTGCAATACTTTTGTTGATAACATTAGTTTTTCTTCATGCCTCATAAACGTTGAAACGTTGGTGTTTTTTCTTAGTGTTTTGGTTTTTTTTTATATATATATCAGTAGTAACTGTATTGGATTTTCTTCAACAATCAATCAATATTTTTCAACAATAACAGTTAATTGCCAATTGGTTATTAATTTTCGTGTATTTTTTCTCAATGTTCTGTTAGCACAGTATCGATGATGTTAAATAACATCGAGATAATTATAAAATAATTATACAGTAGATGCGCATTATGCAAGGGTGCGCCTTATAATCGGAATTTTCCGTCGGATGATACGACAAAAGGAAGTAAGGAATGAAAGAAGAAACGTCACTTCCGCCATATTTAGATCAAAGTAAAAATTAAAGTTACCTCCCTTGAAAATGAAATATATGGTATGTATATTTAATTTAAATTAATTATTTAAATAACATTAAGAGATGGATACGAAAACGTTTATTGATGGGCTCGAACTAGAACCAACCAATTTAAATTTTATATCAAGAATGCTGCTTGCAAATTCAAGCTACATGAATTATTTTGGGGTACTCAGATTTGGTTATGCTCACTTAACTATTTTAGTCGAAAAATAAATTTTTAAACACAAAACCAAAGTTACAGTAATATTAGTCATAAAAAGGAGTTGTTGAGGGTTAAATGATAGTAATTTGTTAATGTATAATAGTTGGAAAATACAAATAAAAGGGAAAATGGAAAGATAACAGGTGAATATCTAGTGATGAAAAGATAAACTTTTTCACTGAACTGCTTTTATAAATATTTAGACACTACTGGGTTGACTTTGATAAACGAAGGAGAAAAGTTTTATTTGGAGACAGAAATTTAAAACAAACAGAAATCAATTGAAGTTAAAATAGAAGAATGTACTGGATAACCAAAAAAAAAAAAAAATTATTCAGTTAAGTAAAGATAAAAGTCTTTTCTCATCATTAATTTTATTGAACATTTACCATTTTGTTCCTTGATTTTCTGTCCTTTTTCGAGAAACTTCAAAATTCCATTCTCCCAAGAAAACTGCTCAACATGCTTTTCACAATCTTCCAATGAACTGAATTTTTTTCTCATTTAAAGAATTCTGTAAAGACTGGAATAAATAGTAACCTAAAGGATGCAACATCTGGTGAAGGTGGCAGATGATTGACAATTTCCTAGCCAAGTTATAACAACTTTTGTCTAATCAAAAAGCATGTGGTCTAATATTATCATGATGGAATATAAAATCCTTTCTTTTTATGAATTCTGAATAATCACTTTTCATTGACTGTTGTTTTCAATTAGTCTAATTTACTTTTTCAGAAGTCAGAGTAGAGAAATCTCTACCAATACCACCATATACACAACATTGTTTGAATGAAAACTAACCTGTGGTAATTTGTAATGTCTGCTGTTGTAAAATATCCACCTTTCATTACCAGTCACAATTCATTTTAAAAATGGAGTATTTGCATAATGTTTTAAGTAGTCACTTGTATAAAGAAATACAGTCCAATCCATTTTATTCAATTATGTGGAAGTAACACTCAAGTCACTACCATAACCGAACCAGCCTAGTTGGCTGGGGGACTATAGAATACACTGGCTACATCTTTGCAGAGGAATAAGACTCCTTCCTTCAACGAGTGTCCTAGATATGACACTAAACCAGCTGATGGAGAGGCTCCAGTTCTGGAGCACTGGGGAATGCAGAGTACCCCTCCATTGCCATTACTCTCAGGTCCACTCTGACCTGGAGAGGTAGTACTTGTTAGGGTCCCATCTATTGTTCAAATAGAACTGTTTACTACTTTAACTGTGAATAAACAAATGACTAATGTTAAATTGAATTGTTAGTGTCACATAAGGATGTTTGAAACCATTTAACTATTAGTTTCAAACCACTATGTGCAAACAAATAATATTAAATAGAATTGTGTTAGATTAGTTGGTTGGTTAGGTTTTATAGCATATCAACCCTTGTTGGTTATTTAATACCAAATCCTTTTTATACAGATATGTTAGATATATGATTTCTAAACACATTTAGTAGATAACATTTTTAAACAAGCCTGAGCTCGTCTTTTTCATACACAGTTAAATGGTTATACTTATTTTTATCTAATACAAATAATTCTTTTTACTATTAATAATTTGTTTGCACACAGTTAAATGTTTTCAAGTATTGCTATTTAACACTAACAATTCAGTTTAGCAAAAGTCAACAAAGTTAAATGGTTTCAAGTATTGCTATGTATCACTAACAATTCAATTAAACATCAGTCATTTGTTTACCCACAGTTTAAATGTCAAACAGTTCTATAAGTGCCTTCACTCCAGGCTGGAGTGGACCTAGGAGTAATGGAAATGAAGAGGTACTCCACATTCCCCAAAGCTCCAGCATTACTGAGACTTCACCATCAGATTCTTTAGTGTCATATCCAGTACACTCTTTGGGGGATTTTTACCCTTAACTGTAGAGATGCAGTCAATATATTCTACAGCCTAGCACTAGATAGAAATAGTTGAAACCATTTAACTATGTCCAAACAATAGCAATCTCTAATTGTGTGCAAACAAATTAGCTCAAACTCATTTAAAAATAAACTTACCAAAAAACTATTCACTTAAAAATCATATATGTATAAACATTTAACTGTGTGCAAACAAATGACTGATGTTAAATTAAATAGTTAGAGTTATGTAGTAATACTTGAAATCATTGAAGTGTCTACAAAGGAATGATTAATACAAAATAGAATTACTTATGTTAGGAAGAGTTGAAACCATTTAACTATGAGCAAACAAATGAGATCTGACTTGTTTAAAATTTTATCTTTTTGTTTACAATTCATATATATATATGTATGTGTGTGTGTGTGTGTGTGTGCAGGATTTGGCATTAAATAACCTACAATGGTTGATATGCCTTAAAACCCAACAAATCACCCATAACAAAGCTTGGATTATTATTTTCAATTTATGATTTAGATGTTTTGAGTATGTCTGCTATTTCCTGTGTTGTATAATATTTCCCATTTTCAACCAATATCTTGATTTTAACATTAACTATTTCCTCTCATTTATCATGGAACTGTTATGTGATAAATGTCCAGTATGAAACTTTACCAACTAATTTTGACAATTCAATCTTTTACAGTATTTTTCCCAATAATAGCACAATCGTTTTTTTATGTCACATTTTAACTTTCTTAAAATAAAAAAGTCTAATTTACCAAAGTTATTTATTTTCTTATATCTTCAAAATTACAATCAATTAAGAAAAAAAAAAAAAAACTCTAAACATATATAGTTTTAGTTATAGATGGGCCAAATTTACTGCAGTAGAACCTGAGCTATAAGTAAAGTTGGCGACTTTAGTCAAGGGTGACTCGAAAGGTTCCCTTTTCAATAGCTAATACACCGAGGTCTAGGAGAGGGTGCTACTCCATTCCCTTGATTGCTTCACTTTACTCTTGATCCTTACCTCATAGTGCTGAGTGCTAAGCAAGGCAGCATCAAGTACCATTTTTTGAGTCTTTGGTATGACTCAACCTGGAATTGAACCACAGTCTCCCGGACCATTGGCAAACACTCTACTCATCAGGTCAATGGCCAAGTAAAACCTGAGCTATAAGCAGGACTAATATCATTGTGATAATTCTAGAATTTTAAAAACAAATTAGCAAATTTAAACATTAATTCCTAGTTCAGTTCTTATCTCTTTTGTTTTTATTACAGCTAATTAGATTCTGTTGGTGTAAGAATTATAATGTATGGTTTACTTTATTTTAAAGTATTAGGGCATTTCTTGATATTGGCAGTTTCAGTCATTTTTAGCTATATGCACATACATAAAAATCTTGTACAAAATTCACTCTTGTGAATTTATCATATGGATAAATACCCACAAAATTCCTACAGCTTCAGTCATAGGGTAAATAGAATAGAAGACGTAATCTAAAAGTGTTAATCCTAATATGGGATATGATTAGTCAACAGCTTTCCACATAGATGTTGTCAATACTAATTTTGTGGATTAAAGACTGGATTTTTCTGCAACATTATTTTGTCTCCCATTTAAGTGGTCAGATCAGAGTCAAGATCACTACCAAGAAGAAAGGTGTAAAAAAGATTTGAAAAGAAATTAATGTCTAAACGACATTAGCCGAAGTGTAAAGAATTTGAAACCAATTCACTTATTTCATTTTCTGAATCCTGACCTACTGCATCAGTTATCATTTCTATACCTGAATATTTGCTTGATAAACAAGAAACCAATATTTATGCCATCATCCTCAGAATTTAATGAATCACAGTAAATCTGAGGTACTTGTTTAGAATATTAAACTGTGAAAATGTATAAAAAAATTAAATAGAAATGTAAGATTTATATTCACCATCCAGATAAGAGTAAATTTCAGTCATTTGCTTCATTTTTTTTAGCTGAACATTTACAAACATCTTCAACAAACAACACCCACCAGCGATATTTCTTGAGTCTTTCCCTCCTCCAACCCTCAAAATGATTATCGATTTACAATTTTGGGGGCTAAAAAAAATGAAGGTGATTAGTAAAATTATTCTCATCTGGATGGTGAATGTAAGTATAACATTTCTATATAATTTTATGTTTATTACCATAACGGGCTGTTCTGGATAAGTTCAATTGTGGTGTAGTGTGTTTGTTGTTTTTTTTTTTAATTATTATTATTAGAAGAAGAAGAAGAAGAAGAAGAAGAAGCAATCTATTGAAAGAAGAAGAAGAAGCAATCTATTGAAAGAAATAATTGGTATCAAAAATTAATTTTGAAGTAAAAATCACAAGAAAGCTTTTGGGTACCATCGACACAAACATGCAGCCTTCTTTCTGCTTGGATTTCTCAGATAAGATGTCCTTTCTATCATAAATTGATTCATTCAGACTAGTTTCTTCATCTTTGTTGTGTTTATCCCAACATTTCATCCTCTCTACCCTTCAACCTTTTTTTCTGTCAGGGTTTCTCACACGAGCTGTTCGTATTATTATTCAGTGAGTCATTCTAACCAGTTTCCACATCTTTTTTTATCTTTTTTTTAATGAATAATGTTCCACTAAAAATAATAAAATCCCGGTATCTTTGCTTTAGAAGATTTCAAATTTTTTAAAAGTTTTGCGACTACATCTACATGCAATGTAGGATTTTCGGTGCTGTTGTTAAAACGATAGGGAAATACGAAAATAATTTTGAAAAATATTTTTAAAAAATGAATTTATGTCTTTAATTTATTTGAAATATTAAGCCAAATTCTAATACAATTCATATAAGTTTAACTTAGTTGTAAGGATGCCCACTTCAAATTGGTTAAATCCTTTGATTTATAACAAAAGAATCAAACATCTCGACGTAGAATATTAGACACTTGACAAGAATAAGAAAATCCTCTACAATTATTTTTCCGAAGTACAAAGAAGCATTCATGTGTGATTTTCCTCGGACCACATATTTTGCTATTTTTATTGTTTATTCGATAAGTGGCTATATGATCGTTAAATAGCGCCAATTCTAACTCTACAAAAACAAAAATTTATTTTAAAGAAACTTCATAAACTGGCTGGGAGTTCAGTATAAAATTCGGATAACTCTTAACATCAAAATACTATTTCAAAGTTAATTGAGAAACACTCAAAAAAAAAAAAAAAAAAAACTAGCCAGAACATTCTTTTTTTTTTTTTTAATAATTAGTATCTGAGATACAGACATTTAAATTTGACATCTGATAGATTTTAACATTTTGTTATTCAAACATTTTAAATTGATTTTCTAGCGGTGCGAGATATTTTGAAATTTCAAAGACTTAAAAAAAGTTAAGATCCAGTTTTTTAATGGGCCTCCATCAAAATCTTTTTGGAGTGTAGGAAAATTTAAATAGTAATTTGTTCGGTTTTTTTTTTGGGGGGGGTAGCTATGAAAAGTTAAATTTGCATAATATAAAATTAATTTTAGATATTTCTAAAAATGATGTGGATATTATTGAAAGAATGACTTACTTGTTATAGAAAATAGTAGTAAAGAACAACCAAAACAAAACCGGCAAAGGTAAATTTAATCCGTATACAAGTAATATCAAAATACAGATCATCCCACCATGGCTATTTTACTCATTCATAAATACCGCGTATAGATCAAGGGAAATAATTGATGATTCCCAAATGATCTCCCTTATCTGGGTCAGTATCGCTTCTTCAGATGAATATTAATAAATCATTATCTAATATTATTCTGTAATAAACATTTTGAGAAATTCCAAATTCATTAAATGTATTAATGTTAAATATACCTGATATATACAAAAGAATATAGAAAAATTGCTTCAAGTATGTTTTAGATGAGACGGCCTAATAGTTAACATTATGAAAAATTCAATATTTCATTTAACTGAAAATGGACAGTATTTGAGATTTCCCTAATTAGGATTCCTAGAATATGAAAGAAGTAAGTTAGTGAAATAAGAGACTCCAGAAATAACATTTTGCAAACCCAAAATCTTAATCAGTTAAAAATGTTAACATAACCTTTTACTAAACACTGAGGCAGCCTGATTTATACAAATCATATTGAATTTTATGTTGCTTAAAATATTGAATGTGGTTGAAATAGTTGTACACAGGATCAATGGTTGGGACCTAAGTAAAAAGTTAAAAGCTTCATAAAAAAATGTATATTTTTTAACAAATTAGGATATTCAACTGAAAAAATTACAGTTATAATTACTAAAAAGGTTGGTCGGTTGGTTGTGTTTTATGGCATATCAACCTTTGTAGGTTATTTAATGCCAAATCATATTTATACATAAATATATGATTTTTAAATAAATAGTTTGTGGGTAACAATTTTTAAATGAACCAGAGCTCATTTATTTGCACATAGTTAAATGGTTTCAAGTATTGCTATCAAACAATATGGTTTAAATGGTTTCCAGAATAAACAGTTCTATTGGACCTTAATAGGTGCTACCACTCTGAGTCAGAGTGGGCCTGGGAGTAATGCCAATAAAGGAGTGCTATACATTCCCAAAAGCTCCAGGACTGGAGCCTAACCATCAAATGGTTTAGTGTCATATCTGGGACTCTCGTTAGGGACGAGGATCTTACTCCATCTGCAGAAATGCAGTTGGCATATTTTACAGTCCCAACCAAATAGGTTGTACCAAAAAGCGATGTGGAAACAAAAAATACGTAATAAAAAATACTTCACTGTGTAGCACAGTCACAGGAACTGAAACATCAGATAGAATTTTCAAAAGAAAAAAGTTTAACAGAATTCAGGAAAACTAACTTGATGGTATAAGGTCTATGAATGAAGAAGAATGTAGTATTCTCTATGAAAATCTGTTGATAATAGGAAGGAAATAGGTTTTGTGTGAAGAATACTCTTTAGAGCCTTGTAAACGTAATAATAGATGTGTATGCTGGGAAAGCTAATTCACTGTGATTGCATCATTAAACTGAGAGGAGGGGAGTAAGGAAGTATAGTCAGTTTGCAAGTAGGGACCATTGAAAGTGCAGCCAGTCCATATTCTATCTACATGTTGTAACTTGTATATTTTTCCAGGGAGTGAAAAAGATATAAAACATTCTACAGTATAGCAATTGTGCTCCATAAAGTTGAAAATGAATGTGTTGTAGATTCTGTAGCATCTAATGAAAAGAGGAAGAACAGCATCAGTTAAATGAATAAGAAGATATTTATCCAACTTCGCACCAAGTCAGACATGGAGTCATTTTATAGTGCTCAGTCATGTACGAATCAAAACTCATGCATGGCCATAACAAAAAAATGCTTGCTCCCCTTGCCCTTTTTGAGCGCAATTAGTTTGTCAAGAGTGAAGGGATTCAATCTGTAGATTGCTGTCCAAATTTGTTGTATACTGTGATGAAGAAAGAACCACAACATTTTGTTATATAAACATAACTCTTTATTATTCTTGGAGTCAAAGCTTCTGTAGTGAGTGTGAGAGAAACAGATAGATGGAGGAAGACAAAGATAGACTGCTATATTGACCCATAACTTCTTCCCTTGACCATACCACACTGTGTTATCTTTAAGGCTTTACATATTCTCTTCCAACGAGACATACTCAACAGGTCCTTGCCTGGGGGTCACTTGGCCTCCTGCAGCCATGGTTCTCTATCTGCCAACTTAACTGACTGCTGCAAAGTAACATTGACAGACTGAGACTCATACTGACACTCTCACATGGGCATCTGCATATATTATTTCTTAACACCCACACATTTCCGATCAACCATGTAACTGCTTCTGCTTATTTTCACTGGTGTGTCCTGCGTAGAGAATATCTGGTTAACGGCTCGGTCAAGGGTCAATATGCAACAAATAATCATATTAGCAGATGTGGTTGTAGACACGGTTTCATTTAATTTGTTTGCCATTTACTTTGGCAATTTGTGTTTCTTAATTTCTCCATTGTAATTTGCGTAAATAAAAGAAAATACTTTTGGACTTACTCAATTGGCTGCATACCACCAAGCAGTGAGTTTTATACATGAGCAGCATAGGAGAAGAAAAATGTACAGTTATACAAGAAAAACTGTGTAAGAAGGCACTTTGTTAGAAATGCGGTTAATTTTATTTTCTTTAATAATTAATAGTTTTTCTTGAATTATAAAATATAATTAAAAGTACAAACACTAACTTTGGAATTTTAGATAAATTTCAGGTCATTTGTGGAAAAAGAATAAAAAGTATAAGCTTTGTTCCTGGAGAGATGAGATCGGTCTCAAAGGCAGTATTTCCCCATTGCACCAAAAGGCTGATGTCTGCTCACGGAGACACACCAATAAAACAAAGCAATTAATGTTTTTTTATGCTAGGTATGACAACTAAAAGCACATTGAAAAAGATTTCAATAGAAATAGAAATTGATTTGTCAAAAGTGAATTTATTTTCGATTTTATGCTTGAACCTCAAATTTTAAGGTAATTTTAAAATATCAAAAGAAAAACAAATTTAAAAAGTGCATTAGTAGAATAAATGATTTTTATGGTTAGTTTTGTTTGATGGCATATCAACCATTGTAGGATATTTAATGCTAAATCCTGTTTTTATATATATATATATATATATATATATATATATATATATATTAAATATGATTTGTAAACATTTTGTAGATAATATTTCTAAACAAGCCTGAGTTTTTTTGCTTACAGTTAAATAATTTCAAGTATTTCTATCCAACATGAATAATTCTTTTTATTATTAATCATTTGTTTGCACACAGTTAAATGGTTTCAAGTATTGTTATGTAACAGTAACAATTTAACATCAGTCGTTTGTTTGCACATATTTAAATGAATATACATATGATTTTGAAGTGAATAGTTTGTAGGTAATTTCATTTTTAAATGAATTACAACTAATGTTTGCACACAAGTATTGCTATTGTTTCTAGACAGTTAAATGGTTTCAGTTATTGCTATTTTAACACTAATAATTCTATTCAATATTAATCATTGATTTGCATACAGTGAAGTGGTTACAAATATTACTATTTAACACTAATAATCCTATTGAACATTATTCATTCATTCACACACTCAAATGTTTCCAAGTCTTGTTATGCAAGACCAATAATTTAATTTAGGCACACAGTTAAAGAGTTTCAAGTATTGCTATGTATTACTAACAATTCAATTAGACATCAGTTATTTATTTATAGTTAAATGGTCAAACAGTTTCATTTCTACCAATTTAATTTAACATTAGTCATTTGTTTGCACACAGTTTAAATGTCAAACAGTTCTATATGACCCATAGATAGGACTGTCAGGTGCTACCACTCTGGGTCAAAGTGGACTTAGAAGCAATTGCAATGAAGGGGTACTTTACATTCTTCAAAGCTCTGATTGTTTAATGTCATATCCAGGACACTCACTGGAGGGGTCTCACTCTTTGGAAGAGATACAATTAATGTATTCTTCAACCACAGCCGACTGGGTTAGAGATTTTTATGGTCTATATTTTTGGAGGAATTTAAAATAAATGACATTAATCGGTAAGAATCAAATGGAGTTCTTTGCATATCAAATATGCTAGGATTTTTCCTACAAGATTTTTTGAAGAAGATAGTCTAAAATTATCTAGAAGAAAATAAGTTTTCTAATTTATTCAAAACTACTTATTTTTGTTTAAGTTCATTTGTAATTTTTTTTTTAATAAAAAAAAAAAATGTAACAAAAATATGTCGTAAAATATTGGTTACACAGAAACCCGAAAATGGTGTTAGTCTATGTCAGCTGATGAAGGGAAATAATGTTGACTTCTCTGACTACCAATTTGAGGGTTGATTTTTTTTTTTTCCTAATAATTAATTTTAACATTTTTAAATATTACTATACCACATTTCCCATTCATATTATAAAATTTGTGTCATTTTATCTAAAATTTAAGTGGCATTTTCATGTTCTTTTTCATTTAAGTAAACCTGTCGTGCCCTGTCAAAAACGTAAACAAACCAGATCACTGAAAACCCCTGAAAAATGCTACTTCCAGAAATAATGAAATCACTTGTAGCCTTGACCGGCTGACCTAGCGAAGAAAGGAAAGTCTACCTTTTTTTCAGTATTAACATTGTCAGTCTTTCGAAAGTCACTCTATAAAGTAGATTCTCTTCAGAATCCAATTTCAAGCAAAAGAACGACTGTATTTCCACTTATATTTTTTATAGACAAACTTTCTATTCACACAGCCCTGTAGTATGACACGACCTTCACTATTTATAAACAAGCCCCTTTCAGGAGTCAAATCAGCTCAAGCACAGTCCAACAAAGGCAGCCTTAAGGTCCCCGACTTTGGCTGGGCCACCTTCAGGTTGGCGACCTGCATCATAGTCCACTATAATCAACCTTCAGGTCATTGACCTTGTGTCAAGTCCTGTCTGGTGGGAGGCAGTGACAAATATCAGCTCGCCCATTGGTTGGTATGATTCTTTAGATTCCTGATGCGTTAGTGAAGCTCTTAAGGCAATATCCTACATCTAGTAGTCACAGCCACCTTACACCTTCATAGATATGTGAAAAAGTCCTTTTCAGGACCATTAGAGGTCTCAACCCTTAGTGTTGAAGTATCTCTGACAGTTCTCATGAACTTGTCAAAGCAGACAGCCTGGAGGCAAACACGAAGAGGATAATAAGACCAACTGGTCTGAACCATTTTGGTCGGTTCCCACTCGTGCAGTGCTAAAGCACCGCAGTCTTATCCACGACGTTTACTTGCCCATTTCCTCGGCTTCGCACTGCAAAGGCATGATGGTCTTAGCCACGACACTCATTCTCTCATTTCCTCGGCTTCGCAGTGCTAAGGCACAGTAGCCTTAGCCACAGTTTCCCCCATCTGTACACTCGGCTTTGCAGTGCCAAGACACAATCATGTTAGCCATGACACTCATTCGCTTGTTCCTTGGGTCTGAGACATGGTAGTCTTGGCCACGACACTCATTCATTTGCTCTTCAGCACTGCAACATTAAGACACGATAGTTACTCATTCCTTTGTCCGTTTGTTCGTTCCTCGCCTACATGGAACTAAGACATGGCAGTCTTAGCCCACTCATTCAATCCTACGTGACCAAGCTACCAGCACCAACTACAGACCAGCTCCAGCATCTAGTCTATATACAACTCACTGTATGGACTAGTGTCAATATGTGAGACCATATCGACATGCCCCCCGGTTAAACCAAAGTACTGTACAACCGGGACATTAATCATCCAGCTGTCTCTTAACCAACGATGACAATCATTCAACTGACACTACCAACAACAACATCCACCAGCTGACCCTACCAACATCGACGACCATCAGCTGTCTTCACCTTTGACAACTATTCCACTAGTCGTCTCTGCTATTCCAATCGTTAATATGAGTACAAATTGTAATGTTTCGACAAAAATAAATTGTCATTTGTTGTTATACTGTTATCTTGCCTTTGTTCTCGGGCTGTCAATTACTCACATGCATAATGACACAAAAAATAATTTGTGGGGTTGACGTTCTTATTGGCCCCACAACAAACCTATTATGTAACTACAATTTTCCCTCTTTTTTCTGTCAATTTCAAATTTTATCAATAAAATTCAAATTATAATCATTATTTAAAAATATAAAAACAAAATGAAAACTTTTTAATTTAGCATTTTTTTTTTTCAATTTAAAAAATTATTGTCTTTGTTTGAAAATGTTCAAAATAATTATTCGATTAAAAAATTGAAAATTTTAAGTTTTGAAATTGTTCAAATTAGTTAAGTCAAGATTACTTTCTTTTATTAGCTGACATGCCAACACCACCCTATATATCACAAATCATTAGCTTAAGTAAAAATAAGTTGATCCGACGAACACCTACGCACGACATACGGGAACACTGGACAGCTGTTTCCACCTTATTATTAGGTCTCATCATTAGTGTATACCGTAATCTCCACCACTGGAGATAGCTGGATTTTCTGGGTGGTAATTCAATTCTCAATATTAATTTTTCTATTTAAACAAGAAAAATATGTACATATAGAAATAAGTTGTTTTGAACAAATTAGAACTTTCATTTAAATAATTTTAGACTACTTTTTTCAACGCTACAGAGTCTTTTCTATTATCAAACGAGAAAAATGTACAATTTTAAATTACTATAATAAAATTCACTACTGGCACAATGAATATTTAAAAAAAATACATTAGTTATTTCTCTTTACTACCACTGGCCTAACTCGGCGTACGAATCAAAATATAATGGGGCACTCATCGTCTCACCCAGCTGTGTTTTTGTCTTTGGACTGAACTAGGAATATTTAGTCCCGAGGATTCCAGTGCTGCAGCAGCACCTCACCAATTAGTTGTGAAGTGGTCGGTCGAAGAAGTCCGACGTCAGCATAGCAGGAATCAGGGAAATTTTGGTCTTGCTCATGTGTATGCACACAGCTCCTTTTTCGTTAAATTAACCATATGTTCAGTACGCAACTGACTTATTGGCGTGGAAAAATATACATATTACACACAGGCAAAATTTCTTTCCTTTCATTGATAAAACGAGGCAATGAAAGTCATTTTGCTACAAATAACACACCATGTTTCTGTGAATATTTTTAGTATTTCTAAGAAAAACTTGCTTTTTTTTAATGACGACTTCCACAGATTTACTTTGTTTGGAGTGGGGAAATGTTTGATGAAACTTTTATCTTGTTCTATAAAATAATTCACGAGGCACAAAGAAGTTAATTTAATACATTTTTTTTCATCTCATTTTTGAAAGTGACCTTTTTCTTACAAACATGAAACTATTACAAATTTAAAGAAAAAAAGTAACGTTTGTGAAATAACCCACACCACCACGGGTTAAAGTTTTAATCGAGAAAATAGATATGTAATAATTTCAGTTTCAAATAAATATATAAGTTAACAACATATAACTTTTTTAATTTAAAAGGCAGTTTTTTTTCTAAAGCATTTACAATTTAAATAACTAAATGTGATTTGGTGAACTAAAGTTAAACTTGATAAATAATGACACTAATTAAAATTATCTTTACACAAATCATTCAATAAAACAACATTTAAAAAGTCGGCCATAAACAATAAAAAGAAGAAAAAAGCACGTGTTGTACGGCATAAAGTTTCTACTCACAAATTATCGTAATTTGAAAAAAAAAAGTAACTGGTTTACATTGCAGGTAAGAGAGATAAATTAACTTACCGTTATTCGAATCAATAAAAAAAAAAGAAAGAAAGAAAATAACGATATCAAGCTTTTAAAACTGGAAAAAATTTTAAATGAATACGAAAGGCCAAACGGGGCAGATTGGGTGAGGGTAGGTCAAAGAAATATGAAATTATTATTTTTTTACAGTCCCCCCCCCGACCAAACGATATACTTAATGATTCTTCCAAAATTATTTATGAATTTACAGTTTTACGTGAATTAGATCAATTTTACTGGAAATATTTAGATTTTTACGTAAATTTAGTCCCAAATTATATCGAACACATTAGTAAAATCTAATATTTCGCCCGCAAATCCAACTTGGATGTTTCGGCCGCACTATTTTAAAGACGAAAATTACTTGGTGTAATTTAAAATAAAATGCTATCATAAATCTAATATTAAACGATGCTGTTTTATGAATATTTTAAGACATTTTGCAGCTCTTCAATGATAAATAAAATAAATTCAAGTTGTTTATTTAGAGTTTTCTGAGTGTATTTATTTATTCATTTATTTTGGTTTTAATATAATTCATGTTTAGGCTTGTTTTCTACTCGTTTACGAATATTTTATTGCTGATTTTTAATAAAAGGAAAGTAAGATAGTTAAAGCTATTGTATTTTTTAAATAAAAATGTCTTTACTCTTCAAAAAATTGCACTTAATGTTTGTAATTATATATATATATATAATATCTATTATTAAAAAATAATTTTCGTATAAAAGTAAGAAGCAAAAACCTTCAGCAATTTCATTTTATTTTCCTTTCAAAAATAAAGTAAAGATAACTTAGTTGGAAAAAGTTCTTTGGAGAAAAATGGCTAAAATTTTCATTTTTATATTCTTTCAAGGAGAAATTGTTCACATAGATTTGAATTGATGTTCAAATAAATCTTTTCTTTTTTTTTCTATCCTTTTAAATAATCATGATAGAATAAAACTAAAATTTAGTTATCAAAAATTAAATGGGCTCTAATCCTTTTTATCTTTATTTTATTAAAAGAATAAGAAAAGAAAAACAGCTACATAAAAGGTTCGTAAAAAAATCAAAGTAAAATAATGAACATGAATTATGTCACATAGATTATATAATTATCTTTAAGGGGTTGTTTTATTTTGTTTTTTTCTCTTTATTTTTTTAAATAGTTTTCGTATAAAAAGTAAGAAGGAAAAAAATAACCTGAACATAAACACTTCAATACGTTATCGTGGTAGAGTTAATTGTAAAAAAAGGTTTTTAAAGCAACACACATTAATTGATATACATTGTATTAGAATTATTCGTAATGATCAAGTAAGTGATTTTTGAATTTATCTGCTGCCAAAACATTCGGAACGAACTGTCCTAGAATTCATTAAATCTACAAGACAAGATAGCTAACCATTAAACAACGAGGCATTCAATGATTGTATGAAAAAAATAAGATGATTAATAAATGAATAACCTCAACTTCAATTTATCTGTGGGTGACTTAAGTTTTTTCCTGTTGTTAATTAGAGTGTACCATCTGCTGAATCACAGGACACTCTGAGCTGAAATTCGTTAAACTTTTTGACTCGGAAACTTAATATTAAATGGGAAGAAATTCGAAAAAGTAAGAAGGGACTAAGTGAAAGGTATATATATATATATATATATATATATATATATATATATATGTATATATATATATATATATATATATATATATATATATATATATATATATATATATATATATATATATATAGAGAGAGAGAGAGAGAGAGAGAGAGAGAGAGAGAGAGATGGAAGGAAAATTGACTGAGCAAAAGTTGTATGAAACTGGCATACAAATCTCATTATATTAGAATTATTTTTGAAGCGATAAAAACAAAAGATTTATTTTGAAATGTGGTTGAAAATATTTGTGCCTTCTTTTATTTTATTTATTTATTTATTTATTTATTTTTTTGCATATGAAATTAATCTTCGTTTGTGTAAAATTTGGATACAAATATGAACAGGCAATGAAAATTAAAGAAGAAAATAAGAAAAAACAAGGATGAAAGAATAGTAAAAGGATGCAATGACTTGGGTATCTTAAAAAAAATCCTTTACTTTTATAAAGAAAATTTTAAGGACCCCAGATACAGTACATGTTATAAAATTAAGTTCCTTTTATGGATTTGGTATAATTTTATGCTGTCCATATATTTTTTAATTTATTATGAACAGATTGAAACTGATGTGGGAACTATAGTACCAATGAGTTGAGGATTGGCTTTGTATGTATGTCATCATCTTTGGTACCATAGCTAATTGTTAATTGTAAAAGAGTGAGAAGTGACTCAAGGATGATGAGACCTTTGTTATGGGTTGATGTACAGGAATAAACTCTCATCACATAATCCAATTTGGTTGTTGCATTTTTGTAACTGCTGCTTCATTGTAACTATTCGGGATCTCTTCAAAGTTGCTAAGATATCTCTCTGAAAGGTAGAACTGCTAATGAGGGTGTGTTCTCCAATCACCAAATTGTCACGGGAAAAATACGACTGAGCCTACAAAGAAATGCAGCCCAAATAACCACAACCATATTCTATGACTGGTCCTAGCTTAATAAGAGGGATATTAGAGATAAATATATTCTAACACTAAGAAACAAATTCGATGCACTTCAGGAGATATCAGAAACACTTACTCTGAATGACAAATATGAAAACTTTGTCAATGCCCAATTAGAAGAAGCAGCAGAATGCATACCAACTAAACAAAGAGCTAAACCTAGAGTCCCATGGGAGACATTAGTGGTTAGAAAAAAGCGTGCAGTCATAAAAAACACATCCCTATGCATTAGGAGGAACCCAAATAATATCAATGCTCAGAAACTTAAGAAGGCACAAAATGAACTAATGTATACCTAAAAGAACAAACAGAATACATCCAAAATCATATCAATAAGATTAGAGACTGGGTTGAAGATAGACAATCTAGGATAGCATGGCAGACAGTAAATAAAGTGAATAGAAGGATGAGAACTGCAAGAGCTAAACTGAAAGCTGCCAGTCAAGAAGAACAAATACACCTGTGGAAACAACATTTCGAGAATTTACTTGGAAAACCTCCAAAAGTTACAGATGAACCTATTGCAAAAATTATTAGTAATCAACTAGACATCAAACTAGGACAGTTTACACAAGAAGAACTTGACTTGGTACTCAGAAAAATTAAAAATAGGGAAGCTGCAGGGCTTGATGAAATACCCCGCAGAAGTATGGAAGACAAGGAAATTCAATGACATACTGCTCTGATACTGCAACACCGTATATAACCAGAACATGGTCAAAGGGATACATCCACTCTTTCCCAAAGAAGGATGACCTCAGAATAGCCAAGAACTACTGAACTATAATCCTTACTTCCATAGTGGCCAAGATCTGTAATGCTATGCTACGCAACCACATAGAATGCAAAATTGAGAAGATACTTAGGAAGAACCAAAATTGCTTTCAGAGAAATTAATCCACAACATCACAAATTTTGACTATCCATTAAATTCTAGAAGGTTTTCATGCAAAAAATCTCAAGGTAACACTATTATTTGTAGACTTCTCCAAGGCATTTGACTCAATACACAGAGGGAAGATGGAGCAAATACTTCTTGCCTACGGTCTCTTCAAAGAAACCATCGCAGCCAAAATGATGCTATATAAAAACATGAAAGTAAAAGTTTGCTCACCAGATTGAGACACAGACTACTTCAACATTGTAGCCGTTGTGCTGCTAGGAAATTCATTAGCCCCATACCTGTTTATTATCTGCCTAGACTACGTGCTTAGAATATCTATAGATTTAATGAAAAAAAAGGCTTCATGCTGGAAAAAAAAACAACAATATATCCTGCACAAACAATTACAGATGCAGACTCCGCTGGTGATATAGCACTTCAGGCAAATGCACCTGCCGAAACTGAAACTCTGTTACATAGTCTGGAACTGGCAACAGGTTGCATAGGCCTCCATGTAAATGCAGACAAAACAAAATACATATACTTTAATCAAAGAGGAAACATCTCCACACTAAATGATGGTCCTCTGAAAGTAGTTGACAAGTTCATCTACCTAGGAAGCAGCATCTCATCCACTGAAAATGACATCAACACATGACTAGCAAAGACTTGGACAGCTATCAATAGGCTATCTGTCATATAGAAGTCAGACCTGTCCGATAAAATAAGATGCAGTTTTTTCCAAGTAGTGATCATGTCAATACTGCTATATGGATGCACCACATGGACACTAACTAAGCGTATGGAGAAAAGGCTTGATGGCAATTACACAAGAATGCTACCAGCTGTATTGAACAAGTCCTGGAGGCAACACTCCACAAAACAGCAGCTGTACGGCCACCTACCACCCATCATGAAAACCATCCAAATAAGATGAACCAGACATGTGGGATACTGGTGGAGAAGTAAGATGAACTCATAAGTGATGTACTCCTGTGGACCCCTTCACACGGATGAGCAAATATTGGACAAACAGCTAGAACATATCTACAGCAGCTCTGTGCTAATACAGGATGTAGCCTTAAAAACCTGCTGGAAGCGATGAGCGATAGAGATGGGTGCGGAGAGAGGGTCAGGGAAATCTGTGTTAGCAGCACAACATGATGATGATGATGATCTTCAGAATGATTTAACTTCATGTTGTTTTAGATTCTCCTAAAGCAAACAAACTACTGCAGGTCACAACTGCACAAACCACAAGACAGCTTCACAATGTGATAAAACAAAAGGTGAAAACAAATTTGAAAGTTTGATCCTGCTTTGTTTTCTTTATTTTTTCTTGTTCTATCTTGGACAGCTGGTATGCATGACACTTGGCAATCTTGGCTTTGAGTGTAACCCTATCAAGGTTGGAGACCAGTCAGAGAAATTTTACTAATCAGAGGAAAAAGAAAATGATTTGGATTTTGGAAGAATAGAGTAATCCATTGTAGATGTGAAATGGCAGAAAGGATTTTTGAAATGAAGTGTTGATAAAAATTATGTTGTTTGATGGAAATGAATTTCACAAAAATGAATTGTTATCGGAAAAAGAAAAGCAAATGTAATGTTATTTGTTAAACTAAAACAGATAATACATGTCAGCGAAAATTATTGAAATCCAAATTAGGAGAAAATTGATATTTTTTTTGTTTTATCTCTCCCTACCCTCGGCCTTTTGGCTGGGTGGGCGCACAATGGCCATTGACCAGCAAGTATAGCACTGGACTTCGTTGTCCAGTTTAAGCTATAATCAGGCATCTGTGCCGGGACCCATGTTTGGGTCCATGTCCAGCTAGGCTCATCAGGTTCATATTGCACTAAGTGAGATGATGACCAGCAAAGTCCAGCAGGGTTCAAGCATTGGCTTGTGCCCGACCTTCCCCTCCCCTAATCCCCACTTTAAGCCAACCTTTGGGTCATTGACCTTGTGTCAAGTTTTGTCTGGTGGGAGACAGGGACAAATAAACTCTCCCTACCCTCAGATGAAGATATACATAAACTGACTGCATTTGTTCTTTACGGAAGGAGACAGAGGAAAGAGCAGCATGTTAGTCAAGAGCAATTTCCCCCAAAGCTCTGAGTCTTCGACCTTGTACCAGACTACCCTGAGTATAAAAAGTGAAAAAAGCCATCCATTATACAATTTTGGGAAAAAGCAAAGAAGCTTAACATAATAAGCACTTGTGAAGTAGTACCAAAGATTGAGGAAAGCATATGTAACTGCCATTTAAGATTGCCTTGTGCCAAACTATAGACAGCAAGTATAAAAGCCTAAACTAATATGAGGAATTGATGGACTGTTAATTCATGAACTGGTCTTTGACTAACGACTTCTAGGATTGGTAAATGTATGTATCATTTTCTAAAGACATTTTTTTCATACTATATATTATTTTGCAAGCTGTGTTTTATTCTCTGTTTTTTGGCATCAACTTTTATTTCATTTTTTTCTTTAGTGAAATTTATTTTATATAACCGAGTTTGTAAAAATGAGTGACTGTGGGTCTGAAGCCTTCACTCCACAATTTAATTGCCTAATGCAGGTATTCTAGCTACAGACATATAGTGGAGACTTCTCTGGTTTGCAGGACCGAATAGAAGTTCTGCAGAAAAAACAATTTATAGGCTAACTGGCAAAGAATTGGTCTTGCTGATATTTTATAAAGCTACTGGACCAGTGTCTAAGTTCATAGCGGGGAGCTGTGTGAGAATGACCTCAAAATGATTTGGGAAGAGTTAAAGAAAGCTGCCAGTGAGAGAACAGCCATTGAAGTTGTTTGGGGATTAATGAGACTCAAACAGAGGAAAAGACCTTCCTGGATCTGAGGGAGAGAATTAATAGGTTAGTTGCCTTGGCTTACCCCAATGACCTCCTAAGGACTGGAGGGATTATACAATCCCAGTTGGCATATATATTCATGGACGCTCTCTGCAACAAGGAGATCAGTAGAGATGTGATCTGGGGCACCCCAAGTAAGTTTGAGCAGTTGATAGAACTGGTGGGAGAGAGTGAAAGACACTGGAAGAGAATTAGGGGAAGACAAGGTCAAGACATAGAGGGAACTTGGGGGTGGAGTAAACAGAGTAAGGTTAGAAGGGACCCAGGAAGAACAGGTGGACAGGAGGCTCACAGGGGGCACCCAAAGAATGGGGAAGAGGAGGCTCACCCTAAGAGGATGAACTGGTCTATGAGGCATGGGTTTTGTTGATCCACTCCAGAGAGATATGTCCTAATTTATTGGATCTGTGGCTACAATGGTCACATGTCAAATGATTGTCATATGAGGTGGTGTGGTTATCCCAAAGGAAGGCCAGGGGAATTGAAAAATGTCCTAGTAACTGAGCTACTGTCTGTCCAAGAAATGGCCAAGGGCCACTCAACAAGGAGTAAAAGGCAGGTTGTCCCTGGTAAGACAGATGAATAAAGCCTGTTGGATGTGTGGCTGAGTTGACCATTTCTCTGCTGACTGCACCCTGAGGTGTTTTTGGTAGGAAAAGCTGGGTCATAATAAGAAGCATTATGCCAGCAAGGAAAGGAAAATCGAAATACCTTTCCAGGCAAAACCAATGATTTGGTCATCTCTCTGCTGGCTGTGGCTGGCAAAATGCTGGCACTGTGGAGAACTGGGACATAAATAAAAGGGATTGTTCTGTCCAGGTTGAGGACCTGGGCGACAGGTTTCTGCTACCAGCCTTGACAGCTAGGGTAGCATGGAACTGGGAAAAAAGAGAGCCCAAATGGTTTCACTACTCACAGAGGGAAGAGAACTCACCTGTAAGGTAAAGGTGGGAAACTAGTCAGTGAGAGCATTGATAGATACAGGAGTAGTTGTGTCTCTTATCAAGACAACTGCTTGGGGATGGTGTTATGTTTTGACCTTCGACCCGGCCCAAAAAAATGCTATTCCAAGGTGATGCACCGGAAGGAAGTGACACATTCCAATGGCCAGTAATCGAAAGAGATCGCGTGGGCGGATTAAGGCTTATAATATGTGACAAGGTGAAGGTCCCATGGTGCCACTACAGTGATGCACTAGAAGAGAGTGACCTGTGAACTGCATGACAGTTATTTCTGCTTGATGACGATTAAACATTCGATTTCAAAGATCCAGTGAGCGATCATGTGGGCGTTGAATTATTATTTAACTCAGTTAAGTTCGAGTCCAAGAAGCAGTTGCCAGTAGGGTTCCAGACAGCTAGAGACCAGATGTGGTAGGGAAAGCCACACCCGACCGAGGGGGCCCTTGGAAACCCCGATGGAGTGGACCCCAGCATCAGGAGAACAAGAGAGACACAACGTGACGGTCATAACAGTGGGGTCAAGAAATTACAGTTTATGTTCGGTCTCCAGCTCCCTCTCACATGCAACCCTTTCGAACCCTTTCGAACCCTTGCAATAAAGTGAGAGGTAAAATATATTTGTTAAAGTAGTCTTCCTGCGCCTTCCTCCCTGCGTCATTATCCTTCTTGCGTCTTCCTTCATGCGTGCGTCTGTCTTTGTTATTGTGTCGTTGTGATGCTGTAGATGACTATACAACAATGGGAGGCCAGATGAGGAGGCTTGATTTAGTGTTGATGAAAGAAAACTAAGGGTAGTCTGAATAATATAGTTATTGTTAGAGGTCATAGAGGTCAAGCGTAAGCACAAACTAATTAATGAATTAATTCTAGGGGGAGTATTGGCTGGGAGGATGTGGTGCCCAGATAAAATTTGACCCCTGAACACTGACAGTTGAGGGAGTGGAGATTCCATTGGGAGGAGATAGAGATCCGGCAGTGTCGGTAGTGGCTTAGGGGGATATCATGTTGCCCTCTCAAACAGCCATGACTTGCAAAGGCTTAATAGCTACTGAGAAAAATTTGGGAAAGGGCCATAATGGAAAAGTATAGGGGTGGGGAGAAAGAGGTGACACTTTGCATGGTTGTGATGAAGAATGCGGGAACCTTTCCCCATATTGATAGCCAATAAAGACCATAAAGATCTCAAGAAGTGAAGAGTTGGGGCATGCTCTGCCACTAAAGAATATTAATTGAGTGGAATCAGCATAGGAGAAAATTAGCAAGTATAGGGGGACAGAAGTAAAGAAAGATGACATAGTAGCCCCTCGAGATATCAAAAAAAAGTGGCGCAGTTGTTGAGGGCCAACTGAAACATATTAGCTAATTCCAACAAAGAGTTACGATAGGCACAAAATTCTGTTAGAAAAGCAACATCAAATATTTACCCAGGCCAGAAACAGAATTAGGCATGCTCAAAAGAAAAGAAATGAAAGAATAAATAAGGGGAGGAAAGAAGTCGAGTGTGGGAGATCCAGTATTTTACAAGGTACACCTGCGAGAAGGAAAATTAGATCAGAGATGGGAACTCTATTTCAGAATAGTGCAACAGACTGGACCAGTAACATTTGTAATTTGGGACAAAATGTCAGGTCGAGTTAAGAGAGTGAACGCTAATGACTTGAAATTAGCCAAAGTGAATGGTAGGGAAAGAGAAAAAGAAGAGAAGAGTATCTCTTGCAGAACCAGATGATATTGAAATAAAAAGTGAGACTGAGGATGACAAAAGGGAAATCCACCATTGAGGGATCCCCAGAGATAAGAAGGTCCTTGAATAAAAGACTGGAAAAACGAATAGCGGCAGGAGATGCTCATAGTCCTAGTTTGGAACTTATTGAGGAAGACTCAAGTGAGTGGGAAGAGGAAGAGGAAATATGTACCCTTATCATAGTTCCAAGTTTGGCTTAGGGAAGAAAATAGGCCGGAGCCTGTGGAAATAGAAACAGATTAAACAGATACAGACAGGAGTGAGAAGAAAGAATTACTTCCCTCCCAGCCCCACAGCCAGTTAGGGGAAGAGGAGGTAGTAGAGGATAAACAGGAATTATCAATAAAATTAAGGATGAAGGGAACAAAACCATAACAACCCTCAAGAGAATCAGGGGGCCAGGATGGGTGGACCCAACCTCCCAATCCTCAGAGTAATCATAGGTAAATAAGTGATATGCTGATGGGTGCGGTCGTGGCATGATTGTGGGTGCTGTCATGCATGTGGAAGAGCCCCCATGAGTGCAAAGCATTAGCAGTTGCAGCCGGAACCTTAGGTGATCCTCTTAAGTAGTTAGATGTAAAGATAAGCTCAGAAAATGCAGAATAATGAAAGTAGCTATTTTTGCATTTATTGCAGAAATGGACTGCCAACTATTAATAGTATTATTATTAGTGAACACAGTGGGAGCATGAAGACACAATCAAAACACAATCTTTAAAAAGTCAAGTGAGGTGGTTGTTACCAAAATCGAGATGGCTGATAACCCTAGTAATTGACTTAAAACCATTGGATATACTGCTAGCTAAATGAAGGAGAGAAGTGGTTAAGCTGCTGCATGCTAGGACACATGTAACACAGATGTAATAAAGAATACTTGCAATTGTCATATTTTTTAGAGGCAATTATGTTGGAATATCGATGGAGAGGAATAAGAAATTATTTAAAAGAAGTTGAACGATTATGAGACCAGGAATAAGAGAGCCGTTATTCCCATAGTAGGGGAAGGGCGTTAAGTGTTTTGTTTGGTACAGTGTCTGAAGAAGAGATATAGGTTGTGAGGAGAAAACTAAAAAAAAGTGAGTGAGGGTCAAGAGATGATGGCCCAGGTTGCTAAGGAAAGTATATCTTTATTAAATGTATTGAGATTGAAGTTAGAAAGAACAAAATATAAATGAATTAATGAGTGAGTTACACTCATTAAAAAAGGAGCTGGTTATTGTTAAGCATGCAAGTTATCTCCCCTGATACTCTCAAGAAGAGAGGGCATTATTCAATGACCGGAAGTAAACAAACGGCCATATTGGTTTATGTGAGAGTGTAAGAAGAAGGGTGTAATAAAGGCGTCTCTGTATGCAGAGTGTTATAGTCTGAGTTCTTTGTTTTTAACAATGGTAGCAGAGCTAAAAGACACTATGGCTTCTAAGTATTTTCCTCCACCTGCATCGCTTAAGGATAAATACAGTACATGGCAGAAAGAAATGAAGATATGGGAGCTCGTAACTTCACTTGATAAATCAAAAAGAGCACTCATGGTGTTTTTATCATTGGAAGGAATTGCGAGAGAAGCTGTTTTGGAATTAGATACTGCGGTTCTTAATTCTGAGGATGGAATGAAAAAGTTATATGAAAAACTGGATACACTTTTTCTGGAAGATGTAAACCAGTCTGCCTTTCGAGCATACGAAACATTTGAAAATTATCAGAGACCACCTGGTACGTCATTAGAAGATTTTCTGATTGAATTTGGCCGACTTGTTGCCAAATTAAAAGACTTTAACATTCTTTTACCAGAACCTGTACTCGCATTCAGAGCTATAAAGAGTGCCAATATCACCAAGGATAACGAAAAATTGGTCAAGGCTACTGTCAGCGAATTAACGCTATCTTCCAAATCAGAATAGTTACAGAAGATTATGCATGGACATTCTTCTAGCGATTCATCACCCAATACTTCCCCTGTCATGGTAAAAAACGAAATGGATATTGTTAACTATACAGAAAATAACCAAATGGACCCTACTGAAGTATATTTTGGTCGCTCCTCATATCGACATGATTCACATTTTAATAATTTGCAAGAAAAGATAAACCGCGCTGGAAGACAACAGGGATATAAGAATAAAACACGCTCCACTAACAAAAAGAAATTAAACCCGCAAGACTGAACAGGTAACATTACAGTATTTTTTAATTGTGGCTGCAGGTTTCACTGGTCTTATGATTGTCCTTACAGTCATAGTAGCAGGAATAAACATGGTGTCGAAATAGAGAAAGATTTTTCTGTGCCACACGTGGTCTTAATAAGTTAACAAAAACATAAGTATGGCAGGGACATTTTTTTGAGTGAAACACTTGGCTCTGCGGTTCTAGATAGTGGTGCATCCAGCACCGTTTGTGGAACAAAATGGTATAAATCTTTTCTTGAAACATTAACGGATGCACAAAAGAAAAAAATAGTAAAAATAAAAGGAGTGAGAACCTTTAAATTTGGCGATGGAAATAAACTGAACTCACTCTACAAGGTGATTCTACCATGTGTTATTGCTGATATTGAAGTCAGTATTATCACTGATGTTGTGAACTCTGACATTCCACTTCTCTTGAGTAAAGACACCATAAAAAGGGCTGGAACTTGCCTCAATTTTGAAGATGACACTGTTACGATGTTAAAAAAGAAAATTTCATTAAATTGCACATCATCTGGACATTACTACATTTCTATTACCAAACCTCTACCAGACAAACGTAAGTTCAAACACATACCTCTTATTAAAGAAATGTCTTCTAAAAATACGGCAGTAAAAATTAAAATTGCAACAAAGTTACATAGACAATTTAGTCATCCTAGTAGTAAGAAATTGTGTGACTTAGTTAAAAATGCAGGAGTGACAGATCCTGAATTTATAAAAATTTTGCAGACACTCCCAAATTCTTGTGAACTCTGCATTCGTTACAAAAAGACTGAACCTAAACCTATTAATGGAAATTTTGATATGGCGTCAGTGACCAGTGGTTCAAATTCTGGGATTTCTAAAAAGTCTTTGTATAAGCCGGCACCCAAGGAAAGAA
Source organism: Sepioteuthis lessoniana (assembly GCA_963585895.1). Lineage (NCBI taxonomy): Eukaryota > Metazoa > Mollusca > Cephalopoda > Myopsida > Loliginidae > Sepioteuthis > Sepioteuthis lessoniana. The sequence goes on along the minus strand of OY757926.1, from coordinate 1,216,368 downwards.
TCAAGGCCAAGCATACAAACAGAAAGCCATTAGCGCAGAGTCAGCTTGTTGATCTCAATAATCTTAGATCAGCCAAAATCTGCAAGAATGGGATGAAATCATTACTTACTCTAGAACGTAACTTTTTATCTCCTGATGTTCAAAGAAGAGAAACAATTTGTACTCCAGGAAAAGCATCTATTTCTTGTAGACAATATGATGCTGAAGTTGATGACAAACTGAGTGAAACTATGAATGAGAAAGAGAATCAGAATAAAGAGGATTCGGTTGCAAAAGTTATTTGCCATGCACAATGTTCTGCAAAGAAGAAATTGCTTGGAAAAAGTCCAGGTTCAACTTGCAAGAAAAACCCTCATGTAACTGTTTCAGCTACAGAAATAAAATCTAATTCTTCTTTCTTCAACAAAGATGCAAATACAACATTACCAAGCAATATGAATGCCACATGGCTTCATTTTGATTCCAGTGACAGTGAAGAAGATTTAAATAGCAGAAGAAAAAAAAAGATAGACCCTAATAAAAGTTACAATGTTATAATGAACAGAGGCTTCGCATGGAGATGGCTATTTTGAGAGAGATGCATGAAGGAAAGGAAATTGCAGAGATCTCTCGGGTACCAACTAACACACAAATTGCCCACTCCTTGACAAAGAAAGGAGTGCCTTCATTTAATATCCTGGGGTTCATGTCTGAGACGAAAGAGTCCTCTGTTTAATGTTGTTACACTTTCCTATTTTCTTTTGCAGAACTTATGCCCTACAGAAAAGAAAAGAAAAAAAGGGGGAAGAACTGTTAAGATATGAAGTTACCTCCCCTGATATTCTCAAGAAGAGAGGACATCATTCGATGACCGGAAGTAAACAAACGGCCATATTGGTTTATGTGAGAGTGTAAGAAGAAGGGTGTAATAAAAATGTCTCCATATGCAGAGTGTTATAGTCTGAGTTCTTTGTTTTTAACAGTTATTATGTCTGAAGTGGAAGCAAAGGAATTGCAGGAATTAAATGATTTTATACAACAATATTTCTATCTGATAATGTTTACCAATAGGAAGCAACAAACTTTCAATTATTCAAGCATGTCAGAATGTAATTAGATATGTTATCATTGGGGCAACTGTCACCTAGCATGGTATCCTCAGGTCATTTGAGGGGTTTATTATCGGAAATACAAACCAAATTAACTTATCACTTAAAATTACCCAAAGACCACACCAAAGAATTATGGAAATTATTACAGCACCCTAAGTTGTGTCACTTTGTTAGGGGATAAGAAATTATTGATATTGGTATCTGTTCCATTGTTAGATGGGGGAGTATGTTTGAGATATAAAAGTAAAGCTGGCGAATTTAGTCAAGGGTGACCTGAAGGCTCCCTTTTCAATAGCTACTACACCGAGGTGTAGGAGAGGGCGCTACTCCTTTCCGTGGATTGCTCCACTTTACCCTTGATCCTTACCTTATAATGCTGAGTGCTAGGCAAGGCAGCATCAAGTACCATTTTTTGAGTCTTTGGTATGACTCAACCTGGGATTGAACCCCTGTTTCCCAGACCATTGGCAAACACTCTATTCATTAGGCCAATGGCCCAGTTTGAGATATACTGGAACAGAAATCAGAAATAGTTACAAAGTACAAAGTAGAGACAGAATTCATAGCCATTGACGTAACTGGAAGAAGAATTATATTACTAATGAGTGAAGAAGCAAAAAGATGTGAAACTAATGCCATGGGAACCTGTGATGCAGCAAGTCCAATTTATGTGGCAAGTAATCACAGGTTGTGTGTATTCAAATTGTTTAGAGGAGATAAAAAAAGAATTGAGGATAGTTGCCAAATATTGACAAACACTGTATTACCCCAGTTTATTAGAATATCTGATAAAATCTGGGTTGTTGCTACCCAGGTGGGTTCAGAATTGTCAGAAGTATGTGAAGGGCATCCCACTAGAACAATAAAATTGATATCTCCCTTGTTCATAATTGAGCTGCTCATGGGGTGTTCTACATCTGGAATGTCCATCTCCCCCCCCACACCATATTATCAAACTGAAGAAAAGTTTGAAGAGAAGAAATCATTTGTAAAGTTACATGTTTCAAAAAAATTCCTTGTTCTTCTTGTATAATATGACTTAACAGTTAATTAGTAAGAGGCATTACAACCCCCATGTTGTTAAATGAAGAAGAGAAAGACTTTTTTTTTTACAGAATTGTAGATTCTATTGCATGTTTAGTGAAATCACATTTTTTTTTTTACTTGAACAAACTTTCTTTAAATAAAAAAGAGAGAAAAGAAAAAAGAAAGTGGGTTTTTAGGTGTGTCATTTATTATGAAATGACAAGAAAAAAATGAATGATGTAACCCTATGAGGGTTGAAGAACAGTCAGAGAAATGTTATTAACCAGAGGAAAAAAGAAACCAATTTGGATTTTAGAAGAATAGAGTAATACATTGCTGATGTGAAATGGTGTTATGGATTTTTGAAATGGAGTGTAAATAAAAGTTATGTTGTTTAATGAGAAGGAATTTGACAAAACGAATTGTTATTAAAAAAAAGAAAAGCAAATGAAATGTTATTTGTTAAACTAAAGAAGACAAAGGAGGATGAGTGAATTGACAGATTGCTGTATTCTGGATGGTTTGAAGTAAAATAACAAGTTTAGATCATCAAAAGCGACTGATCTAAAATTGGAATAGTCTATTCCCAAAATTTGAAAATGGAATTTTTTTTAAAGAATCCTGAAGTAATACATGTCAGGAAAAATTATTGAAATCCAAATTAGGAGAAAATTGATTCTTTTTTTTTGTTTCACCCCTCCCTACCCTCAGATGAAGATATACATAAACTGACTGCATTTGTCCTTCATGGACATAGACCAACGGGAGACAGAGGAAAGTGCAGCATGTGAGTTGTGAGCAGTTTCCTCAAAGCTCTGAGTCTTCAACCTTGTACCAGACTACCCTGAGTATAGAAAGTGAAAAAAGCCGACCATTATACAATTCTGTGAAAAAGCAAAGAAGCTTAACATAATAAGCACTTGTGAAGTAGTACCAAAGATTGAGGAAAGCATATGTAACTGCCATTTAAGATTGCCTTGTGCCAAACTATAGACAGCAATAAGAATCAAAAAGCCTAAACTTATGAGGAATTGACGGACTGTTAATTCATGAACTGGTCTTTGACTAATCACTTCTGGGATGGGTGAATATATATATCATTTTCTAAAGATATTTTTTTCCATACTAAATATTATTATTTTTGCAATCTGTATTTTATTCTGTTTTTTGACATCAATTTTTATTTCTTTTTTTTTCTTAATTGTGTGGTCTCATTCATTTACTTGTCAATCGGTGGCTCCAACAAGCGATTAATCTGTTGTCTGGATTTTACATGAGTAAAATACATATAATGAATGTTATTAATGGACAAGGAAAACACCACAGTTGTAATGGACAAATCAAAAAAATTAGCAAATCTGGTTGGATATAGTCACTACTGCAAACTAAAGATGGAGCCACAATATTAAAAATGGAAAGGAAGTTATTACAAGAATTGAGATCATTCGATCATTAATAGAGACAATTGAACTAAGACTGTAATAAACTATTTCATATGTACAATCTTTGAAACATCTATAAACTAGAACCCAGCATTCAGCAAATGTATCCTGGAAGACAAATTAATAAAAACATTAATATTTTGTGTATAAAATAGCTTAATTATAAGTGAGATCTGATATATTATTTTAGTATAATTATTATGATTAGTATAATAACTTGTATAATAATTAGTATAATATATTATGTTAGTATAATTATAAGTGAGATCTGCTATATTACCAGGAAGAAAGTATAGCTATGATTTCTTCTCTATTTCCTATGATGACAAACATATAAATGAAGTATTTTGAAAAAATAGCTTTACAAATTATCTTATTGAGGATAATCATCTGATATGTACATGATGTTTTTTTTTACACAAACACAAGAAAATGTGCAAGAACTTTTCACAGCCATGTAAATTTAATATCTTCACTTCAGTTCACTTTAGAAAAAGTAAAAACAAATTAGCTTTGATGGATGTAATAATGATTCACTCAAGCTCGATATTTCTTTATCATAAGCCAACATTTAAATCATAAGCCAACATTGAATAGGCTTTATCTAATAGGTCACAAGAATAAAACATTAATGTATAACCTTTGATACAGTTCTAGTAGGAGATACAAAAGTGTGACGAACAATCTCCTAAAAATAAGAATTGAAGAACACAAGAAAGCTGTAATCTAGAGAAAGACTTTGAAATCAGGTACTTTTGTATGAAGCAAAAAAAAAAGAGCGCATTAACCCTTAGAGATTGAAGTCAAAATTGAACAGCAAATAAAATATAAGATATCTGAATGAATTTGTACATTTGCTTTAATCAAATCATTTAACCAGATGGTTGACTATAACTACTAATATATAAAAGTCATTAATTAGAAAGGAGACACAGGTGGTATAATAGAAATGAAGCCAGTGATCCAAGTTCAAATCCCAAATAAGACTGTTTGCATTTCACTTTATACTAATGCCTTTGGGAAAGGCATGAACTCATCACCACCCCACAGCTATAGATAAATAGTCGAGAAGACTTGCATGGCAACCAGTCTATGAGAAGGAAAACTCTGAATTCAAAACCAAAAACTTTGCCTATATTGAAGGATTGAACATCAGGAAAAGCACTCTGATTTGTAGAAATCTCTGCTGTATTGAAAAACAAAAATGAATCAAGATTCAATGGGCTAACAGTGTTTATAAGACAGAAACCCTCTGAAAGGAGAGAAACAGTGAAAAGTGAGCAAAAGTAAGAATTAATTAGGAAGAAGAGATAGATTGAATGCTAATACTAATATATATATATATATATTACCGGGTCATTGGCCTAGTGGGTGGAGTGTTCGCCAATGGTCCGGGATACCTGGGTTCAATCACAGGTCGCATCATACCAAAGACTTTAAAAATGGTACTTGATACCTCCTTGCTTAACACTCAGCAATATAAGGGACGTATCAAGGGTAAAGTGGAGCAATCCAAGGAAAGGAGAAGCATCCTCCCCTACACCTCAGTGTAGTAACTATTCAAAAGGGAGCCTTTGGGTCGCCCCCAACTACGGGCACCAACTTTACTTACTTACATATATATATATATTAATTTCCTTCAGGACACGACCTAGTGATTGAAATAACTGAATGGAGAGATAGGATGACATCAAAGATAAACCTCAGCTGAGTGGAGGGGAAAGATAATATCATAAATGTACATCGGTTGAGTGGAGCGGCTGGATGACATTATAAACACAGATCAGCTGAGTGGAGTGGCTGGATGACATGAGAAATGCACATCAGCTGAGTGGAGCGGCTGGATGACATGAGAAATGCACATCAGCTGAGTGGAGTGGCTGGATGACATGAGAAATGCACATCAGCTGAGTGGAGTAGCTGGATGACATGAGAAATGCACATCAGCTGAGTGGAGTGGCTGGATGACATGAGAAATGCACATCAGCTGAGTGGAGTGGCTGGATGACATGAGAAATGCACATCAGCTGAGTGGAGCGGCTGGATGACATGAGAAATGCACATCAGCTGAGTGGAGTGGCTGGATGACATGAGAAATGCACATCAGCTGAGTGGAGCGGCTGGATGACATTATAAACACAGATCAGCTGAGTGGAGTGGCTGGATGACATGAGAAATGCACATCAGCTGAGTGGAGTGGCTGGATGACATGAGAAATGCACATCAGCTGAGTGGAGTGGCTGGATGACATGAGAAATGCACATCAGCTGAGTGGAGTGGCTGGATGACATGAGAAATGCACATCAGCTGAGTGGAGTGGCTGGATGACATGAGAAATGCACATCAGCTGAGTGGAGCGGCTGGATGACATGAGAAATGCACATCAGCTGAGTGGAGCGGCTGGATGACATGAGAAATGCACATCAGCTGAGTGGAGCGGCTGGATGACATGAGAAATGCACATCAGCTGAGTGGAGCGGCTGGATGACATGAGAAATGCACATCAGCTGAGTGGAGCGGCTGGATGACATGAGAAATGCACATCAGCTGAGTGGAGTGGCTGGATGACATGAGAAATGCACATCAGCTGAGTGGAGCGGCTGGATGACATGAGAAATGCACATCAGCTGAGTGGAGTGGCTGGATGACATGAGAAATGCACATCAGCTGAGTGGAGTGGCTGGATGACATGAGAAATGCACATCAGCTGAGTGGAGTGGCTGGATGACATGAGAAATGCACATCAGCTGAGTGGAGCGGCTGGATGACATGAGAAATGCACATCAGCTGAGTGGAGCGGCTGGATGACATGAGAAATGCACATCAGCTGAGTGGAGTGGCTGGATGACATGAGAAATGCACATCAGCTGAGTGGAGTGGCTGGATGACATGAGAAATGCACATCAGCTGAGTGGAGCGGCTGGATGACATTATAAACACAGATCAGCTGAGTGGAGCGGCTGGATGACATGAGAAATGCACATCAGCTGAGTGGAGTGGCTGGATGACATGAGAAATGCACATCAGCTGAGTGGAGTGCCTGGATGACATGAGAAATGCACATCAGCTGAGTGGAGCGGCTGGATGACATGAGAAATGCACATCAGCTGAGTGGAGTGGCTGGATGACATGAGAAATGCACATCAGCTGAGTGGAGCGGCTGGATGACATTATAAACACAGATCAGCTGAGTGGAGTGGCTGGATGACATGAGAAATGCACATCAGCTGAGTGGAGTGGCTGGATGACATGAGAAATGCACATCAGGTGAGTGGAGTGGCTGGATGACATGAGAAATGCACATCAGCTGAGTGGAGCGGCTGGATGACATGAGAAATGCACATCAGCTGAGTGGAGTGGCTGGATGACATGAGAAATGCACATCAGCTGAGTGGAGTGGCTGGATGACATGAGAAATGCACATCAGCTGAGTGGAGTGGCTGGATGACATGAGAAATGCACATCAGCTGAGTGGAGCGGCTGGATGACATGAGAAATGCACATCAGCTGAGTGGAGTGGCTGGATGAAATGAGAAATGCACATCAGCTGAGTGGAGTGGCTGGATGACATGAGAAATGCACATCAGCTGAGTGGAGTGGCTGGATGACATGAGAAATGCACATCAGCTGAGTGGAGTGGCTGGATGACATGAGAAATGCACATCAGCTGAGTGGAGCGGCTGGATGACATGAGAAATGCACATCAGCTGAGTGGAGTGGCTGGATGACATGAGAAATGCACATCAGCTGAGTGGAGCGGCTGGATGACATGAGAAATGCACATCAGCTGAGTGGAGCGGCTGGATGACATGAGAAATGCACATCAGCTGAGTGGAGTGGCTGGATGACATGAGAAATGCACATCAGCTGAGTGGAGCGGCTGGATGACATGAGAAATGCACATCAGCTGAGTGGAGTGGCTGGATGACATGAGAAATGCACATCAGCTGAGTGGAGCGGCTGGATGACATGAGAAATGCACATCAGCTGAGTGGAGTGGCTGGATGACATGAGAAATGCACATCAGCTGAGTGGAGCGGCTGGATGACATGAGAAATGCACATCAGCTGAGTGGAGTGGCTGGATGACATGAGAAATGCACATCAGCTGAGTGGAGCGGCTGGATGACATGAGAAATGCACATCAGCTGAGTGGAGTGGCTGGATGACATGAGAAATGCACATCAGCTGAGTGGAGTGGCTGGATGACATGAGAAATGCACATCAGCTGAGTGGAGTGGCTGGATGACATGAGAAATGCACATCAGCTGAGTGGAGCGGCTGGATGACATGAGAAATGCACATCAGCTGAGTGGAGCGGCTGGATGACATGAGAAATGCACATCAGCTGAGTGGAGCGGCTGGATGACATGAGAAATGCACATCAGCTGAGTGGAGCGGCTGGATGACATGAGAAATGCACATCAGCTGAGTGGAGCGGCTGGATGACATGAGAAATGCACATCAGCTGAGTGGAGTGGCTGGATGACATGAGAAATGCACATCAGCTGAGTGGAGTGGCTGGATGACATGAGAAATGCACATCAGCTGAGTGGAGTGGCTGGATGACATGAGAAATGCACATCAGCTGAATGTAGAAGTAGGATATTATCTTAAATGCACATCATTTTAGTGGAGATGCAGGATAACATCATAAAAGGAAACTGATGTTCATAAATGAAAAAATCTGCATATAATGAGTATAAAAATGAAAACAGTTTTAGAATACTGTTACTCACTTGATGAATTGTGTACATTACACAAATTTAAAAAATTTTAAAGTAGATTAGAAATTTGATTGGAATCCTCCTGTTAATCTCAGGACACATTTCAAGAATTCTAGGAAGCTCAAAGTAGATTTGATATTTAATTAAAATATGCCTGTTAGTCACAGGGCACATTAAATTTCAAATCCGCTTGGAGCTTTTTAGAATTGGTATAATGTGTCCTGTGAGTAACAGGAGAATTCCAGTCAAATTTTAAATCTACTTTGAGCTTTCTAGAATTGGTAAAATGTCTCCAGTGAGTAAAAGGAGGATTCCAATTCTAGAAAGCTTAAAGTAGTTTTGAAATTTGATTGGAATCTTCCTGTTACTCTCTGGACACATTACACCAATTCTAGAAAACTCCAAGCAGATTTGAAATTTAATTGGTATGTGCCTGTTACTCACTGGACACATTACACCAATTCTAGAAAGCTCAAAGTAGATTTGAAATTGCAGGTTCTTCCATGGTAGCCAAACCTACAAATTTTTCAACATCAATAAAGTGACATGGATAACAAAACAATATATTAGATTATAACTAAGTTGGCAGGTGTATTATTTTGAGAAAAATTTGACATCATTAATAAATTAAAAGTGGTTTCAACAGCCTCTGCTGGTATAGCTGTTGATTTATCGTTGATCCAAACAGCGTCCTCTGCAGACTGGTGTTGTCATTATGTAAGGCTAGCAGTTTGTAGGCCAGGGAATGCATCCTGAGTTGCTAGGTAGAGTTGCTAATTGGTTATTGTTATCATTGGTGTCATTCCAGGTGGTAGTTGACTTGCCCTGAAAAGGCCAGTAGTAATAGCCCTGACAAAAACAGTAGTAGTAGTAGTAATAGTATGACAAATACCCTGAAAAGAGCAGTAGTAATATTGGTAAGACAAGAGCCCTGACAAAAACAGTAGTAGTGGTACAACAAGTGTCCTGAAAAGAGCAGTAACATAGTAGTAAGACAAGGGTCCTGAAAAGAACAGTTAGAATTAGCTGAACTGCTAAGTTCACTGAGCATTGCTGGGATGATGGCATTTGGTTGTCTGGATCTCGGGAGTTTGTACCAGTGAAAAGAACTGTCAAATCCTTTCGACTTGGACTATGCCTGCTAACTAATTATCATGAAAGTGTTTCAAAACACTCTTGACAAATTTTATTTAGCAAAAAATGTTCTGAAAGTATACATGATTGAGAATAAAGCCTAAAAATTGGGGGAAGTGAGAAGAGGAGTAATTATCAACTGTTCATGCTAGTCATACTATTCTTAAAAAAGATCCCAGTTTGTCATTTTCATTGACCTGAACATATTATACAATAAATAATCATTAGCATTCAGTCCAATCATCCCACATTGCCGAAAATACAGCAATTATTCTATATGAAACCTACTTAAGTAAAATCCTTGAATAAAAACTGGAATTAAAAAATGTCAATATACAATTTAAAAATGTTATGTACAATGAAAAAATGTATTTCTGGATAAAAAACAAGATAGAAAAAAAAAGCTAAATAAAAAGTACTAACCATTTTGGCTATTGTCCGCATTTTCCTCATAGATTGCTGGCTGTTTTCCAGACCTGAGGACTGAAAACAAGTCTGACAATCTCTACTTGAGAGTGAGTCTATGCTAAATGGGGGTGCAAAAAATAAACTGAGGTGGGGGATGTTGGAAGAGAAAAAACGCAATGGTGGGAATTGAATGGAATAAACTCAGGATGAAAAACAAAGGAGGAAAGGGAATTATGGACTGTGAGGGTTGAAAAAACTGAGAATCCTAGAACTCTAATGAGAAGACCATGGCACAGTCATATGGCAAACTAGGATAGGAAGGTTAAAAACCAGCTTATCTAAGAGGACTCAGACCATCAAAGTCATGAACAAGAAGAGGAAGGAAGGATGACTCCAACATTGCTCCCTTTCTTATGACCAGGCTTGCTGCTTTCACCCACCTTTTGTTGAATGTTATGCTTCAAAGCATCACGGACTTTAGCCAGATGCTTCCACCTTTCATAGGCAAGGGAAGTCTGCTAAATAGTTATGAAACTCTTGCACCAGGTGACCTGACAAATGAGCAAAAAGATCATGAAAATCCATTCGGAAGGCCTCACAAATTTCCCAATTTGTCCAGAGTTTGTGTATATCCGAGGAATTGATGAACTCCATAAACTTTTGGGGAAACCTTTGCAGTTCTTTCTTATGTGCAAATGTATTGGTTTTCACTGCTTTATTCGATACACTTTTAAAACTATCTCTGGTTACGTTTACCTGGTAACATTTGTTAGCCTCGTGCTCCAGGTCCCTTCTAACTAGGTCTGTTGTGAGAAAATTCCTCCCTCTGCCACTCAAGTGAGCTTATCATCATCTCATCTTTGCCCTATCTGAGGCTAGCAGTCAGCAATATTTAATGGTGAAGTCTCTAATCCTTAAGGGATCTCCACCACTTATAACCAACTGAATATTTATCATGGATACATTTCAAAACACCCCAGACAATTTTACTTAGCAAAAATGTTCTAAAAGTTAGTAAAAAGGTTGTTTATGACTGCTGTTTTTTTTTTACCAAAGCTCATTGCTTCTCAACCAACTTAGAATACTTCAAATTTGTGCTGGAAAACTTCTCTTTAATTTCTGTGTATAATGAGCCTGGTTATTCTATGATCAAAAGAAGATTGTAAATATTTCTTGTTATATGCAGTAGTGAAAAGATATCTCCAAAACAATTCACATTATTAATGGCCTCAGAAATAATTCCATTTACAGATGACATCGGATGGGTATGATGCACTCATACCTAAGATTCTCAACATGAGTAACTGGTGGCTATGATAGCTTTTTCTTTAGAAGTAATTAGATACCCTGTCACTGAAAAACAAAACAAAACATTGATTTGTAAGTGAGCATAAAAGTAACAGTTTTATTAAAGCATTTTGATTTTGTGTGTTTACTTAACAAAAAACAGAGTCATAAGCCCCCATAAAGGTTAATATCTTTAATTCTGATTGTGAAATTGTTTATTCATCCTTGTTCAATTTGAGGGTCCTGATAAAAATACAACTAATGTCACATTTGAATATATTTTTGACAGACATCCTAGTGAGTCTACAATACAGAAAATTTCATGGTCCCATCCTCATATTAGCTCAGTGGAACGTATGTTGAAAAACTAAAAAATTTCAAAGTCGAGTGTGCATCAGTTCATGTCACAGTTAAATTAATTCATACAAAAGCAACGTGGATGTAATGTCGCTTATAAATAAATATATCTTTGATTTTTTTTAATAAAAAGTTAATTTTCTTCTAAACCAAAAACACCAGGATTTTATTATTTCAAGTGGAACATTATACAAACAAAACATCATGTATTATTTAATACCAAATTCTACTGACTGAAACAAAAAATATGACAATGTAAGTAAGTTGGCCAACCATAGTCAAGGGTAACCTGACAGTTCTCTTTTCAATAGCTAGTAGGAGAAAGCGCGCTACTCTTTTCCCTGGATTGCTCTACTTACCCTCGATCCATACCTTATAATGCTGAGTGTTAAGCAAAGAGGCATCAAGTACCATTTTATAAGTCTTTGGTATGACTCAGTCTGGGATTGAATCCTAGTCTCACAGACAATTGGTGGATGCTCTAACCATTATACTAATGGGCCTGACTATGACTATGTAAATAAGTAAAGTTGGTGACCATGGTCGAGTGCAACCTGAAGGCTACAACACCAAGGTGTAGGGGAGGGTGCTAGTCCTTTCCCTGGATTGCTCTACTTTACCTTTGTTCCCTACGTAATGCTGAGTGTTGAGTATGGAGGCATCAAGTAACATTTCTTTGAGTTTTTGGTATGACTCAACCTGGGATTGAACCCTGGTCTCCTGGCCAATTAACCGGATCTCAGATATAATCATGTTTTTTTTTTTTGTTTTACTGTTTTGTTTTACAGATATTGGAATTTTATTTTTAGTTAGAGAATTTCAGTCCTGTAGAAAAATACCTTTTCTTAGTTTTAATGGTTTAAAATAAAAAAAAAGACTAGTTTTTTCTTTAATTCTTGGTGTATAGGGAATCAGGAAAAAATTCTTGGTATATAAGGAACCAGGAAAAAATTCTTGGTGTATAAGGAACCAGGAAAAAATCTACAAATGGAAAATGGTGATCGTTTGCTTAAAAAACGAAAAAATCCAATCATAAACATCACACACACACACACACGCACAATGTATAACAGTGCATACAATTTATACACACTGGTCCAAATTTGAATTCTGCTGACCTCACACAGATACATGGTCTAAGTCACACAAACTCAGAAATTATCATTCTCTTAGCATTTTAAGAAGTTACATCAATAATTTATGTAAATACAAAGGAAGAACAATTTGATGTATTCAAAGGAATAATTTTAATTAATTTTTATTTAAATAATAAATCTTATATTGTTTTGTAAAAACAAATAAACCTGACATAAAATCGTATATATATTTTTAAATATCAGTTTAAATTCAAATTGGGATCAGTCTGGTTAAGTTGTGCAGTATTAATGATATTTTTAGTTTAAAAGAATTTTTTTACTAAGAAAAATATTTTGCTGGGTTTAGTTTTCCAATTTATATTCTATTTATGCCTCAAAATAAATTAAAATTCGAAAAAAATTATATAAATACTTTATGAAAATCATTAGGCTCTTAGTGAAATACGAGACTAGTTTGGAAGTCCTAGATAAATTAACTCTGATATGACACCAGAAAAAACGGAATTCAACTGAAAGTATTTCTGAATAAATAATTTACTATAGTAATTTACAAAGCGCTTTGCTTCGATGTGGCACAAGGCCGAATGAAATAGGCGCCCAATGGTAACTTAACTTCTGAAATTTATTATGAATATATAATCAGTTTTAGCGGGTAACCGGAAACGGATGTGACGTTTAATTGCGAGACTACAATCTCGACGGAAGTCACGTTATAGCGAGAGTAGCGAAAACTACCTCTTTCTTCATTTGCAACCATGGGTATGTGTACATGTTTTTCTTCTCTTCCACAATTGCTTGTAATCTTAATAGTTTTTAACATATTTTTTTAATCGTTATTTATATCTTGAATATTGGATCCTTAATGATCAATTAGGTGTAGTTTTTGTGGTGATATTTTAATTAGAATTGATGAAGAATTATTATAAAATCTATCCTCATTCACAATGTGTGGCCTTTGTAATTAAGAGACGTCGAAATCAGGATATTAGTTCGCCATGCGAAGACGTCTAAATTTGTTTAATATTTTTGTAAATTTTATTTATATTTTTACTATATTTAACTCTTCTGCCACACAGCGCACCATATTTTAAACTCTACGCGCATCTCATTTTGTGTTTTACCAACTTAACTGCTTATCTAAAAAAAAAAAAAAAACTCACGTGGAACAATTTAATGTTGTTCCATTATTTCAATTTTGTCTTTGATGTTTTGTCATCAGTTTGTGATTTTTTTTTTTTTTTTTTTCCTTTTCTTAAAAATTCATCATCATATATTTAAATAATATCTAAAATTTTAAATGATTTCATTAATCACACACTGATTATGCCGGTTCCTTATGGCGCCCGGTAATTCAAACTTGAACTGAACATTTCGCTTATTTTATTTTCTCTTTCCGTAGAGAGATACATGATGACTTTTCAATGCCATCTTTCGCCTGAAAATAAATTGTTGAAATATTGAAATTGCTGATATCACTCTACAATTAGATTTAACGAGAAGTAAAATCTAACCTAAGAAAACAACTTCCATCTCGCCGCCATGATAGATTTTTAAAATCCTAAATTACGTGTTGGGTGTTTTTTTTCTTCTTCCAAGAGTATTGACCTCTTTACTTGAAAAAATCAATTTTAACTATAACTTTATAAATTTTTAATCTTTATAAGAATTTTGTTTTAAATGACATATTTTCAAACAAGTAATATTGTTCATGTTACGATTAAACTCTGGGTTATTATCAACTATCTCTTTTTCGCTGCAAACTTTGGCCATAAATATCAATTTAAATCTTAAAATTTTGACTTTAAATCTAAAAGTTTGTTCTTGATCATTCTTCAACCAAATGTATATTTTCGATGCAACGTGAAAATTTGGTTCTAAGTTATTTATTCCATTAAGAATACAAGAAAAAAAACCTAATTTTACTTTGTGAAGTCTCATTTTCAGTATATCATAAAAATATTCTAATTTGCTGAAATATCACCCCTGCCCTTTTTTTTCCCTCCCTAATTCCTTTTTTTTTTCCGCAGGCATTTCTCGTGCAAATTGGCATAAGAGAAAAGCAACAGGAGGTCGCCAGGTTCAAATTCGCAAAAAGCGAAATTTTGAGCTTGGTAGACCGGCTGCTATGACTAAGGTAAAAAATTATTTGAAATTGATTCAACTTAAAGTGACAAAAATCTGATTTCGTTTTAACGTAATCCTGAAAAGGTTTTACCGTTTTAAGATAGATCCATTAAAAAAATCACTAAAACGTATTCCCCTTTTTAAATTTCATTATTTATCAAAGTCGAATTTTGGTTGTAAATCTTATCTACGTTAAAGAAATGGGCTAATTTATCCGACAAATGATGAATATTTTCACGATGGTCTACATATCTCCAATTTGATGAATTGTTATCCAGAACTGATGTCGGAATAAAGATTTTCTTTTCTAAGAAATTCTCTTGCACATTTTAAATCTGCTGCTGTAAATAACTTTTTTAATAGAATTGACTGATAATTTAGATTTTTTTTTTTTAATCCCTCCTTAGTTGGGAGCTCGTCGAGTTCACACAGTCAGAACGAGAGGTGGCAACCAAAAGTTCCGTGCCCTTCGATTGGATACTGGGAATTTTGCCTGGGGATCAGAAAGTAAGTGACCCCCTCTTTTTATTTTTATTTTTTTTACCGATTTGCTTGTACCACGTGGTGGTTTGTGTTTAGATTATGCCAGATGTATTTAAATAGTAATTAATTAGTTGATAGGCCTAAATTTTAGTTCTTTTTGCATTATTTATAAACCACTCAACATTTTAAAACTGTTGAATAAGTATTAACAATATCAGTTGAAATGTTTCATTTTGAGCAAAAAAGACAAGAACGGAAAGTTTTGAAATATATTTTCAATCTTATTTTGGTGTAAGACTTGATGTATTTCTTCATTTAAATTCAGTTTCTTAATGTACATGAAAACAATGATTATATATTCATTCTACTTTTTATTCTTACAATTGAGGAACTTCAATTTCACGATGGTCTACATATTTAAGATGATATTTATTCATAGCAGATCCAGGTTGTGTGTAAATTTACAAATTTTGTCAATTTATTTTATTATAAAGGTATTTCCAGAAAAAGCAGAATCATTGATGTTGTCTACAACGCTAGCAATAATGAATTGGTTCGTATGAAAACACTTGTAAAAAGCTGCATCGTCACTATTGATGGTACCCCTTTTCGACAGTGGTATGAGGCACATTATGCTCTTCCTCTTGGACGAAAAAAAGGGGTCAAACTGGTAAGTGTACCATTTTTTTTTTTTTTTTTTTTTTTCTTTATGTAAATAAGAAAAATGTCTGAACAAAATGTGCCTTCTCACCTTTTCTTTCAGTTAATTTTACTTAAATAATAAGGGGAAGTACTACTATTTAAGGAAATTAACTTTCCAGTTTAAATGTCAAGTTTTACTTGAAAAAAGATTCAAGTCTTCCGTATACAATGTGTCAGAAAAATGCATAAATGATAAAGTTTTTACAAATTTACTCGGTTTTATTAAATTGAGTGAAAAGTTTGATAACTTTAGTTTATTGGTAAATTTTTACCCTTTTAACACCTCGGATTTTAGCGAACTAAAAATCAGATTTTTTAAATTTAAAAAAATTTTTTTTTTCTGTGAAAACATGTAAACAGCCTGAAAAAATATCCGCAGAGAAGAAATTTTGAAGAAACCCTCAATATTTTAGATTGTGGGGGTCATTTTGTTTTAAAGATTAAACGTAAAATAATCCACCCACTTCCGGACCAGCAAATATTACTGATGACCACAGATGGGAAAGGGACAGGTAACCTTTTTCTTTTTTTTTTTTGTAAGGAAATCAGATGGAGAGGGTGGGGGGTGTTAATTAAGCTTATTTGGGGTAGGTTCCCCCCCATAAAATAAAAAGATGTGTTGAAGAAAAAAACGTGGGGGGGGGGTAAAAAAGTTATGGAAACTTCAGCAGAAAGAAAAGACATACCGTTTAGTGAAGGGGCACTAACTTTGGCGGCCAATTCCCCCCCCCCCAAACCTTGTACTTTTCTTACGGGCACAGCTTCAGAGGATTTTAAAAGGAAACAATCCTTTTTATAGAATTATTTTTTCATTTTCTGCCTTTGTTCACATGGGGGTACATAATCATTTAATATATCCAATTTTTTTCCTGCTTTGCTTGGGCGGTCGTTAGTTTTTTGGTGCCATTCTTGATTCGTTTTTCCAGATGTTTCTCTGACAAGGAAATTGCATAATTTTCTGGGGGGGGGCGGAAATGGCCAAAGTTAATGCCGCCACCATCAGCTTTTTTTTTTAAGTCTTGATCATTTACAAAAAACCCAACTCTCCCAATTTTTTTCTTTACCACTCTATCTTTTATTTTATTGTAGTTTAAAAAAAAAAAAAAAAAGGCCAAATATTGTTTTCATACACCCTTTTTTTTTTTCTTTTTATTTTATTTAGCGAAAAAATCCCCACCCCAATTAAACTTAGTTAACACTTCCACCCTTTCCATCTAATTTCCCAACAAAAAAATGAAAAAAAGAATTGGTTACATGTCCCTTTGCCGCTATCAGTGGTCATTAGTAAGACTTGCTGGTTCGGAAGTAGGTGATCATTTATGTGAAATTTTTATAACTAAGTGCACCCCTCGAAAATATTGGTTTTCTTCAAAATTTGAGATAATTTTTCAGGTTGTTTACATGTATAAGCAAAAAAAGTAGAATCTTGAGTTTTAGTTTTCGCCAAAATCCAATTTTTACCCTTTAAGGGTAAAAATTTACCATTTTATTTTAAAAAGTAATATCATTTAAGGCTTTAATGCTTAACAAAAAAATAACTCAAGTTTGCATTGTTTTAAAATTTGTACATTTTGTGTAAAATATCTTTAGTATATTTCGGTATGTAGGGAGAAAATAGATTTATATGCTAATATGTGTAATTCTTAATAAGGAATCAGCAGCTTGATTGTGAAGTAAGCAAAAATTTTTGCTATTGAAAATGAAGCAATTATTCAAATGAAATCTATTCTGAAGGAATTGAATGTTGGAAAGAAACTGAAATTCATTCAATAGAAATAATAAAATAAAAAGAAAAAATGAAATTTCTATTGCATAATCATGGTTATTAGTCTACTTTATTGCTTTATTTATAAAATTTTTAGGCTCCAAATTAAATAAAGTTGATTAAATCTATGATTTTGATTTATTAAAAATGTATTTTTAACCTAGAAAGATTTTGGGTTTTGATCTGGGAATTTTTACAAGGTGCTGATAGGTTAAAATATATAAAAATTACATTTTGTATGGAAATTATATATTAAAAATTATGAATTTAAAATTAGCTTATTTATCCGGCAAATGATGAATATTTTCACGATGGTCTACATATATCCAACTTGATGAATTGTTATCCAGAACTGATGTCGGAACTTACTCACATACTTGGGATTTGTTTAAAGAGTTGATATTTAGAAAAACCAGAATGTTAAAATTGCAAGTTTCCTTATTGCTGTGGTGATGGTAATTGAATTGTAAAGTTATTTTCTTTTTATATATGCAGCATTTTTGTCTTTTAGTGGTGACTGTAATGGAGCTTTTTGCATCATTGTCATAGCAGTTTTCTCTATCTTGCTGTCTTTTATGCAGACAGTCTGGAAAGTAATTACTGTTATGCAATTAAAAAGAATACTATGATGTCTGTCTCTAAGTGACAGCTAAAAGCAGAATTATTTTGTGCACACAACTTTTTTTTTTTTTTATAATTACATCCTCCTCTCCACTTAATGTACAAATCAAGATGTTTGTCTGGTTCTATCTTCTCTCCCTTTTTAAAAAGGTAGCATTTAGAAATAAAGTTTATCATAAAATAAGCAAATTTATTTTAGGTACAATTGTTAGTTGGTAATAACAAAGAAACAAATATGGCTAGTGTATAAATGAGGAAAAAACTTTCATATCGCGCACGCACACACACACAAAATTAATATAAAAACTAGTAGCCAAATGTAGGCCATATTTTTACTTGATTTTGTTTCTGATTTAGCTGGTAAGAAATTTTAATTTTTTTTTATTCTATATTAACGAATGCTTCTGGTTCTCAAAAAACTAGAAATCAAATTTAGATTGCTTTTCTATTTTTGTTGAGTGTATGTCTGGGGTGGGAGAACTGCAATTGATGAAACAAGGGTGACAATGATTAGTACCAAAAAGGTATTTTGCCCTCCAATTTTAGTTTGTGTCTGCTTGTTATTTGTGATTAGCAATTTTCACTTAACTTTCCTGAATGATGATAATTAATGAGTCATTGTGGTTGTTCAGAGTTAAATGATGATAACTTTTAGCCATCTTTCGCCTGAAAAATTAAATGTTGTCAACTTTATTCTGATGACCTGCACAACCATTTAGCTGTATATATATTTTTCCATTCATTACTTTACTTATTTAGATCTTTATAATAAATGTCTTCTAATATGCTCTAAAGCATTCATAATTAAACTACTGTGTGTGTGTGGTGCAAAGTAAAATTAATAAAACTATAAATTCTCTAATTGAAATTTTAGTTTAAAAAAAATTACTGGATCATAAAATCTTGGTTTAATAAATTCAAAATCATACCAAATTTCTATATGGTATGAATGTGTGTGTGATATATATATATATATATATATATATATATATATATTACACACACACACACACATAGGTTGTGCAATCCTCCCATTCCAGGATTCCCCTTTGCTTGTGGCAGCCTCTCAAAGGAATTCTAAGCATTTAAGTTAGCTTTGTGTGTGGCACTCTTACATTAAAACAACCCTGTGTTGATTCCAGCAAAGTAGGAGGATTAAGATTATATTTTATTCTATCAAAATACTTGTCTGTATGGAAATAAATTTGAAAATTTTTTTTTTTTAATAAACTGGACTAAAGATTAATGTTTTTTCAAATTTGAGTTGACATGTTCAAGCAACCAGATCAGTTAAAGAGCATTGGCTGTTGGTTCTTTTCAATGAAAGATGAGATAATCCCTTAATTCTCTCTCATATCTTGGCTTTAGCATCTGAAGAAAATTGCTGTATAATGAATTGCCAGTCTTTCAAAACTACTAGAGCATCTAAAGTTGTAGACTGACTTTAGTTGATCCAGATTGGTAACTAAATTTTACTTGTCTGACTTTTGGCTGGTTAAATATGTAATTCTTTAAACTTAGTTGGAATTGGCAGAATGATGAAACTTATTGGCTGGAATGTTACCATGGTGACAGCATGTCATAGTTACACTGACTGCTATTTTCATCTCACACTCACACACACACACACACACACTTTTATTTTTCTCTCACACAAAATTCATTCTTGTTTTTAGACTGAACAAGAAGAGGCAGTTCTAAACAAAGTTCGATCAAGAAAGAATCAGAAAAAATACATTCGTCGAAAGAAGACTGCCAAGGTTGAACCAACTTTGCTGGAAGAATTTATGACTGGAAGGCTTCTTGGTGAGTAGCATTCAACTGATTTAAAACTTGTCAATTTTTTTTTCCCCTTCTTTCTTTTCAACATTTTATTATTTTTTATTTTTTTCTTCAGCCAAAATCACATCCCGGCCTGGTCAGATTGGAAAGGCAGATGGCATCGTACTTGAAGGCAAAGAACTTGAATTTTATATGAGAAAAATAAAAGCCAAGAAAGGCAAATAAATGCTCAGCTACTGTTCTGGTGGTCATTGCAAAATAAACTTATCACCAACTCTGTATTTTTAACTTATTTTCTATTTATTTCTGTTTTATAAAATAAAAATTTGGTTACTAAGATGATCTCCTTGATATATATATATATATATATAAAGTGAAAAATTTAAATTATTTGAGTTTGGTTTGAAAGTTAAAAATGCCCCATAAGTTACAAGGTTTTTTTATTTTCAGTTTTAAAAATTTAACAAATTAATATTTATTGCACCATGTTTTTCAAAGGAAGAGCTGATTTAAAAAAAAAAAATTTTTTTTTTAAATTTAAATAACCACACACCCCAGTAGGGTGGGGTGAGACTTTAACAAAATACCCCCCTTCTAAACATTTAAACTTGTTTTGGCATTCTTTATGAAACTGGATATGACAGACATTTGGATGCCTTATGCATCATCTTTCAAAATGACGAATAAAGAAAGAAAGAAAAAATTTGAGTACATACAATAATTTAATGTTTACAGTCAACAGACTGTCGCAGAAGTTTCTCTATTTGAATCTTCCAAAGTGATTTTATTTTTTTGAGAAAAGGAGGAAGCTAAGAAGTTAAAACTTCCTTTGTTATTTGGTGAAACCAGTGATTATGCAGGTAATGCTTGTCATGAGATATGAATGATGAGACAAAGATTTGAGAGTTAAGCAAGATGAAACTGCCTTTGCTCATAGCCGTCTGTTCATGTTAGTAAATGTACACTAAAACTCATTCACACACCAGACATTAGTGAGATCAACTGCACATGATTCAACTGCTCATTCACTCGATGCTCTTGCAATAACAATTAAAACATCTAGGTCCATATGAAAAAATATCTGTAAGCAGGCAGATTGGGGGAGAAGATATACACTTCTGCATCTTGTGTGGCTGCTCTTAAAACCGCATCTTGTGGATCTTTAATATTCTTCCAAGGCGCTGTTTGGCTGTTGCAAATCCTTTCTTAGGTTTCTTGGCTTAAAAAGATAAAGGAATTTGTTAATAGTGGTTGGCATTGAGCTGTTGAAAAAATTAGCTTCATTAAGAAAAACAAAGGTATTAACAAGTCATTTAGAAAAATTTCCAAAATAATCATCCTATAAGAGGATTAAGAGTTGATTAACAAATCAAATGTTCATTCATAAAAGGATTTTAAGAAGTTGTAAATGTATCTCATTCTAATTAAGGAATCTTATTTTCTTCAAAATTGACCATTCTTGTGTTTACCGACTTCATGTTGTATTGGTGCTAAAAAAAAACCTCGTTTAGTGCCAATTCTGTCTTCTCCGACCTGAAATGGATCTCTCACTGTCCTTTCAAGAGGACAATTTTAGGTAACTTGGTTCATTGGATTTTATTAATAAATATGAAAAGGAATTTAAATATTACAATTTTATTTATAATAATGATTGATAATAATTAAAAATTTCATGTCATATGTCCAAATTTAAAAAAAATAATTTAATTTTGGGGGTCTTGAGATTTAAATAAAAATGTGTTGCTCAAATTGAAAATTCTTTTTTTCAGTTTTTAATTCAGTTTTTAATGTCAATTTTGAGGTTTATATAAGGAAGATTATCTTTAAAGTTTAGTCTAAATATTTTTTTTCTCAAATTGTTTGAAATCATGAGGGGGGGGGTCTGCAAAAATGCGGATTTCAGTGAACTACTACTACAGGCACCTTGCGGAGTAATACATACTGTGCTTCAACGTACCAGTTGAATAAAGTTCAACTTATCTGACATTTAGTTTCACTTAATGTGCATCCGGTGTGTTGGACATATGAAAATGCCCCTCACCAAAAAAAATGGTATATTGAAAATATATGCCATCTGTAGAAAAATTGATAAGGTAATCCAAGTGGAAGGAGAGATTTATTGAGAAGTCACTAGCATTTCAGTTCTACTGAACCGTCATGAGGGGTGATATTAGTGATTTTGAGTCAATGATGTTTAAAAATACAAAAATTTGGGGGAAATTTGTATAATAAAAAGTTGACTGTTTAATTGGTGAATCAACATTTGTTTTAAATTATGTCATTTGACTTATTAGGAATATTGTATAGAATTTATGTTACGTTTGTTTATCGAGAAAGATTTCGAGTCAGAAGGAAGAAAATAAAAAATAGAAAGTACAAAACTTATGATGTATGTGGAAAATATTAAAGATGGAATATATTGTAGCTATTTAAAATAGATTTGCTCAAGTAAGGAGAAATATAAAAACCAGGACAAGTATTTAGGGAATTAAAGAATGAGATAACAGTGGCTTTGAAAATTTGTCTTAGACTCTTGTTATGGATGTAAATGAGCATCTGGGAATGTGATTAGATTGAGAAATGTGTAGGAATAATGCATTGTTTAAGTTACCAATTCTTATGTCTCTTTTGTGTTCTTTCAAGCGGGTGTGAAAGTTCTGAGATGTTTCACCAGAGGGCTAGAGTGTACTAATTCGTGGATTGTTTTAGAAGGTAAAGAAGTAGTTTTGATATTGAGTTTATTCAAGTTGTTATGCTGTGAGAAGAAGAATTGTTTGGCAAAGTTATGTACCTATGTGGGTGGGGGACTAGTTTTATCAGGTATTGAGAGGGCATTAGTTTGAGATTGATTCTTGTGGATTTTGAGGGCTTTAGATTTAGCAAAATGTATAAAGGATTTGGGGTACTGAAAATTAAGGAAGGATGAATTCTTCATTTAAATATTTCGAGGAGCAAATATGTAGAGCTCTGAGGTAAAAACCTATGATGATACCTCTTTTAGTATTGTTGTTGAGGTGTGAATAAAAGTGAATGTGATCGTTTTTACTGGTGGGTTTGTGGTAAACCTTGAATTCTAGTTTGTTAATATTCCTAATAAGTAAAATGTCCAGAAAAGGTAGGGTGCTGTTGTATTCAAGTTGATATGTGAACTTCATAGAAGGTTCGACATTATTCAGTTTGTCAGTAAATCAAGATCTTGGGGATAGATAAGTAGTATGTCGTCGATATATCTGAAGTAATGTGCAGTGTTGGTAGAATATATTTAAAGGGGCCAGATACTAAGAATTCTAGATAAATGCATGCAAGAACTCGGCTAAGCAGAGACCCCATTGGTAAACCAATAAATCTCTCTTTCCACTTGGATTGTTGTTATCAATTTTTTTACCTATTGTCAGATTACAATCCTTTATTTACTTTTCATATATGCCATCTCTAATAATATGACAGATTGATTCAATCATGTAGATTTAGTGGGGAAAAAAATGACACTCACGTTTTGATGGGCAACTTAAGGGTTGATTCATCAATCTGTTATGAGCCAGTCCTCCAACACCACTATTAGTACTACTGCTTGTTCCTGGTGTAGAAACTGTTGGTCCACCTGTTGAGGTTCCAGCAACAGGAGATGTATCAATTACTAATGCACCTTCCCCTGGTCCTGGGCTATTTCCATTTGTTCCTGTTGTACTTGTTACAGAACTGCTAGTTGATGGTGCTCCTGACAAAAGACAAGCAATAATTATAAGCAAAAACTTTTCTCTAATTTTTTTTTATATCCTCTTAACTAATATACTATTCAAGTTGTTAGTCAAGAAAAACAGGAGTTCTACATTTCATCTGTCCTAAGATGATGAAGTGAGTGATACACTGCTGAAAACTACAAAATTGACTTGTTAACATGGAAGACTCCTTGATGTTTATTTACAGAGACAAACAAAAAAAGTGTTAAGTTTCCCTTAAATAAATTAATTCTGAATGTTGCAGACTAAGTTAAATGTGTGTGAGTATATATATATATATATAAATAAATATACACATTTATACAAATAAAAAGTTAATCAGTATATATATATATATATATATATAACAATGAAGAAAATGCATCAGATCATATATCATTTCATGATCATTTGATTTATGATTAATAAACTTATATTGTTTATTTCACTGTTAACATAAGTGATGATTTAATAATAGATCATCCAATTTATATCTGGAGACACCAAGGCTCAGTAAACTTGAATTGGTTCATGTTAGCAGATCTAGCACATTTTATGAAATCTGTGCAAATATTTATTCAAGTCCTGAAGATACAACCTTACATGACTCAATTTAGTAAAGTTTTGGGATATAATGAAAACTCAAAGAGAAAAGTAAAGAAAATCTTTGTTAAAATGAAGAATAATAAAGACCTGCTATTAAAGGATGAGAGAGTGCTGCATGTCCTCCAGCTGAAATACTTGTTTCACTTTCTTCAGATATATCATCAGGTTTTAATCGTTTTCGATTTGTCTTCTTTGGTTTTGACTGGAGGGAAAAATTGTCAGGAAAATAAAAATAGATGAATGAACAGAATGTCAAACAATTACATTATAAGCTACAGAGATAAAGCAACAAGGATGACCGGAGGGGGGGGGAAAGACTTTAAATAGAGCACAAGATTTCTTGTTGAACAAACTCAAGTCCTTATACAGCCTACAACGACTTGAGTGATAAAAATAAATAAACAATTGTGCAGATTTACTTAGAGAAATCTCTAATTAAATTTCAGAAAGAAATGATCATATTGTCTAATTTTGTCATAAACCATCTAAGAATTATTTAACTGAACTCCAAATTTTTGTTTACATTTCAGCTGTCACATTCACAGTTAGTGTGAACAACAAGAAGGAGTTCAATTGTCCAAATTCTCTTTTTTAAAGATTAAAATGTAAAAATGTTGTTTTCTTTAATGACGATTCTCATTGAGTTAGACTACTAACTCAAGTTTTTATGTCAAATCAATATTTGATATGCACTAAATGTAGAAGACCTGTTAATTTTGAGGGTCAGGTTTCTTTCTTTAATGGTATATCAACTTTTATGGGTTATTTAATGCCTTAGCCATCCTTGTAAAAGAACAATAGTGGTACTATTTACCCCCCCCAGCTTGGGGGAGGATAGGGTAGTTCATACCTTTCTTAAGGGCATTAGCCAGAAAGTGAATGTGATAATGCAACGGAAGTTTGATCTTGTTTTCTATGATGTCAAACGAGTCTTTATAGATTAAAAATTTTGACAATTCATAAAAATCAAATATAGAATTTTAAGATATGTTCGTGATGGTATTTATCAGCAGAACAACATTTTTAAACAATCATCATTTCAGATGTTCTTTTGTTCTTTACTAAAAGTCACATATTTTTCTGAAACTCAATTCTTTTGCAGAAGGATCTCCTTAATAATTTTAGTTTTTAAATTTAATTGCAACAAGAAATCCTTTTTTTTTTTTACATGTGTTACCATTTACAAAATATGGAATTATGCAGTGTTATAACTTGTGAAAATAAAATGTCTATTACACTTAAACGAATCAAACGAAAATTTCTCTTATGAGAAACTTACTGATAAGTTATCGTATTTGGCAGCTGTGGCAGCCAACGTACTCTCCACTGATTCTCGCTTGGCTGAATCTCTTGCAATTCGTTCCCGTTTCTCTCCCGTCACTGATACCCGGGCTATAATGACAGAAAATGAGGATATATTCAAAGACCATTTAGATAAATATAATGCATATCAAATGTCACAAGGTTTAAGGGATTTTTTTTTAATATTCTGAATCATTTTTGTTCTTAAATATTATAAATAATACAGGAAATGACTTGTTATTTCTACTATTTAATACTATCATTTCACTATTTATTATCCATCATCCAGTTTTGAAAGAATAAAAAAAGCAAAATATAGTAAATCTAATAAAATGCAGATATAAAATATCTCCCAAGTGTAAAAATGAAGAAAGGAATGAATAAATAAAAGATTTGAAAAAAAAGAAAGAAAATATTACACTTCATCTAATCTGATAAAATGAATCCAAGTTAAATAGTGTCAATTTTAATTACCACATCTTTTTGCTATTAAAATTAATTTTTCTGTTTAATTTGAATTGAAATCTTATTTTACTTTGTCATTCAACATGTCATTTGCTTTAGTTTGAAAAAGAATGATTTAACTTTCAAGTCGAAATTATTTCAATTAATTAGCATTTTTAAATTATGTTTATGACCTTCAAATAGAATTTGTAATGAGAAAATCAAGGAAATATTTTTTTTTGAACAACATGAAATATTTCTTATTCTACTTTGGTAGTAAATATACTTGCCATACATTTTGTAAAATAAATTAATTCTATGTTTGAAGTGAAGTTAAACAAAAATCCACTTAACTATAATAGAGGGTTATTATTTGTGGATTAGTGACTTATTAAATCATCAAGACCAGTCACAATTCACTTCCATTCGAGTCTTTTAACAATGATAGTAGCAGTCAGAAATCTAATTTGTAAATATCTAAAGCCTTACTTAAGAGTAGACAATCAGGAAAGTCTTGTAAGAACATTAAATAACAAAATTCCTTAAGAAAATTATTGTGCTAATATTGAACAAACTGGCTAACATAATATCTCAATAGTTAATAAAAATATTTAAATTTTAGAACAATCTACCCAACGGATTAAATAAAGGGTTCAGTTCAAAGTCCTGTGTGGGCTCCTGAGTTCGATATGAGAAGCCCCGAAGGATGCATCGGCCAAAACCTTGTGAGTGTATAACAATAAAGATGAAGACAATAGTCCAAATATTCTAAGTGATAAAAATTATCAAGCTTTATATCTGAAATTTAGACAAATTTTATACCTTTAGGATTCCAGGTTTCATCTTTCTTTTGTTTCCCTCTTGGTTTAAAGATGTGTTGGTCTTCATCATCTGACAGATCAAGTGATGTGTAAACTAAAAGGAAAAAATTTTAAATGTTTAATATTAGAGTTTAGGCTAAACTCACAGTATAAAGATAATATTTTCTCTTTTTATAAATTTTATAATTACAGTTTAATTCTTCTACCATTTAATATTGATACATTTTTCACAGATTATTAAAAAAAGACGTTTACTTGCAAAGTAAAGTTTTTAGCTGAGATGAACGAGTCCAGGTTACTCGTTAGAAATTGAAGTGCGTTATATAATATTCTGAATTTTTTTTTGTTACTTTAAAAACAAAAATGGCATGTAACAACATAAGGTCAGTGGAATGGTTTTAAAATACTAGTAAAATCTATAGCAGTTTTCAATTTGCAACTTGATAAAAATAGTGTTTATCCTGAACATTATATTTTTTGCATTATATCAGAAGAGATACACAGACACATTTGAAAATAAACTGAATTGTAAAATGTGTACTTTTTCTTTTCAATTTACCTTCTTTTTTTTTTTTTTTACTGTTTACTTCTTAATGACAAAATGATTTAGTTTAATGAAATAATTACTTATTTATTAAGGAAAAAAAAACAAACTTGTTTTTGATCATATTCACACATTATTTGTTATTGTATTGTCACTTGAAGTATGGCAGACTGAACAAGCATTTTTAGGTATAATAACAGAGACACTTTTTTTAAAAATGTATTTGAAGAGAAAATACTCACTGTATTCCTCATCTTTATAACAAACACCTAATTGTTCTTCTTCTTCAGCTTGGCTGGCTTCCCACTGCTTGGAGCCTTTAGTCGATCCAGCTGTGGGTTTTGTGGTTCCTGAAAACAACTGCAAGTTGCCCATTCGACTCATCGACAACATCCCTTGAATGGCATCTCGCATGGTAGGAGAAGGAGCCCGGCTGTATATATAAGAAAACAAAAATATTTTATGAATGACATTCATAAACAAAAAAACTGCCAAATAGAGACAAACATAACAATCGTATAAAATCTAAGAGAAATCAATAGAAGCTATGAAGTTAACAGTTAAGATCTCTGCTCTACCATGACTAGGAAAATCATTTAGCTTAGTTTCTCGAGGTAGCATCTACTCCATAACACAAAAAAGTGACAGAGTCAGGGTCAATCTATGATGTCTGAAGCATTCCTTGTGGAATACTAATAGAGTTAAGCTATTTTTGACATCAACCACTTGTATGTGAGAGGATCTTGGCTTAAAAAAAAAAAAAAAGACTGCATGAAACCTGTTTTTACTGGAAAGGCTAGATAAATATTATAAATTTGTAGCACTTGTAAATGTCATGTGAGCGAATAGGTTTTAAAATATAGACAGGCTGAACACACTTTATAGTACAGGTGTGTTAGTCTCATGACCCATGTTGTCACTGTCTGATGAAACTTATATTAAATTGCCATTCAAAACTTCATTAAAAAAACAGAAAATAGAAGAATTTAATTATGTACAAAATCTAAATATATACAATTCCTGATTTATCAAAATAGTAAACAACTTGTTCAAGATATTTTTTCAAAGTAAAATTATAAATCCACTAAGATAAAACCAAGCAATTGATTGCAAAACATTGTCACCAATAAAGTGAATAAATATCTTGAATATTCAAGATTTTCTGACATAATGACATGGCGTTTTTATATTCAGGTTTACTTAAAAGTTAAAAATATTTGAAGTAATCAATAATATCAATAAGAATATTGTTTGGATAAAGTTAAAAATACAGAAAGAATTTATTTTCCAGATTGAAATTTAAAGCAAAAGACAAAATTGTCTGCTAAGAAATTTTCATTTGTTTTTATTAATGATACTTTTTTTTCAAGTGTCTTCAGAATTTTTATCTAAATCTTCATTGTATATGATTTGCCAACATATCCAATTCCTCACATTTTAATTAGAAAAAAAAATAGTACTTAGTGTATATATATATATATATATATATATATATATATATATAAAACTTAAAGACAAAAGTCTAATAAATTGCACAAAATAATCAAGAGGAAATCTAAATTGATATTTAAAGAAAAATACTTCAAAGTTTTACACAAAACAAATGGGCAATGTACAAATACAAATAAAAAAAAATATAAACAATTAAAATATAAATATTTGTATTTTAAACTGGTAAACACAATACATTTAAGTGACATTGTTAATGTTTTCAAACAGTGGAACATACACAGGTAAGGTGTAAAGATATGTTATACTCAGATACTTACACATCCTCATCGACTTGGAAGTCAGTTTCTGTCCCATAGCCACTGGCTTCCAAGATGTCAGCAATGCCACAGTTTAGCCCACCCCTAATAGTAGGCATTCTCATTCGTTTTGATTGTTCAGTCTCTGTTACAGAGAGATCCTTTTTAGTAGAAGTTGTGCTGCCACCACCTTCCTCTTCGGCAATTTTTGCCTGCATTGCCATTTGTTTGGCATACAGTTCCGCTCTTAAAGCAGCCAGCGTTTCAGATTTCTTAGATTCATGTAACAGGCCGGCTGCCGACAACTGTAAAAATCAAAATAAATGAATTTAAAACGAGAGATGCAAAGTAAATCTCACATCAAAAACTTTAAGAGATCTTTTTTTTTTTTTTTTTTTTTACTTCATTTTTGAGTATATATATATATGAAGTTCTGGTAAATGTTATAAGTTTTATTTGAAGATAATATAATTAACACCTATGGATGTAAGTATGATAGATATAAATATATTGGACAAAATTCCTGCAAAGAGAATTTTTTTTTATTTCAATGAATTTTGTTTATTTTACAGAATGATATGAAAGAATCATTTCCTATTAATAGGCATTGCATATTGCTTAGTTTTTAAAATGCGTATACAGACATTATAATGCAATTATAGCAAAAATTATTCTAATCTTGCAAAAATAATTATTTTGATGTTATTCAAAATGGCAGCAAATGTTGCAGGCTTGAAATATATCATGAAATTTTTGGTGGATGAGAAGTGCTAATCATGTGAAATTTATAGAAGAATGTGCGATGTGATACGGAGAAAGATGTTTTAGTCAAAGACAAATGAACTAAACATGGGTTTGCCAGTCAGAGTTCATAGTGACAAAGCCATGTTTAGTTCTTTTATAAATCTTTTCTTTGACTAAAACATGAAGTGGAAATACTGACTCTCTGGTAAAGAAAAAAATTCTGGGCACAGTAAAGAAAGTCATGCTGACATTCTCCTTGGGACTTGAAAGAATCTATCACTATTGATTGGTTGGTTGGGTTTAATGGCATATCAACCTCTATAGGTTATTTAATGCCAAAGCCTGTTTACACATATTATATATCACTATTGATTTTATTGAAAAAGATGCAACTTCCTCTTGCCAACTCCTTAGCCGAAATATTTATCAAACGACCAAAGTTGATGGGGCAGATTGCACCGTTTCCCAATAGTCGGTGAAATAAAAAAGTTTGAACAAGGATAAAAATAATGTCAGTTTTAAAAGGTTTTAATAAATCCAGAATAAATAAAAGAGAAAGAAAGGTACTTACTTTGGTGCCACCTAAAAGGTCTGGAGGTTTTAATTTAACTGTGTTACCACTTTCAGAAGTCTTTGCTTTTAAAACAGGAACTTGAGGTGGTTTCATCTTTCCTGCACTGTTATCAGGCTCTTTTATTTTGCCTGGCAACATTTCAATGGGTTTCATTCTGGTTCCTAAAGTATCCAGTTTAGCTTTGCTTAAGAGGCTTTCACTCTTTAGAATGCTAGCCAATTGATCAACCTTCAGATCTACTTTTGGCCAACTACTGACTGCCTCCTCATCCTTTTTGCCACTGATTTTCGTCTTCACATCTTGACTGGCGCTGGCTTCTTCTGGCTTTAGTTTACTGGCTGTTTGATTGACTGATTGGTCAACGGCTGTAGACTTTTTAGCCAAAGACTCCAATTTGGGACTGCCAAGTGAACACTTGTCTTTAGTGGTCAAGGATTCCTTGTTATTTGAAAAAGCTTCAGACAAAGGATCTGGCTTAGCTACACCTGAAGATAACGGTTCAGGTCTTTTGTTCAAGAGAGAAAGAGGGTCTGGTCGAGTTGGGGTTAATGATAAGGGGTCTGGTCTGTTTGACAAAAGTGATAACGGATCTGGCCGTCTCGAAGTGAGGGAAAGGTCAGGTTTTTTAAGTAATAAGGATAAGGGATCTGGCCTAGTAGGGGTAAGAGAGAGGGGATCTGGCCTAGATGGAGTTAAAGACAATGGGTCTGGTCGTTTGGAAGTTAAGGAAAGAGGGTCTGGTCGTTTGGAAATCAGAGTCTGAGCAGGCATTGTTGATGGTTGTTGAATATTTGAAAGAGTTTCTTGGACTGGTTTATTCCCAAGAACCTTTTCGTGTGCTGAAAGCAGAATAGGTTCTGCACTACTTGCTAAAGGTTCAGATTTCACATTCAGCAATAAATTTTCTACTTTAACATTTTCGGTCAGTGATTCACCATCTCCTTTATTTGTTTTGACCAATCCTATATTTGTTTTCTGAGAAATAGTTGCTGCTTTGGGAGTTGATTTTGCTGTTGTTATTTTGGGCTTCTTAACACCTGCTTCTCTCTTGGATTTTTTGGGTGCAGTTTCTGTCTTTGCTTTTTTCACAACAGGTTCCACTTTTACATCCAAATTAGCAACTTTTAAAGGTGATTCTCCATTGACTTGAAATACTACACTCTCAGCTTTAATACTCATACAAGTCACTTCTTTTTCTTTCTTTGGCCTGCCTTTGCCTTTAGATTCGCCTGAAACTTTTTTAGATGTAACTTCTCCTTTAGGTTTTTTAACTGGCGATTCCCCCTTGGCTTTTTTAGGTGGCAATTCACCCTTAGGCTTCTTAGACCCCGCTTTACCCTTTTTAGGGGGAGGCTCACTTTTAATTTCTAGTAATGGTTCAAATTTGGTCTCCAAAAATGGAGACTCATATTTGTCTTCTGGTAACAATGGTTTTAATTCAGCCAAAAGTAAAGGTTCTTCTTTCTCTTTTCCTTTAACCTTTAACTTTTTGCCTGATTCTCCTTTTGGCTTTTTTAATGTCGCTTCTGCTTTACTTTTTTTGGCTGGAGTTTCAGTTTTGTCATTCTGTATTATAGTCTCTTCCTTAGCTTTTTTAGGTGATCCCTTTCTTATTTTTGGTTTCCCTTTCAGCTTCTTAGCTTTTTTATCTGGTATTTCCTGAGTCCCTGTTAAATTTTCTTGCATCAGAGATGCAGGATCAATCACTAACTTTTGTGGCTCGTCATTATCCTTTAGCTTTAAAAGCAGAGAGTCTTGGCCCAAACAATTTGGGATCTCAGTAGGAACTTTGATATTTAAATGTGACAGGTCAGTTTTTTGACAGAGTTGGCTGTCAGGTACCAGTTCACCACCTGTAACAGAGAAATCAATTAGAATTGACATTTTGGCAGATTCAACACTAATAATTTGTAAGTGTCCAATTTATGAAATTTAAAAATTGCAAATAAGAAAAATTAAATTTTTCCCCCTAAAGAAAACCACTCCCAAGAAACTTGTACAAATCATACATTTTATTGAACACTCAAGATAATATTAACTAAGATGTATGGAAATAGCCGCAAATTAAGATTATAATCTGTTTGTATAGTAGCAGACAAAAAGAAAAAAGGTTATTTTAATCTAAATGAAGTCAATTAGAAATAGCATGTTCTTTAATTTTTATATTAGTGCTGACAAAACTGATTATAATCATGAGTTGAGTCTGGAGAATTAAAAAACAAAAGTCATGATAGAACATAACCCAATTCCTATTTATTGCAGAATAATTCTGAATATTTTTACTTCCAGGTAACTAAAAACTCAATCCATTTCCATATTCTTTTCTCCTGCATAAAAAGGATTATGTAAATACTTATTTAGGTTTAGTTTTAACTGAACATTTTTTTTTTTTGTGTTGAAGCAGTTTGAAGTAAAATTCAACCTTTTGATTTATAAAAATGATAAAATATACAAAATTGCTAACTGACCAAAAGATGGAAATACGGTTGGATCAAGAGATTTGGCCAGTTTTCCTTTTCCTTTAGGAAATTTTGGTTGGGCTTTTTTCGGTGTCTTCTTGGTAGCGGGTGTTTTTGGAGTTTGATTCTTTTTTGGAGTAGGAGGCTTTTTTTCTGATAAATGAAAATAGAAATTCACTTTTTTTTTCTGAATACTCAAAGTGTCAATTAATAAAGGAATGAGAAATAAGTTGAAAGTAGAGAATTTAAGTTGCAAAATTAAAACCATTTATTTTAATACATATTTTTTTTATATGATTACATTTCATAAACTTAACATTATTTAGATAATAGCATAGATATTTTATATAGTCTGAAATTTTGAAGTGAAGTATTGTTGTCTAGTACTCAATGATTTTTCAGACTAACATCATTTAAAATGTGAAATACACTTCAGAAGTTGGAGAGGAGGCAAGCCATAAAATAAAGTTCTGGAGAAAAAAAAAAATTTTAATTCTAGTTTTGTCTTAATTCCTAATTCTGTTTTAATGACAAAATTTTATCCTCTATTTTGATGAGTTATTGAATCAAAAGGGAAAATAAGAAGAAAAAGAAGAAGAAAAAAAAACAAAGAAAGTAATTAACTCACCTTTCTTAGGTGTAGCTGTTTTTCGTGCTTGTTTAGGAGGACTACCAAGTGTTGCATCTGTTGCTTCACTATCTTCATTTGCATTTTTTCCAGAAACTTCAAAGAAAATAGCTTATTAATTAATTTTAAGCTTCATTTCCCATAGCAACTATAACTTAAAGGGCAATTTTAAGTTATTTTTACTTAAATCACTTCAGATAATAACACACTGACTTTCTGACATTTTCTTCTTTCACAGCCTGAATGATAAATAAATTCTTATTCAATAAAATAATTTGGCTTTTTGAATTGACTATCCATATAGAATGTCAATATTTTACTTGTTTGCTGTTTTGTCTCAACAACATTTAATAAAATCATGCTATATATATTGCCCCATTGCTATAATGGTTAGAGCATTTGTCAATTGCCTGGGAGACAGGTGTTCAATCCCAAGTCAAGTAATACCAAAGACTAAATCCCCCCCCAGGTATTTGATGACTCCTTGCTTAATATTCTGCATTGTAAGGTATGGACCAAGGGTAAGCAAAGCAATCCAAGGAAAGAAGTAGGGCTCTCCTCTATACTATTGAAAAGGGGCCCTTCGGGTCACCCTCGACTAGGGTCAGCCAACTTAGGTAAGAAAAACACTCACAAAAAAAGGCTTATATTGTGGTGAGGTTTCCAAAAATTCTGACAGCCTATATCTAAATATACCTAAAAATGGAAAATAAAAATGGAAAAATGTCATCTCAAAGTTTTTTGCTTTTTTTGCTAGAATAAAACAATCCCAAATTTCTATCTAAAAAAATAAACACACCTGTTTTCATTTTATTGTAACTTAAATTGGATTGTTAATTGCTCAGTTTCTGTGTTTTGTTTACATTGACTACATATTACATGATTCAGTGTATACCTGTCTCTCACTAACAGAAATATGGAAATTTCAAGGGTAATAATCTTTAATGCTTTTTGTGTCTAAATGTTATATCTGCCAAATAAAATTTAAAAAAAAAAAAAGGTAAAGTGTTTTTTGATAAAAAAGATTTATATTGCAAACTTCTTCCACACCAAAAATATCATCCAATGAAAAATTAAAAGATAATTAGAAATAAAATTATAAAAATAGATTTTACCAAATATATTGTCACCATTTTATATTCATTTCACATTTGCTACATTTAAATCATAAAATCTCAGCCTTTTATAAATAATGAAAGAATCTAAAAAAGAAATTACTCATTTGTCAAAAAAACCCTAACATGAATATTTTCTTTCTTCTTTTACTTTCATCATTGCTAGTAAGAGCATAAAAAATGGATAATCAGAAAATTGCTTTCAGAAAAGCAATGTTTGTTTTTCAAATATTAAAAGAAGTAAGGTTCCTATTTGCAAATTCCTTAAAGAAAAAAAAAAGAAAAAAAAAAAAAAGAAATAAGATGAATAAATAATAAATAAACAAAATGTACTTCTCAACTGAATCATCTTTTGAAAAATATAAAAATTATTCGCTCTTTCATTAACAAATGGTTGTTGATACAAAAAATAAATAAAAACATGTTGCCTCTAAAATTTAAAGTTGAAACTTCTTTTAAAAGAAATTTTCTTTCATTATGAAAACTTTTATTAAAATCTGTTTTATGTGCTGTTTGTTTGTGAATTAAAAAAAAAAAAAAAAAAAAAAAGAAAAAGAAAAAAATTCTTTCTAAGTGTCTGCAAAAGTGTGAATTTTTGTTTATGCATTATATAGATACCACTGTTCAGTAATTTTTTAACAGTTCAACTTGCATTGACATCATCTGTGAATGGACTGTTCCAGTAATAGAATTATTGGTACTAAGATCATTTTCTATATAAACCTGTCCTTTTTACAAATAAAGAGCAATCTAAAATATACAGA
Source organism: Sepioteuthis lessoniana (assembly GCA_963585895.1). Lineage (NCBI taxonomy): Eukaryota > Metazoa > Mollusca > Cephalopoda > Myopsida > Loliginidae > Sepioteuthis > Sepioteuthis lessoniana. Next base: position 1,180,855 of record OY757926.1, on the reverse strand, counting down.
AGTGTTTGTCTTCAATTATACATGGTGTCAGAAATGAATCGTTCAAATCTATGTGTAGAAAAAGAATAATGGGTGATAAACAGCAAGTATATGATGGAGAAGTTATGCTGCTTTCATAGATAAAAGGACCCGTCCTCAATTTGAGGAGTGACACATCTCCGTTCTACAAATTGAAAATATGGGACCAGCAATATGAACTACAACAGGGTGCAGAAGCAAAATTAGGAATATTCTAGTATAATAATAAATGACTATTATAAAACAAGATTATAAAAGATTGATTTTAATTTAAAAAAATAAACAACAAAATAAGATAGATAATAAACAGTAAATTTACTCGGTATGAAAAGTCATTTTTTTCAATTGTATCAACAGGCCTTTGAAATGCCTTCAAAATAAATTCTTCAGACATTTTATTCCATTCCTTCTCAATAGCAGTCTCAAGTAAACCAATATTTGGACGGGAAGTGGCATTTATTTTGTTTTCTAAAATGTCCCATATATTGTAATCAAAGGGGTTAAGGTCTGGGCTTAATGGAGGCCATAAAGAAACTCTAATTATTTCGGAAACATTTTTGGCTTGTTTTCAGCATTAAGCAAATCATAGATTCTTTGTCATTTTTTTTCTTGCTCACTCATACTGGGCTGAATTTTAATGAAAAAGTGCTTGAGTAATAGAGCTATAATCAGGAAAATTTAGATTTTTCACGTTCTTTTTTAAAAATTGGACTAATCGGAGTAAAAAAAAAAAAACATTTAAAAAATTATTTCATATTTTGCTCCTGCAGGCAATATTTATGGGGCCTCTAGTGTCAGAAGGTAAAAATTGTAACTACCTGTTATAATGGTTGAATGAGAGAGGTCTGGAACTATTTAATTCATGGGGTTTAATGGAAGAAGAAAATTATTGGGACAGAACTGAAGAATTTGCTAAGCTAAATGGGAGCTTCATCATATTAAACAACACACACGCTAACCCTTGAAGAGTTTATTACTAAAGAAGATGCTGGCTACCCTCCTACCAAAGACAACAATTTAACATATGGGATTTTCTTGTATTTGGGATAGAGTCAAATTGTGACAGAAAAGAGTGCTTTAAAGAAAAGAACTTCTTAACACTGGACCAGGCAACAGAAATTGTCAAAGCAGAATAATCTGCAAATAATCAACTGAAAAAAAAGAAAAAAAGAAAAAAAAAAAGGGAATTCTAAAAAAGGCTGATAATGAATATACTCTGTGGGTTAATTTGGTTGTGGTGACACCAAATCTTAACAAGTGAATTCGAATATGTTTCAATCCACATGATTTAAATTATGTGATCAAGCGGACTACTTATTATGTCAGGACGATCAACAAAGTAATTTCAAAGTTAAATAAAGCAATCGACTTCAGTATTTTAGATTTTTCACAGTCATATAATATTGTTGGTACACTTAACAGCAACATGGATCATAGAAATTGGTTTTATATAAAACTTTAACAAGCTCGATCTTTAATAACTTCAAAAAGTTCAGTAAAACAGGCTACACATAAAAAAGACCAAAACCAATCGACTTCTACAGCTGAAAAACACCAAAATAAAACCAATAAGAACAAAAATATTCAACAGACAAAAGATGTCGTGCATTTTGTGACTAACCTGCAAAATACTCAAAATGTTATTACAACAAAAGAATGTCATTATACCAAAGCATGTTTCGCATGCAGAAACAAAAAAATATTTATCAACAGGTTTTCACAAACATTGTGTGATCTTATAAAAAAAAATGGTGCCATTTATTTGGCAAAGGGAACAAGAAGCATTTTGTGTCTTAAAAAATATCATAACTAATTCTCCCATTTTGGCCTTTTATGATGAGGAGAAAGTGAATGTAATACAGTTAATGTAATAAAGCCCATATGCTAAGTGAATCAGTCACTTAGTAAGACTGAACCAAAACTACAGCAACATAGACAGCAAACTTCTAGTGGCATGCTGGTCACTTGAAAAATATAACCACTATATTTATTCATCTTACTGGCAAAAGACCAGTGTCACAGCATTTTTGTCGTGATTATCACTAAGAATGTTGTAATATGACATTGATGTAAAATATATTAAAGGTAAAACTAATGAGGATGATGGAAAATCTACCAGTAGGGACATTTGTTCCTGGTAGATATTGACATGATAACAAGTCATAAGTCACAAAACTGGCTAAAATTTGGCAACATACAGCCAAAAATGTCACCTTATTTAATGTAAAAGACTTAATTTTGCTTGTATAGCATGAATTCATACAACACTGTACCAAAGACCTGAAGAGTAAAAACCCAAAGAAACTTTAGAGTGTGTTTCAATGTCAAGAATAGGCTAGTCACTCAAAGATCCTTACACCACATATAATTGAAGACTAACACTTCCGTGGTTTTTAGATCACTCTTTATCGATAAAAAAGACAGTAATTATACTTGACACAACCATTGAACTTAAAAATTATTGTAAAAGTAAAATGTAAGTGAAATAAGCTAAAATTCTCACAAAGCTGAAAACTTACTAGTGATAATTTATTGAATCACAGAAACATCAAAAGTTGTTAAAATATCAGTGTTGTGTGTGTATGTATCTAATACGGAGTAAAATCAATTGCATAAACAAATCAATGTATAGAGTGGGATCTTTGTTTTAGCTCCCCCACTGACCATTGCTGATAGAGAAATGCTAGCTTAATGGCTAATCATATATATATATATATATACACTAGGTATATGCCAAAGTTTCACAAGAAAAATTAACACTTTATTTCAAAATCATAAGTAAAATTTGACTAGCATGGTAAACCAACTATAAAAATGAAATGAATTTGACAAAAATGTTTCAGTAATCAATGAATGAAACTTAAAAAAAAGAATTAAATTGAGCTTTTCCTCCTAGGTTTGAGTTGATTTAAATTGATTGATTCTTTTATATTTTCAAAATTCTATCAGTATTATTAAAGACTTTGGTGTCTGTCTTTTTTATTTCTATATTTTACTCCTTTGAAAAGTTTCATCTAGTTGGCTAGCTTCAAATAAGTGAAACAAAGGTTGTCAAATTAATTGGATAGTGAAGCCCTACTGTTGAGTGATGAAAATGTTAAGCATTGAAACATTTCTGGATATATAAGTATGAAGCAGTTAATTTTGGAGTAATTCTATAAATATGTTAAATCTGAAGTTAACATATAGAATTCAGGAACATAGATAATGTAACTAAGAAAGAATGGGCTGTGCCTGATTCAAATCACTTTGTTTTAAAATTTCTAGGCATTTAATTATGTAAAGAAGGGAAAAATTATATAACAGACACCCCCCCCCCCCAAAAAAAATGAAGTAAAAGAAACTACATACATGATAACTTGAGTTTTAAAGATCCTGCTTTAGCTGTACCTCCACGTGAATTACTTTCACCAGATTTGTTCTTTTTTCGAACTGCAGGTGATTCATCAACGACTAGTTGGTCAGGATCACTGTCTCTATCATCATCAAAGTCTGCAACCAGTGGCTGGAATTTGCCAGTAGTCAGCATATCTGGCTTAGAGTTGTCACTGAAAAGGAAAACAAAAAAAGTAAAGAAACAGCAAACTGAAGGAGTAATGAAAAAGATTTGATCATTAAAAAAAAAAAAAAAGAAAAAAAAAAAAAGACATAACGATAACTTTAGTTTAACCAATTTTTTTTGCATATTAGACTAAAACAAATGATTTTATATTCTCACTACATCAAGAAGATTGTCAATTAAATTTAGAGGAATTGTAAAACTTGAATCTTCTTTGGAACATTTCATATGACTTTTTTTTTTTTTAATTTTATTGAATTTTTACAAAATAATCTTATTTTGATATTTTTTTTATGATAAAAAAAAAACAAACAATTTGTATCATTTTAATATAAGTGAACGTTGAATAATATTTGACTTAATATAAAAAGTAAAATAATATTTTTTTTATACATTTAGTTTAATTAATTTTACTTACATTTTTTATAATGAAAATTAATTAAAATAAACAAGCTCAGTTAAGAAAATGGTCATTTAATGAAAATAATTTTTGGCAAGTTTTCCAAAACTTACCCTACAATTCTACCATTGGAGACTTTCAATTTGAGAGAGGAAATATCCACAGGGTTGACATTTTCTTCCTCTTCCTTAGCAGTTTTCAACATATTGTCAAAAAAAGCTCCTGCCTTGGGAATACGCATCTTAAGACTAGTAGGTGGTGGAGATGGTGGTTCATCCTATACATAAAGAAAAGGTACATAATCCATATAAAATCATATTAAACCAAACATTTATACATTGTTCTTGATTTTCAAGCTGGTTTTTTTTTCCAGATTGTTATTCACGCTGGTTTTAGAATTTTTCTACAAAATATATACTTCAATTATTATCAAATGGTAGAGTGTAGGATTGCAGATTAATCAACTTTAAGGAATGTATTGAATATAAAAAATATAAATTACTCTAATTCCAGTGAAGAAAAGGAAAACTGATTTCAAATTGAGGAAAAAAGTCATCTTTTACTTGAGGTTAGTTTGATAAATATAAGACCTACAAGTCTTTCACTAATGTATACAACACACACACACACACACACACACACAATTGTGAATTTAACTCAAGAATGAGAATATAGGCAATAAAGTTTAATGTTACATTCCAAGTGCTAGATAAGAGGCAGTTTTTTTTTAACGGGCTTATTTTTGCATGGTATCACTTAAAAAGTGATTGATGAAATTATTAATTTGAAATTCAAGATAAGTTTGCAATTTAAATTTAAACTCAGAAAACATTTTGAATAATAATAATAATAATAATACTTCAACCAGAAAGTAATCTGCAGTTTGTTAGACCTAAGAAAAATGGCAATTTCTATATTATCTCAACTTACAGAGAATGCATAGACATTTTTTTGTTCTTCATTCTTATGTTCTTGTTTTTGCAACTCTTGTAGTTTTTCTGTTGTGTGTTGATGTAAAATGTCCAAACTCTGCATCTGTTTTGGAGTAGGAATGTTCTTTTTTCGACGTTTGCGATCCACTTTAGGTTTGGGAGAAGTTTTCTGCTTTTTAGAGGAAAAAAAAAAAAGCAAGGAATATTGACAGCAACTAAAGATAAAGATGAAAAGCATTCAAATAAACTTAAAATCTCGACTCTAAAATGATAGAAAACAGGCAAAATTAAGAGCCAAAACTTGAACAATGAAATATGACTTCTTATAAGAAGACAGGGATTTAAAAATTAGAGCTCTAATTTAATAAGAAAGCTGATTTTTTTTTTAAAAAGGAGGGTCTGATTTACCCACAAATGAATTCCAAATTTAACTCTTAGAAAAATAATAAAAGACTTGATGTATTGATAATTTCACTCATTTTGACAAAGATAATTTCTATCTTCTAGAGAAAAATAAATAGCAAAATGTAAGCAGGTAAAAAGAATCATGTAAATAAACTTTAATAATACTAGCTAGCAACAAAGAAAACAAAAAGAAAATAAGGGACTCACTTGTACTTCAAAATTCCGAGATACTTTAATGAGTTCTTTTAAAAGTTTGCCATACTGAATGTGCTCAGGAACGTCATGTTTTGCAGTTTTTGCATACTGAAAATCCACAAAGAAAACAAAATCAGACACAAATTAGAAAGAAGCATTTACAGAATAAGACTAAAAATTTATAACTGTAAAACAACAATGTTTTCCCATAAAACTAATATATTAATCATTTGTATGTAATTTTCATATAGTTTTAGATGCTACATTTAATAAATATATTTTATTAGATAGCAATAAAAAATAAAAATCATTTTACTTCCATATTTGATTAACAAGTTATCTCTGAATTGACCTTTTCCTAGTGAAAACTAATTTTTTTGTAGATAACCATTATCAAGATAGCTATTCATCCACATCCTTTCATCTAATAAGTTTCCACATTTTTTTTTAAAGATCAACCATTCATCTAAGAGTAATTATTGCTTTAGTATATTGTAGAGTTTTAGTTCTTTGTATACATTACTTAAAGATAAAAAAAAAAAATCATCTAATCAATATTTTCATTTGTTTTTTTTTTCAGTTTCTTATTTCAACTAATAATGCTATAAATTTTTTTACTTTTCATTGCTTATTCAAATACAACTGATCAAAACGTGATAAGAAAATAAATTATGGATGTAAACTGATACCAAAATATTTGGCATAAAAACAGACGTAATTTATTAACAATTCCAAAAATGGATACAAAGGGTTAAACTATACAAAATCATGAATATTTGGTATTTTAGGTTAACTAAGTCTAAAATGTGAAAAAATATTTTTTATAAAAACGCATATATTACCTACCAACAAACCCTGTGTCAATTTTAATCAACTTTTCCCCTTTCATTACTTGGTAGTATATATCAAAAAGCAAAGGAACAGATTTTGTAAAATTATTTACATTAATTCTAATCAGTATAATCCACCCTAAACAGTTACATCAAACTTGACTTTATTTCTAATTGGCAATATAGGAGTTTAAATAGAACAATTTCACAATTTATAAGTAAATATACAGTTGTAGCTGAGAGATAAATAGACAAAATGTATAAAACAAATGATCACACAATAGTGAAAATATAAAGGATATCAAATAAAGAAACTGGAGTACTTACTTGAATGACGATAAGCATTTGTGGGGTCTGAAAATGATTAGATAAACAACCTCTCCCCCCCTTTTTCTCTCTCCTCCAACAACAAAAAGTGAGTAAATTGTTAGTAGTTGCAAGTGTAAGAAATGCAAAAAGCATAAATGGGTGTGGAGAAGGAATGAGACTGTCACAAAAAAAAGGTAGAGGCCTAAAGCAGGCATGCAAATATATGGCTGTTCTTAAAACATCAGTTTTCCTCTAAGTCTTAATATTTGGAAAAGAAAAAAAAAAAAAAGAAGCTACAAAACATTTCCTTAATTAGTAAAAAAAACAAAATAAAACTATAAAATGTTAGATGTCAACAAAAATACTAAAATGTGAAAAATTTGAAACAAAAATAGAATTTTAAAATTGAGGTAAGAAAAATTGTTTCAGTTAAAAAAAAAAAAAGAAAAAAAAAAAAAGGAGCTTGTTGGTATATTTTTGTTGAAAAATGTAAGAAAAAAACAAACAAAAAAAAAACAACTTTTCAAACAGAATAAATAAATAATTCTCATAAAAACATTTACACACACACACAAAGACTTCAAATAACTTACTACATTCACCATATTTATTCACACCATAAATCTCCACAATCTCCAAATATGATTTATAGGACAGATTAAGAATATATCAAAGTATATGAAAGGTGAATATGAGACTAATGACAAGAAATGGTGTATGACAGATTTGATATTGGTATCATTGACCAAGTGAATTAGCAGCAGTTATCAAAAACAGTAAGAAACTTTTATACAACCCACTATTAGAAAAATTTGTTATGCTAGAATGGCATAATTATCTGTGGAATATAAATTTGGATGTCATTTTTATATATGCCATACATACAAGTCATGCAGGACCAGATACAATTTTATATTGATGAGGTCATATTGTTAATGTTAGCTAGATTTTATTGCGAACACTATAGCTTTAAGAAATTTGATGATCAGGCAGAAAAATGTACAACTATTTGAGTGTCTCAAAAAGATATCATTTGCCTGGGATTGTAACTAAAAAAAAGAAAAAAGTGTCTGTTACAACAATGAAGAGGATTTTATTCAAGTTTGTATGACTAACTTTTTTAAAGTAACTACACATGCAGAATAGTCATTTTACCAAGATAAATAAAAAAACTCTTTTATAAGAACATGTACAAGAAGAGTGTATCTGTTTGTTTTTTGTTAACAAAGAACACAGCTCTCTTGTACATTCGTTGGGCACAAAGTTTTTATTAATTTATTAAAAAAAAAAAAAAAAAAAAATTCATTACAAAATATTATGATTTCTTTTTAAATATGAATATAATATAGTAGAGAGGACAATTTCTTTTAGCAATCATTTAATGAATTTTGTGAACTAAGATATAAATAAGTTTTACTGAATGTTTATGAAGCAAGTCATAACAAAGATTCCCTTATAATTGAGTTGTATATCAAGAAAAAGTCTATGCATTGTAAAGTGAATGAAATAATGAAATTCCCAAAGACCAAACTAAAAAAGAATAGATGAAGTGCAGATAGAAATAAAACTTTGTATCTCAAAGGAAGAAAGAAACCAAAGAGTTAAAAGTCATTCAGATTAAAGTTGTCAAGAATGCAATGGATTAAGAAGTATGGTGTAGAGTTATGGGGAAAAGTATGAGGCTTTAATTCATGAGATTTTGAAACACAATAAACCATAATTTACTGACTATGTAGTAAATCATAAAGCAAAATTAAATATTGAGAAAGAGGCTACTTACATTAAAAGAAAATATTTCTAAATAAAATAACACTTGGAGATTTTAATTAAAATCTGCCTTTAAACACTAAAAAGATTTGAAGTTTGCTCTTTCAATAAAAATCCTTTGAGAAACTAAACTTTCTTTTCAATCAGAGAAAGGGTAAATTAAAATAATTAGATTTATTCTTTAACCAGTTATAAAAGTTCTGTCAATCAGCAGAGCAGTTAGTACTGCTTGCTTTCCCCAAAGAAAAGAGATTGGAATTAGTCTCAACAGGAACTTTTTCTTTATTTCCAATTCTATATCATAGAAGGCCTGAATAATTTCAATAATGATTATTTACATATTAATCCATTGATAAAACAAAAGATATAATGTCATGATGAATTGAAGAGCAAATAATGAATAATAAAAATATTTATTATACTTAGTGTATTTCTGAGCAAACTTTTTGCTGTTAACTGAATGGTAGTGTGTGTGTGTGTGTGTGTGTGTGTGTGTATGTGTGTACACACACATACACACACACAAATTTCAACACTTCCTTATAAAACAACATGCATACATTATCTTATTGAGTTGGAGATGAGAGTCATTTTTTTTTTTTTTTTTTTTAGAAAGGCATACTGATACTTCCTTTAAAAACCAGTAAGCTAATTAGTAATGGGATATATCCTATTAATAACGTGTAGACTTGATTTTATGCAGAAATAAATGTTTCTGAAAACTTCTTTTGTGATTAAACTATTAATAAAACAAAGAGAATAAGGATAGTTGTAATGACAACTTGTCCCATAGTTACAAGGAATATAGAAAAAAATGAGTGAACCCCTCATTAAAAACTAAATTAAAGATAATATAACCATTTCATACATTGATTAATATGATCTGGAAATATTTTTAGGAGAGAGAGAAAGACAGGGAAGGGGGGGGGTGATGATGGCAAAAAATGACAAGAAAAGTATAATTACATAAAGACAGATGAGTTAAGTTAGATTGGAAGAGGATGAACTTTCAGCTAATCTTAGGAAATGTGCTCAGAGGGATTCTTACAGAAACTAGTTAACTTACTCAGAATGACTACAACCACTATACCATTACTGGCACCATTAATGTAGACCATGCTAATTTAGATAAAATTCTTGCAAAAGTTTTGGGTATAGAGCTAATATCTTTGATTTGAAAAGAAAAAAAAAAAAGATAGAAAAAATATTGCCAAGAGGAAAATAAGCCTTTAATGATAGTTACTATTAGAGATTTAAAAAGAAAAAAACGTAAGAAGCTAAAATGTTTATTAAGTTAAATAATTTGTTGGGATTAAGTGCCAACGTATAAGTAAATAAATTCAATAAAGACTTATCAGAAATTATTTTTGAATTCTTTTTACATCTTCATAGATTTTTTGCATGAACAAAAACAAAAGCAAAACGATATGATGATAACATAATACAAAATATATCTCAGTAAGTGGTTACTTCATGCCTTCCTTAATGTAAATTTAAGGAAATAAACAGTAAGTGGTTACCAATTATAATAAGATTACTATTACTAAAAATGTACAAAGAGGCAAAGAGAATTGGAAAAGAAAGGATGGCAAAATAACTAGATAATTGTGTCTTACTTTTGTAGCCAAAATGATTAAGACAACATTCATAAAAGATGGGTTTCTGAGGCGTGAAAAAGAAGTTCAACTTTTCCCTTTTTAAAGTTATGATTTTGTTTAGGTTTTGTTGTTAAAGAATGTATCAATCCAGATTGCTGAGGATAAAAAGCAGCAATAAAATGGAGATAAGCTACTAATAAAATAAATAATGTCTATGTTTAAAATTTTATACACCAGAAAAACTGAGCTAGTTAATCAGAGTGGACATTTAATAGCTGGAGTATCAAAACATTTTATTCAAACAAATAGCAAAAGAGATTAACTTTTCATTATTATTCATGGAGAAGAAAGAAGCATATTTAATATGATGTATCTATGTGTACATTAATAAATGTTCTGTAAGCTTAAAGTCAACTCTAACTATTTCTACTACATGTCACGGACCACTAAAAACAAACAGCATACCTGTATTGGGTAAAGACAGTTAATAGCTGATAAAAGCATGCATTATTTGATATTAGTGTCAATATGTTAAACATTTGTGCATAAGATTACAGAGATTTGTAGAATCAGACAGTTCCAAAAACAGAATATAAAGTTCTGAGCTGATTAAACAAACAAAAAGGACTATTTTAGAAATATTTTTAGGTTTCTTCATGCATTCATATCTTAGATATCAGAAAACAAAATAACCTATATAATCTATAAAAAAAGCAAAACTAATTTTCACCGAAGAAACATATGTACTAGACAACTTTGTTAAAAATCGCTTATAAATTTTTTTCAAAATCATAAGTTGGATCTTAATCTTCTTTTCTCATTTAATTAAATGTTGATCATTAACAGTTTACTGAGAATTATTTTATTTGCTTCCTTCAAACAAAACAATTCTTGTAGTTTATGTAAAAATTCCACAGAATTTAGCAACAATGAATATTTCAAGAAACCTTCAGAATTGGTTTTATCAATACGTGTGAAGATAATAAAAGTAATTTGAAAGATATTTTCATTAGATATTTAAAATGAATGGGCAATGAGTCTGATTAGGGACAAAAATGTTTACGATTGCATATTTTCTATTGTTTTAAATGTGAAGTCTCTCTCGTAAAGAAATTTGTTCAAAGACAATAAACTAATTATAAAGATAATATGAATTAGAATAAATACTTAAATGATAAAATGTGTGTATATAGAAGGAGAAGGGATAGAGTGAGAATATGTATGGATGCACATGAGAGAAAGAGGTATGTGTAAGAAATTGTAGGCATACATATCAAAAGGAGAGATAACATGCATGAAAGAGAAAGTATGTGCATCAGTATGAGAGAGAGAGAGAGAGAGAAAGAGTGTAAAAGAAGATGAGAGTGAATATGCTCCTACATAAAGAGTGCATATAAGAAACCATGTATGAGTGTGAGCATACATTGGGAAAGTTAGTAAAATGTATCTACAGTTACGGTAATTGTTGAGAAATATGATGGCATAGCAAAGAGGCATCAAGTAGTGAGGGAGTGGATGGCATAACAAATCTCCACACAAGCAGGGCCAATACTACATAGCAGCAGTAGAAGCAGCAAAGACACAAAAAACAGACTAAATAAAAGACAAGACTTAAGGATTGGACATGATTTCAGATAGAACCACACACACAAAAATAAATAATAATAATAATTACTGTAAAGGAGCAAATAGGAATGAAATTGTTTTACAAGATTGAGATCAGAGTAAAGAGTTCAGAATAATTTGGGGGAACGAATATTTAGTTAAGAAAAAGAAAGATGTTTTTAAAAGCATTTAAACTTCAAGTTAAAAGTAATTGAATCAAGATAGCAGTCTATATAGAACAATGCACATCACATTATCTTATGGAAGTTCACTAATCAGAAATAAGGCAATAACTAGTTATCCCCCTTAAATGGTTTCAATTCTATAGCAATAGCTCCTTTATTATTATTATTATTAGAATCTATAGTAATAATATATAATTGGAAATCATGGTATTGAATTGAAACAAATTTAGATGTACTGTAGTTAGACGCTAGGGATACATTTTTCAAAGTTATAAGCAGTAATATAATTCATGTTTAGTTTATATATTTTTCAAGACAACATTGGTGTAAAGTATTAAAAGTATATCAGGGGTTTTTTTTTTGGTTTTTTTTAGAGATTATTTTGGAAACTTAAGTTAGCAGACCAAATATCAGACGAGAGAGTAAAGCCTCTCAGTATTAATGAGAGATATTCACTCTATATGAGTGTTGAAAATTTAAGAAGCATATGAATATACTGACTATTGATTGCACCAATCTTTCAATTAAAGAAAACCTACAATGCCTTGAAAATCATCTTTTAAAATTCTGCTTCATTGAGTTTTCAAAATCAAAAACTGCTACTATATTATATGTATACTTGTACCAGAGAGTGTATGCAATTATCATATTGCAAGCTCTTCTCCATAATAATGATAGTTCAGTTTATTTTCATAGTCAGAAGATAAAAATTTGGGTGATAGTCGTGGGGTAAGTTTTCAGTTAACATCTTGTATTTGAAATTTAGTTACTAAATCAGTATATCTTATTTATAAGCAGAAATAATGGTATTACATTGTTTTTTTTCATTAAGAAAATAGTAAGTGCAAACCAATTTGTTTTTCAAAATAATTATTCATGAAATTACCTTTTTTTAATGATAGAATAAGGTAAGGCTATTAAATGAAACTTTCAACTTAAAATGTTTAGGTATTATTGCTGGCTAAGCTTATAAGACATTTTCATATTTAATGTTCCATTTTGTACTTGTAAAACCAGTGCCATCCAACTTTTATTTAGATCTAACCAAGCATATAAAAAAAATTAATGTTCAATCTTGCTAAATAATTTCTAATATTTATTTTGTCAGGTATTATGCATGTCATTTTCATTTATGTAAAGAAGACATAGGACAAGAGAGTAGAAGACTTAACCCCCCCCCCAAAAAAAAACTTACATTTCTAAATTAAAACTATTCACTTCATATGAAAGTCAATGAGGAGAAATATATAATTTTATCATTTCATGGTAATCTTAAGTTTTTGTTCATATTATTGTTTTAGAATTCTAAACTGTTTCAGTCATACACATTCAAAACTTATTACATTTAAATTGAGCAATAGTCTACAAATAGAAAAGATAATTGCCTACATTATTTATTTTTACATTTTTATTAATAAAGGACAAATGATGGTAGAGATGAAATTTTTAAGTTTAGAAATTATCCAGTATAAAAAGATTTATCAAAACTTTCCATAGCCAATGTAATCACCTGCTCTAGTTATATATAAATGATGATGAAATATCAATAATCATCATAGGTTGGAAATGTATGCCTAGAAAATGAGAAACAATAGAAGCCAACAGGGATAAGACATTTTCATTTCACCAAAAATAGGCTCAAAGAAATGTTTGATTGATTTGACGGCAAGATTTAAAAGCCAAACTACCACACAAAAAACAATTATCCAAAAGTTCACAAAGCAGGTATTTACATGAACCATATCAGAATGTAGGATTGACAGAAAAAGAGTAAAGAAAAATAGTAAAATTATAATTATTTTTTCAAATTTTATTTCTATTAAAAAAAAAATTTATCCAGTAATATTAATCAAGGATCTTTAAAATAAATAAAAAAAATATCAATTTTGAACAATTTTTCTCATGGTCAAATAACAAAAAAAAAAGATAATTCAAAAGCCAGTTTTACCTGACACAGAATGAAAAATATTATTTATGTTTTAGGTTACTTCTCATATATAAGTGTATTGATAAATAAAATTTGAGAAAAAATAAATAAAAATGATATTCCAATTTCAAGTTTTTAAATTTTATCACCTAAAAGTTACATTTAGCTAAAAATCAAGATTTCTGTTTTAATTCAAAAAGTTTTTGAGGATTAATTTTTTTTAACAAATATTAAATATTTTTCTTAATAACTAATTAAATGATTTAAGATACTATTTGTTAGAGTAGTTTGAAAATGTTTTACAGTTATAATAAATATTTGATGTACAAGAAGACCCAATAATGTAAAATATTGCATTATAAGGATTTGATCAATAAGTCTGTAGCCTGACAAGTTGTCATTAATTGAATTTTGATCGCAAATTTTCATTGTATAATGTTCAGCCTGTGTAATTACTATTCCCCATTAAAGTAGGTACAACAGCAAGAAAAGAGAGAGAATGCCTTTTTTTCCATCATTAAGCTACAAACTTATTGATGTATCTACATACAGGCAATTCTCTATTAAAAACTAAAGTGTACTTCTACTGAAAATTAAAAACGAAATCTTATATAACAATAAAAATGCTTACTTTAAACTATCATTAATCTAACATAGACAAATGGACTCTAAGAAACCAACTACTTTTGTTATGAGTATTATCTTATTGATATGTTTGAATTAATAATTACTCGTGTTATTAAATGTGCTGAGATTAACAGTAATTATACATATAATAGATTTTTTTTTTGTTAGGAACTTGACCCTTTTAATATAATTTTTTTTAATAAATTATTATCTTCAAAAGAAAAGGAGTAAAAAATATATATTTGAAAATAATTGGGAAAATTCCAAAAATTTAACTGATAAATCAATATTGCAAATGTTTAAAAACATTCAAATTTGGCAAACAAGAAAAAAAAAAAAAAAAATAAATAAATAAATAAATAAATAAATAAATAAATAGATAAAAAAAAAAAAAAAGCAGTTTGTAAAAAGTTTCTGTAATGAAATTCTCTTAAAAATAGTGAGTTCCATAGAAAGAAGATATAGAATGGCAAAGACAACCACTTTGGTTGGATGCCAAAAAATTGTTTAAGTTCAATCATTCATATGACGAATATATATTTACATATACACATGTATATACTTGGTCAATATACATGTAATAAAAAAAATCTAAAAGTGATTTAATTTTGATTATTCCTATTATTGTCCATTTATTTGCATACATGTGTACCCGCAATATTGATACAGGTAATTTATATAGTTACAGCAGATTGTCCCAATCCTGTATTGAACACCAATGAACTAACAAAACTATTTTGGATAATGAGTGTTTAGAGCTAATTTTATTATTTAAAAATCTATCCTGGTTTAAGTAACCTACTCCTACATTTTTAGAATAAGAATATTTTGCATGTCACAAAAAACAACAACATGAAATCAATATTGTAAATGTTTGAAAACATCCTGTATTGAACACCAATGAAAATATTGCTGATCAGATTCACTTAGCATCTATGATGAAGATAGATTCTATGTGTTGTAAGTTGTCTAGATTGATTCAATTTCTTTTAAAAACTGAATTAAACATTGTTACCCATTGCACCTAATAATGCTGTCAATAGAAAATTTCAGCAGTTATAAAATGTTGACAACACTGCAATTTCCTTCAATAATTTCCAAATGAATATTACTTCTTGAACATTGCATTTACATTTTTCTACATTATGATTATTAAATTTAAACAAAAATTAATAACCTTAATATTTTTCAAAATAGAAAATTATATAAAAAATTTATCTTTACACAACTACATCCTCAAAAAAATTAATTTCAGTTTCATTATTTTGTAGTATAAGTTGATCAATAATTTAAAATAGTATAAACTTCTGTATGTGCTACCAAAGCAAAGAGATTACAAAATGAATGCAATAACTTTAATAAGATAGCTACATTTTACAATTGTATATCTAAAATAATCAGATTTTGTATATTAGTGTAACAGCAAAAACAACACATTATAGCTAGAGCTTTATTAGAGCAATATTCTAAAAATGCTTTAACTTTGAGAATAAAAGAATTTCCAATCCAATGTGCTATTTAATAGTCTGTGGTTTTCATTTGTACTTATTCAAGCTGATTTCTCTATGTTTGCATATCAAACAGTTTCAGTGGAAACTTATTTGAATAGTTTAGAACCTAGCGGTTTTAAAAGATTGAAGTTAAGTGTATGATATGTTAGGTAATGTAATTAACCAATATTGTAATTAAAATCCGAAAAGAAAATCATAACATTGAAAAAGGAAAAGAAATAAAATGATTACTAATTGTTTCATAAAATAATGATACCTTTATTTTAATGGTGTAATTATTTCATGTGTGTAATTTTCTTTTCCATCATGATTTTTTTCCAGTTTTGTATGGAAATGACAGGACAAAATGTTAAAATACAAAATATATTATTGAACACTTATCATGTACTCATCTTTGAGGTGAATTTCAAAATCAAACAAGCAAAATAATAAAATTCAGATGTGATTAAAAAAAATCTTACAGATTGCACAGTTTTTAAAAGGGGGTTATATTCTTTTAGTGTGTGTTTTTTTTTAAAATAACTCTTCTATTTTAAAGCCTGTCAATGTTCTATCATTATTACAATTTAGTTATTTTTCAAATAATCATAATATGAATTTTATAAATATGAAATAACTTGGTATTGAGTTTAATGGTCAAGTTCAGTAACCTTAAAGTCAATTTTTCTTTTCATTATAGCGCAAGGTTTTTGATTAACTGATAATTTAATGAATGGTAATGAAAATATTTGAAGTAAGGACATGAGCTTCTCAGAATGGACTGGTTCTTAGGTACAATGGGTTTAACAAATGCATTTACCGAACAGTTATAAACAGTTGAACAGAATTAACGTTTTTGATTCAACAATAATGAGGAATCATACCAATAAGACCTGCTAATTTATCTCTATCTTAAAGTCAAATGCTAAAATTAGATACTAGGAAGTCATATTATTGGGATTAGTTGAGTTCATTGTTGTGCAATCCAGGAAAGATATGCAAAGTGGCATTTGGAGCAAGTTGAATGCTGTGGTTACCACATGTCATGACCAATCCTTGGAAATAAGACAAAAAATATAGAAATATAAATATGCAGGTAGTATAAGAATAAATAAACAGAAGGAAACTCACGATATATTGGCTGTTCAACTGTGGAAGTACAGCAGAAAAAAAAAAGCATCATTAGATTGATGATGACAGTAATCAGCAGATCTAATATTGTTATACATTTTTATCACATCTAAGATGTAGTCTCAAATACAATTTTCTGCTGCCGCTGTTTTAGTAAAATTTGGTTCAATTCCAATCATTTAAACATTGCAAGCAATTGTTTTGGGTTCACTATATGATTGTTTCGTATCAAGCACATATTATTCCCCAAAAGAATTGTAACATTTAGAAATAAATTTAGACAAAGAAAAATAAAAGCACCAAAGAAGGTATATAAGAATTTACAAACTACGAAATATTGTGGCTCAGAAATCCCATTCTTATTAGAACTGCACCCATTCAAACATATATATTTGACAAGCACATACTTCATACAATCTAGCCTACATTGCCAAAAAGAAAGTCAGATACCATATTTCAAACAAATTATTATATAATCAAACAAATCTTGAGATATTCTTTCAAATAATTTGGATATTCTAATATATACCTTCAAAAGATAACTGAAGTATTCAGTTATCAGCTGTATCATTTAAATGATTAGGTGCTTTTAGTTTCCTTTTTTGTCTGTTGCTATTAAAACATGGCTATTTCTAAGTGTCTACTTAAGACAATAACCATATTTAAGCTTATGCTTTTTGTTCAAGATGCTAATCACTAATTTGCATTTTTTCTTCAACTGAAATGAAAAGAATTACTAAACATAATTGAGCTAGAGGGCTTTAATTCTCCAGCACACTACCAACAGCCATGGAAAAAGAAATATCAAGTGTTATGGCTCCCATAGAGATGAGTGCAACCAAAACAGAAATAAAAAAACCAGTTGTAATTGGTAAGTGAAAATTCTGGTTAGAAAGAGATTAGAAATTCTCTATAAAAAGTTATATTTTCTTTTCTTTTAATGGATGAGGAAATAGAATGATAGAAAAAAAAAAGAAAAGGAAATAAAAATGGGATAATTTGAATAGATTACAAATGAAAATAGCTTAGAATTGACTTGATCAGTTACAATGTCATCCTGGTATTTGTAAAAGTGTTGAAAAGACTGTTTCTCACACAATCATTAAAAATAAACCAATATTTAGACTAATAACTTGACTAAGTGAGAATTTCAAATATTTGCTCTTGAAGAACCGCTTCAATTTTAGGGAAGAAAGTAAAGAGCTAGGTGAGCCCATAAAAATGAAGCATTGACAGATCAAAAAATTTGGATGGCAGTAAATTACTCAATCCAAATATCTGTGCAGTGATGTCGAGCCATAAAATAAATCTTCTATGTTATCATCATTGACATTAGTACATTTGGCAAAAAATAGGAAGGCAACTCTTGATTTTGGTGTTTACATGAGATATGACTGTGTCTAAAATAGCCATTCAACATTTTGATAATTTAACTAAAAACATAACACATAAAATCAGGTTACTTTTTTTTTTTTTTTTTTATATAATCAAAATTTTCACACTACCGAGTAAATGATAGAATTTAATCATTCTGGTATCAACAAATGAAAATAAGTTATTTTGAATAGATAGACAATTCTACCACAAAAATTTCACATGCAAAATGTTTTTCATTTTCTAGTAAAGTTATAAGAAAAATTGATATTTCAATATGGAATTAAGATATTAATTTTTCTTGTTCAATTTCTAATAGAAAGAAATCAAAAGCCAAAGTAAAATATACCTTTCTAAGACATGAAAATACAAAAACAATGTAACTGATGATTGCATACATTAATATAAGCAGAATGATCTGATACCTTTAAGAGACAAAATTAAGAGATTGAGAAATTAAAGCTGTTTTTTATATTGGTTATCCAAAATATTGAAAATTTACTATCTTTAAAATAAAACAAGAAAGTTTAAGAAAAGATTTGAATAAATTAATTTTTCCTCTCAATCAAATCAATTAACCCTTTCCAGATTGAATTTATTTCAAAATCTAACCAGATTTAAAGTACTTCAAATTCAATTTGTGAGCTATTTATACCATAAATGTCCTGGTAGCATAATGGCTATCTAGTTTTGGACATTTCTATGGAAATTATCAGAATTTTCTATTTCATCCTTAAAAGCATTTGATCCTCAACTGGACCAGAGTATGTACTAGCTCAAAAATACACATTTCCTCTACTATGTCAGGAATGTTAAAATTTGAGTAAATAAAACCCAAACTAAATCACTAATTTTGATCCATACGGTCATATGGAAGCTGTTAATGTTGACTAAATAACCGCTCTATATTAGTCAATTTAAACAGACACATGTGTCACTGGTCCTTCTGGAAAGGGTTAAAAAAAGTAAACCTGGAGAATTTAAACAGTTTTAAAAGAATTATAAAAACTTCTAAATTTCTAATAAAGATAAGAATGAATATTATTTATAAGACAACAGGGCAAAAATAAAATCTTAAATGAAATCAATTTCATATTGAATAAATACCAAATAAACCTTATAAATTAGAATTAATTAGACAGCTGAATGATCATAAATGAAAATTAGAAATATTTTTCGAGCAATTCCAATGCAATCAATAATATTGTTGGTTGTTTAGAAACAAAAGAAAACATAAAACATATTGCAATGAAAATCGGTTTTACTTCTTCACAATGTGACAAATCTACTGTGAAATGTCTGAAAAGAGCAAGTAAATATTGTTGGTATTGGAAGAATTTCCATGAAGAGTGAAGCCAAAAATGTTTACAGTAAGCTGCAGTCATCAACTACTAAAAGATGAAACAACAAACAATTGAAAATATACAGGAAGATCATTGTCTGAGGACTTCAAACTGAATTTTAGTCAGAAAATGTTCCTGAATCAACATATGAGCCAAATCAAAAAAAAATACTTTCATATTTACTAATATACATAGTGCCACAAAAAATGTATACATAATTCTAATATTAGTTTGTACAGCTTTTATATCTATTTTTTATTGAAACATTTGGTATTGATCATAACTATTATTACTTTTACTTTTTTATATTAAATAATTCAAAACTAAGTACCACAAAAATTAGATATAAAAGCATAACATATTTTATGTTTAATTAACATACTATATATTAGAATTATAGGCCGATCAAGTGTATACACTTTTTAGGACACCTTGTACTTGTGGTAAAAAGCAGTTAATAATCAGTCTTTTTTTAGTAATAGACAATAGTGTTTACAATTATTTTTGTATCATCTGATTTTGTGCACGCACGCACACACACACACACACACACACACACACACACACACACACACACACACACACACACACACACAATGGTGGCTTTAGCATAGAGACTTCTAAGGCTGCAGATCTGAATTAAAAATGAATAAGGTGTCTATTCTATCAAAATATTGTATTAAACCAAAAATTAGATTCTAAACTAAACTAATTTTTTTAAATATTTGTAATGAGACAAAAATAAATATAAGTTCCAATAAACAATAATTAATAAAAGGTTATTTATGAAAATGATGAGGCAGCAAAATGTAAGTTACATAAAGTCACTAATAATAGAGTTGTCAGCAATTTATCAAGATTGACACTCTAACCAAAAAAAAAGGTATCAAATTCATCAAATTTGATCAGTAAAATCCTAGTGCCATTAGTAAGTGGGGGATTTTTAAAACATGAGTCAGAAATTATGCATTTATAATTATCTTTTCCTTCACTGTAAGTATCATGATATGTTGGAAAATATCTGAAATGAAGGCTGCAAAAATGGCAGACCATGACAATAATAAAAATGAGTTGTGATCACCTTAATTGAAGTTAATTCAATTTAGTAAATGTTGATAAAAAAATCACATTGAAGAAATGATTTTTATTCATATAAATATTATATAATTACTTTTTAGTTACTTTTTTTAATGACTTTTGATATGACCATTTTTTTTAACACCTTATTTTAAAAGTGTAATTAAAAATATAAAAAGTTTGTTCTTAAACTTGATATTGGTTTTATTAGTTAGAAAAAACCCTAAAATAATCTTTAAAAAGTATACATTATAGATAATAAAATAAAGTTAGAATTCATTAAAATTTGATTTCATATTCAATTTTTTAAGATTTTTTTAAATATTGCTTCTGTTCATATTGCTATATAATGTTTTTTATAAATCGATATCAAAATCTATTCAGTCAAATATTTATTGTAAAAACCCATAAAAAAATTTGCACCAGCTAATATTTTTTTAGTTTAAAAAGAAAAAAAGTTACTGTTTACAAGGAGTCACTATAAACTAAAATTCCTGGAAATCACAAAATATTTATAATCAAGCCATTATTTTATCAAGTCATTTGTCTTATGTTTTTGTACCTTATAAATACTAACAAAAACATATGCCCTCTGCTGGGTGCAAAAGTATTTAAGTTTTAATATAACAAAATATTAAATTAGAAAGACTAACGAAACTAAATAAGAATGCATATAAAATGATTAAACTTATTTTAATTGATTTCTATATAAAACTATATGTTGTGGACCAGTAAAGGGTCCGGACAAATAACACAACTCGGGTTTGCATGGAACAAAGTATATTAACAAAGTATAATACAACATATGTACAAAGTGTTAGAAGTCAGTCCGACTGCCAAGTGTTCGCCGGGAATAAGTACGGAGCCCGGTATTAATAGTCATGGAAGAATTCATTACCGACTGCAGGTTGGGTACCATAACACTATACATAAGATTATTTTTAATACATTTGAGAATAAAACAATATTAAAAATCAATAACATCAATAATTTATTAAACTGGTATTCATGAAAACCAATCTGCAAATTATCCATACCATATATATGTAAACCTTTATTTCTTATCACTCATTGTAGGATTTTCAACACATTAATTATATGGGCTGTTTTGAGGCAAATCTAAATCTAGCAAGACTTTAATAATAAAGACATTGTTAATAAATAAGATGCTGATGAAGATTAAATAATGATTGTTTAATAATCATTGAGACCATAACGTAAATAACTAAGGGAATTGTGACGTTTCAGTAACAGATAGATTTCCATTATGATTAAGATTTTCCCAGACAGCAGCCTTCCTACTTCCTAGTCTAGAGTCACCACGTATATATACAGTGTATCACAAAAGTGAGTACACCACTAACATTTCTGCAGATATTTAAGTATATCTCTTCATGGGACAACACTGACAAAATGACACTTTGACACAATGAAAAGTAGTCTGTATGCAGCTTATATAACAGAGTTAATTTATTTGCCCCTCAAAATAACTCAAAATATAACCATTAACCCCAGCCAATGAAAGTGAGTACACCCCTTAGGGAAAGTTGTCAATATTAACATACACCATGTCAACTGTCAGTATTTTGTGTGACCACCATCATTATCCAGAACTGCCTTTACTCTCCTGGGCATGGAGTTTACCAGAGTTTCACAGGTAGCCACTGGAATGCTCTTCCTCTCCTCCATGACAATGTTGCGCAGCTGGCAGATATTTGAGACTTTGCACACCTCCACCTTCCGCTGGAGGATCCCCCAAAGATGTTCTGTTGGGTTCAAGTCAGGAGACATGCTTGGCCAGCTTTATCCTCAGCCTCTTCAGTAAAGCAATGGTCGTCTTGGAGGTGTGTTTGGAGTCATTGTCATGCTGGAACACTGCCCTGCGACCCAGTTTCTGAAGGGAGGGGATCATGCTCTGCTGCAGTATTTCACAGTATATATTGGAGTTCATGTTTCCCTCAATGAAATATAACTCTCCAACATCTGCAGCACTCATGCAGCCTTAGACCATGACATTCCCACCACCATGGTTGACTGTAGGCATGACACACTTATCTTTATACTCCTCACCTGGTTGCTGCCACACATGCTTAAAGCCATCAGAACCAAACAAATTAATCTTCATCTCATCAGACCAGAGGACATGGTTCCAGTAATCTATGTGCTTTGTTGACATGTTTTCAGCAAACAATTTGGAGGCTTTCTTGTATATTGTCTTCAGAAGAGGCTTCCTCCTAGGATGACAGCCATGCACACCAATTTGATGTAGAGTGCGGTGTATAGTCTGAGCACTAACAGGCTGATCCCCCACCTCTTCAATCTCTGCAGCAATGCTGACAGGACTCCTACGTCGATCTTTCAAAGAAAGCATTTGGATGTGACGCTCAGCACGTGTGCTCAGCTTCTTTGGACTTACTCGAGGCCTGTTCCAAGTGGACTCTGCTCTTTTAAAACACTGGATGATCTTAGCCACTGTGCTGCAGCTCAGTTTCAGGGTGTTGGCAATCTTCTTGTAGCCTTGGCCATCTTCATGTGGTGCAACAATATGTCTTTTAAGATCCTCAGAGAGTTCTTTGCCATGTGGTGCCATGTTGGAACTTTCAGTGACCAGTATGAGAGAGTGTGAGAGCTGCGCTACAAATTTGAACGCACCTGCTCCCTATGCACACATGGGCCTAGTAACACTAATGAGTCACATGACATTTTGGAGGGAAAATAACAAGCAGTACTCAATTTGGACATTTAGGGGTGTAGTTTCTTAGGGGTGTACTCACTTTTGTTGGCAGGGGTTTAGCTTTTAATGGTTATATTTTGAGGGGAAAATAAATTAACTCTGTTATATAAGCTGCACACAGACTACTTTTCATTGTGTCAAAGGGTCATTTTGTCAGTGTTGTCCCATGAAGAGATATACTTAAATATCTGCAGAAATGTGAAGGGTGTACTCACTTTTGTGATACACTGTATATGTGTGTGTGTGTGTGTGTGTGTGTGTGTGTGTGTGTGTGTGACACTAAAAACAAATTTGCCATTTTCTATTTCAATCTTGTAAAAGTTAAATTTTGATGGATTCCAAGTTAATCCTGTTTGTTCAAACAATGGTATCAAATGGTATCAAGCATAAATTTTGTTGAACATACAAATATTTTTCAATCAAAGAATGCAACTTGCCATAGATTTCAATGATCTCAAAGCCATACAAATGAGAGAAAATAAATTGAAGAAAAAAAAAAATGTGAAAAAGACATTCATTATCACCAGCCATGTTGCTCTCTGATACTGAATTAAATATAAAAATAAAAAGATAGTAAAATGGTTTATAATTTTATTCCCTTATGAATTTTTAAAAATCATTACAGTTGAAAATTTGTTTATTCATTCTTATTTCAAATTTCCAATACTTCGACATACGTAGGTTATATAAGCAGATGACACTTTGTGTATAAACCTATATATTTCTCACATCATGCGATTAAGGATAACTAGGGAATAGATGTATTTACTCAACCCTCCGCAGGAGCAGGATACAACATAAGATCAGTTTTTAAGCCGAGTTTAACAGGTTTGAATTCAGAGTCTTCCTTCTCCTTGACAGGTTGCCATAGCAAGGTTTAAGTGCCCAGTCTGCTCTACTATTTATCCCTGGCTGGAGAGAGAATACTTGAATTCATACCTTTCTTGTTATGTAAAATGCAAACCGGCTTGTGCAGGATTTGAACTCAATTCCCAGGTCCATTTCCTATGATTATAACCATTATACCAAAAGTACTTCATTAAAATAACTAGGGAATATTTGGGGATGAAATATAACAAGACAAAATAAATATACTAAGTTTACAACAATGATTTAAATTAAAAAATAGCAATTTTTCAATATAATTTTAATAAAAATAATTCAAGCCTGATTCATGCTGAATATTTTAACAATAATAATAATCACAGTGTATGATTGTTATTATAAGCTCAAGTCATATCAATATAACTATTAACCTAAGAGAAACGCAATTTGAAATAAATACAGTTGATTGATTTTAATGGCATGTCAACCCATCTGGGGTTATCTTATACCAAGAGGTTAGGGAATTGTATTCATTGTATGTTCATATTTACATTTTTTGTGTAATTGTTTTTTTAAGAGTTTTATTGGAACACATGGTCCTATCAAATACAAATAGATTTATTTGAGCCAGAGCTGTGACCCTAACAGGTACTACCACTCCAGGTCAGAGTGGAACTGGGAGTAATGGCAATGAAGGGATACTCTACACTCCTCAGGTCTTCAGAACAAGCCTCACCATCAAATAATTTGGAGAGAAGGTCTTACTTCTCTTTGGTGGGGATACAGTCAGCATAATCTAAGCCCTACCAACAGAACATGAATACAGTTAAGTGGACCTTTTTGAAGAAAATATCTATTATTAATACCAGTAGTTAATTTCTGTAAATAATTTCAGTCACTTGTTTAAGATATTGTTGGGACATTTTGTGCTTTAAAAAACTTCAAGTTTAAAAACAGATTTGATTTAAAGAATAAAGCATACTGAAAGTTTTATTTTGAGCTCATAAAATAAACAAAAATAAACAAATAAAACAAATTGTGCAGAGGTGGAAAGGATTAACACCTTAAAAAAAAAGAAAAAAAGATTTGTTTTGTTCTTTAAATGTGTGTAAGGTCAATATTATAAACACTATTGGCCAGGACATGACAAAGTACTAAAATACAAAAAATCCTATCACAAATGAGAATGTTGCCAATACTCAAAGGTTAATTCCTAAGCTGCATTCAAAAAGTTTGGGTTGAAAATTACCCTTTGTCATATGCTAACTTTTACAGCTCTAGTTTAATAAACATTTTACTAAAAGGGCAGAGATTTCCATTATAACTTATACAAATAGTAAAAGCTAAGGAGTTATGAAGAAAGGATTGATAAAAAAAAAAAAAAAATAGATAAAACCTTATTCATATTACTCTTTCATACAGAGTGAGATACACACATACACAAAAGCAAGCAGTAAAAGAAATTACAAAACCAAAATTTATCTGCTTTTGCAAAATTTTGAGACATAATTTAATGTTTAAAAACAAGCATTAGCAACAGAATTTGGCTAAAATCAAGTGATAAAAAACACCTAAGAATATCAACTAATTGGTTGAATATTCTTGTATTAACTATATATGCTTCAACATAATTCATTAAAAAGTAGAGAAAATTTTATTACTATTCTTTAAAATTCAGTTTAAAGTTGTTTTAAGAAATATTATGCTAATTTTATTTAGCATGTAGAAATAATAGAAACGGTAATTTGGCATATTCAAAAGAAGCTCAGAGAAATGTACTGTTACTTATAATGATAATAATAATAATAATGATGATGATATAACAGAATTATACTATTATTATTATTATTATTATTGAATAAGAGGTTAAACACTAAAGAAATCATTTCATATTTTATGTTTGGAAAAAAAAAGGAACATTCATTTAAAATTATATACTTGCTTGAGGTTCAATATTTTCATAATTTTCTCCCAAGAAAACCATACAATTTAGAATGAAAAAAATTCACTATCAGGAGGGAGAAAGATTAACATTAGGAACAATTTGTCTTTTACTCTTTAGGATATTTAGTTCTCATATTCTAATATCAAAGGTTTTAATGAAACTTTCAAAATAAAAGGAAATGCATACAAACATCATCTTCTTTTAAGTAAAAAGTTTGATGAACCTATTTCCAATGCCAAGACCATAGTCGAGGGTGACCGGAAGGCTCCCTTTTCAATAGCTACTACACCGAGGTGTAGGGAAGGGCACTACTCCTTTCCATGGATTGCTCCACTTTACTCTTGATCCATACCTCATAATGCTGAGTGTTAAACAAGGAGGCATCAAGTTCCATTTTTTGAGTCTTTGGTTTGACTCGAACTGGGGTTGAACCCTGGTCTCCCGGGCCATTGACAAACACTCTAACCACTAGGCCCGACTTTACTTACTTAATGCTAAGACAGCTAGCATTAAGTTCTGAGCAATTTTTCTTTTAAGTTGCAATAAATCTTAAAATGCTTTAATAGAGTAGATTATGCAAGAGATAAAAGAAAAGATTTAAGACAAACATATTGACTGAAAGTTTGTTTTGATGGTTTAAATAAAAATATTAAAATAGGTTTACAGTGAAATGTAAAGATAACTCTAAAATGAACAATTAATGACAGGAGTATCTTACTTCACAAGTATTATTATATAAGAATCTAAGAAAACACATGTAATTTATTGTATGTTAATTGTGGTATCATTTAAGTCTAAGAAGTGTCTTAGAGAGTTTAAATCAGTAGACTGCGATAAACAGAAGAAATTCAATTCTTTTTGTGGTGCCACGCTCAGTCTTAGTAAAACTGATCAAAGAATAACTTTAAATGGATTTTCAAGGTCATCCAATAAGCCAGAATTTTAAACAATTTATATTAAGATACAAACCATTCTTTTTACAATTTAGTTTTTGGAGAAGAACATGGGGCAGGTATAAGAAACAAACAGCTGAGAAACAATTACATTATTAAATATTTAGGTGAAGTATAAGCATGGGATACAAGGATATTCCAGCAGCCACAGCAATGGCATTTAAGGGAAAGATATAAAAAGACTGGGAAAGGAAAATAGTGACATTTTTTGGTTTCAGACCTGTGAGTTAAAAAAATTGTTAGATGAATTGGTGCTAAAACACTCCAAAGTTAGAAAAGTAAAAGAAGAAGGTGAAAACAATACCTGAAATACAGATTCTATACACAACAACAATATAGAGAAAAGGATAAAACACTAGTAAAAATTCCAATTGAAAAAAAAAGAAAAAAAAAAAACAAAAACTCACATCTTTCCTCTGGGTCCATGATTTAAGGTGCTGGGAGAGGGCCTTGCCACCAGCAATAATGTAGTCGGATGGTTTTTTTCCATCTTCTTCACACTCTGTAAAAAAAACAAAAACAAACCTTATAAGTTGAAGGGCATGAGAGTCTCATGTAAGCTGTGATCATCAAAAATCAATGTTTTGAAAGCAGAAACAGTGGATACCTTTTTCAACCTTGACCAAATCAAATGGAATAAGACTCCTCCTCCTGACACACAAACATGAAAGAAAATGTTCAGGATGAAAAGAAAAAAAAATGAAAGTGATAAAGCCACTTGTACGTAATGGAATATCCTGCATATGTTGAATTACTGTGTTGATAATAAATGATAAATATTCTCTAGTAAAAACCATGCATACTCAATGTATTTGTATGGTTTTATCAATTTTCATAAATGAATTCATACCTAATAAAACAATAATAAACTTAATATAAAACTTTAAATTTAATAAATTGTAATAAACTATAATAAACTCTTGTAACATAAAATTTATTTTTATTTTGTGAATTGAATTACCATGACCAGAAAATCTGGCGAACACACTTGCGCGCAATATACAGAAACACTGGACAGCTGTTTCGACCTTATTAGGTCTCATCAGCAGTGTATAAACAGGAGTTAGCCATTGGAACACGGCACTATTTCTGCTAATCTGGAGATTTCAACTCCTCTGGGATAACTAATTCAAAGTTAAAATCTAATTTCTAACTTTTAGAATTTATAGTCACTTAATTTTAACTTCTCCAAAGAAAGCCAAGCTTTCAATTAACCTTAGGGTCATAACCTGTCGATAAAACATATTTGACCAGAGGACAATGGTTAAATTCTTTTTAAATAAACTACACTACATGCTAAATAGAAGATTCAGCCAATTTATTAACACAGGTTGGAAGCAGGAAAATATTCTCCAGAGATTCAGCAATTTTGGCCTTCAATCTACAGCAGAATTAACAATTGAGTAAGAAGTAAAGATAAAGATAATGACAAAAAAAGAAAAGAAAAAAAAAAAAGAAAGAATGGATCTTACCTTTTAAAATGTCAAGCACATATTTTGCAGCATACCAGCAAATTGTCTCAAAACTGGGAAAAAGATATTTTTCTGGTGTCTTTACATGCCTTTCAATTTCATAGACTCTGCAATAGATATTCAGTATTACTGTAGAACAAAGTAAAATGTCGGCTTAAAACTTAAAATTCAGACTAACTAACCCCCCCCCAAAAAAAACACACATGAATACAGTATATAGAAAAGATGATATGATTATCAGGATTCAATAGTATCTATATTATAATGATCCAATATTTGTATATGTATTTTTGCAATACAAAAAAGTGACACACCATAGTAATATTTTTATTTGTCCGATAATCATTAAAATGCTTTAACTTGAAAATAAAGCAATTTCCAATTTAATTTGCAACTTAACCCTTTGAGCCCATTACACTAGTATACTGGTGGTACTTTTATCTTCCTCCATACTGTAGCAGTAGATTACTGATATAGAGATCATGCTCAAATGGCAGAAGGTAAATTTGAACACAGGACTCAAACGGTTAAAAGTATGGAGTTTGCATTTTCACTCTCTGCAATCATTTCTTAAAAGAGAATGCTCAGTATAGAATACTTTTCTTATTTGCAATTAATTATAATATCAATTCTATAAATAAAATATAACATGACATAATGGTCACCAAAATCAATCTTAAAGTGAGTTTTATTTAAGAAAAAGTTCTTCATGCAGTTTACTATTATAGAAAACTATAGAAATGAGATATATACAAGGCCCACAAGAAGAAAAATTATCTATCTAATCTATAATTATCTGTATAATGTACTAAAAAATTAACAGAAAAGTGGCTTTCACATGACATTTGAGATCTAAAGGTGGTTCCTAACACAAAATATTTATGTTACAACAAAAGTGTGAAGGAGAAACTTACTTGAGCTGGAGTGGAATATTATAGCTGTGTAAGAAATTTCCACCAAACACAAGAGTATCAACAGGTGTGAAGACAGCATGTATCCAACCAGTTGGAATAAACAATGTCTGTCCATCTTTGACAACAGACTTGTAACAATTGTCAACCTGATCACCAAAAAAGGTTTCACTCTGGTTCGATGAAGAGATCCAGTTTTCATACAAAGTCATATTTGCTGGGGTAGGCCTAATAAGATAAAACACCTTCTCACCCTGGTAAAAGATGAAACCAATAGATAAATGATACAAATATTCATAATAGGATGCTTTGAAAGTAATAAAAATGTTCTATCACATACATTTTAATCTTTCTTTCTTTCTTCTCTTATATATCTTGAACATCTTTATGTCTCATTGTTTGTTAAGCATTTCTTAGTCTGGTATACAGAGCTTAAGTCATTTACAGTACCTGCTGTTATTAAGTGGTCACCCATCTAAGTACTGAGCAAGCTCATTACTGCTTAACTTGGGTAATCTGGCATGAAAAGCACAAGAAAATTTAATGGAAAATCCATATCATAGAATTTGATTTACATAAACTTCATTTTTTTTTTTTTTAAATAGTTATCAATTTTATAAAATCACCAGTTAATTAGTTGCATGCCAAAAACAATTTTAAATATTTGAAAGAGAAAAAAAAATTATTCTGGGAAGAAGATTTTGTTTCCTGTTTGCAAATCATCAGGCAAACATTACAGTTGTTTTTACACTGGAAACTTAAAAACTGTAAAAGAATAACATTTCATTTAACAATTTTTAGTTTTATTTGACAAATGAAGATTTCAATGTGAAAAGAAAAATACTTTGGCAAATAATCAAATTATAATTTGTTCAGTACATTTCCCAAGAGTATTAGTCTGAAAGTGAACATAACAGTGCCAGTGGAGTTTGAACTCACTCACTTTGAGGCTCCAGTCCAGCACTTTAACCATTATGCCATGGAGACTTCCCCCTGTGCAATTCTGTCTAAGATCAAAATGTACTACAAGAAAGAGTTGGCCAAGATTTTACAAGAATACTGAAAAGAGTTACCTAGGTTTTATGAAAAACACAGCACCAAGGAAAGAACAATTGGAAACAAATTTAATGTTACATTAATGTGCCTAAATATGTTTTCCTGTTAACTTTTTCTGCATATACACCTCGGCAGATTTGTAATATTCTAGTTTTTTTTCATGTTCTCATATTTCAAATATCTAAATATTTTTTTTACTCAACTGCTAAAATATTTTCAAGTTTTTACAACCATTAAATAGTGAGCACATATTAAATACAAATAGGAAAGAATGTAGTCATACAACTAGATTTAACTTCACTTCGCTGGTAAATGTATTGTTCATGTCAGACATCTATAAGGATATAGAATATAAGTTTAAAATTTTGTCAGAAGCTATTTCTTCATTTAACAATTATGAAAAAATTAATAATGAAAATGTTTCAATCTGAGAAATTCAGACAATTTAATTCTAACATTTAGGGAAAAATAAAAATAAAGTAATTTTGAAATACTAGAGTGACAAAAAGTAAGAGATAAGAATGAAGAAGAAATAAATATAGTACTTACGCGGAGCACATGGTACCACACGGAGGTTCCACCAAAATCAATATGGAAGTCAGTGAAGCTGTCTTGTACACCCATTAGACAGTACTTCTGTACCTCTGGCCGTGAGTAGGTGCAGTCCTCAGGTAACTGGTCTGGCCACAGATTGTTCACCCAGCTTACTTGGCGTACAATCTGGGGTGGCACAACCAAATCTGATAGTCTAAAAGGGTAGTAGAAAAAATGAATTTAAAAAATGTACGATCAAAATGCTACAGCATCTTATTTGAAATTTTACATAAAATGATTTGCATCAATCAATCCCAAAATATCCAAAACAATTCTGACATAACAAAATGAGCCATCATTATGATGTAATGTGTCTTTAATTGTTTATTCCTTATTTGTATGAATATTACAGAATATACCAATGTAAAACGTGGCTATATACAAAAAAATCTTGGATGATCATTGAAAAAGTAAAATTAAAACTAAATATTTAGACCAACATTTACATTAAAAAAATATATCTTTATTGGTTAAAAAAATGTTACTATATCTATATAAAATTGGGTATAATGTATGTATACATTACGACAAATTTCTCTGAAAAAAAAAAAAAAAAAAAAAAAAAAAAGAAGAGGTCCTATATAATCACTTGATGTGATACTTGATTTGAGTACCAATCATAGAAATAGTAAATAACCTTGTTTTAATATTCACTATTATAACAAATTTCTCTAAAAAGAAAAAGAAAAAAAAAAAGAGGTCCTATATTATCACTTGATGTGATACTTGATTTGAGTACCAATCATAGAAATAGTAAATAACCTTGTTTTAATATTCACTATTATAGCAAGTTTGATACTCATTGAATGCTCCACTACTGTGATCTTATACTAAATTAGCAATCACACATCATTTGAATCATTAAAAGCTGATTTATCAAAACATTTCAGGTATCTTGTTTAAACAAAAAACAAAAAAGCATTAAGAAAATTACCAGTTCAACTAACAACATTCTAACCCGTATTCACCTATGTATTCCTGACTAATAAATAGGATTTAACGCATGATAATTATTTTTAATGAAAATAAGAATGAGGTAATCATTCAAGGATATATATTAATCCCTGAAAGCAATCAAAAGAAAAAAAAAAGAATTCTAACTGTGCATTGGTTAATGGATCATATTAGAAATATAATTATATGCATTTTAAACTGAAAGCAAGCAAAGAAACTATTTTCTTTTTAATCACTATATCAACTAGTTAAATCATCAATTATATGATAGAAAATATTAATATGTGGCAAATATGATATATCTTTAAGGATCTTAGAAAGTATCATGGTAATGATATGATTTTTTTCAAAATATTAATATATATTAATGGAAGCATTTACTTTTTACATTATATTTCAGCAGACTAGGATTAATTCTCTTACTTGGTGTTTGAAAATTCCAGGCTGATGACATTAAATATCTTGTCTCGATTGGGACTATTATAATACTCAGTCCACTCGCGCATTAACATCTTATAGTCCTCTTGTCTGGCCACATCGATTACATCAATCTCCCGCATCGAACCTGAAAAATGTAAAATGTGTAAGGTGAAAAAAAAAAAAAAACACAACAACAACAACAACAACCACACACACACACACACACACACACACACACACACACACACACAACAGCAAATTTAACTTTTAAAATCAGAACAATTAAACTCAGAATTAATCAAAGCAAAAAAGATGTACTTACCAACCATGTTTTCTATGTCTTGAATGGAAAAATCAGGAGGTGGCACAACAATGTCAAGTCCATCCTTTTTTTCCACCAATACAGGAACATCAAACCCATTCTCTTCCAGAAACTTTGGTGTGAGATCATCACCCTTTACCCGTAATATAGGAATTTCATCTGCACTGTAAAATAAAATTACATCCATCAATAGAATCAAGCAAAAATTAATTACAATGATAAAAAGCGTCATCCAATTTACATAATTAATTATGTAGAATTCTATTTGTTGAATCTAAAACAATCAAAGAGTAATTTTTCTTGAAATTTTTATGTTTTATTGAAGCCTTTATAGAAAAAAAGCAGTAAGCAAGGTTACTGTATATACCTGGGAAAATTTCTGTTTTTAAGCTCTTTGATGAATGTTACAGTTCCAGTCTGGACTGCCTACAAAATGTAAAAAATTAACATTAAATCTCAAGCAAAATTATTTTTGTTTTAATTGGAAAAAAAAAAAAAGAAAATTCCTTTATTGGTTGGGCCCAAATCTTTTTCAGCATCCAAATCAAACATTTTATGGATAATCTTGTGAAAGAAGCAATGAAGAAGGTTTTTAGCAAATAATACCATCTTTTTGATACCTTTTACAAATTTCAAAATTTGACTGGTGCTTTTTATATGTATCTTTTATTAGTAATCATTTTAAAATTCATTTTGGCTGATATTTTCTTTGGTTTTTTGTATATGCTTTATTCCATCTTTAGAATTTTAATAAAATTCTAACTACTAAAATAAAATTTTGGAACATTTTTTTCATTTGATGCTAAACACAACATTTTGCTTGTGCATTTTTTAAAAATAAACTCATGTATACTTTCTTTTACCATGTTGTTCTACGTATTTTGACTTCATTTCAAGTTTTCAATCTTTTTGGCAATCTTTCTTATCTATGGAAAGTTCGTAATGTCTTCCAGCTTTCACAATTTTTAAAAATCAAAATGATATATTCATAAACAATTACTTACTTTTGAAGAGTCTGTTTCCGAGTAATCATGACGATGCCAGTTACGTCTCTTCTTCACTTAAATAGCAAATAAATTTCAATTAAGAAATAACCAATAACATATGCCTAAAAGTAAGGCAGCAGAGAAACATCAATATTTCATTACAAATTATTATAAGAGATATTCAATAGAATAACTTCTTTTAGTAATGATGAATATTTTCAAAAATTTCTTTGGCAAAGAAAATAAGGTTAAATCTGTTCAAAAGAAACACAGGTAATTGGTGAAAATTGTAGTTATAAACCTAATTGGAATTCATTAGTGAGTATAAGCAACTTATCATTTTAGTTTGTGAAATTAAAATATATAAAAAAAAACATTATCTGTATTATCAGTAAATAAAAAAAAATTCAGATGTATTTGTGTTTCTAATGCATTTTGTAGGCCATTAAATAAATGAAAATTAGATCAATGTTAACATGTCAGTAAATATTGCATCTTTAATGGAATAAAAATGGAAGCAAAAAACATAAAAACCAATTTGGTAGATTGTTTATTGTAATATTTTGCTCTATATGAGCTTCACCAGAATTTTTTTTTAATTCTAGGAAAAATATTGGATGACATTCCAACTGTCTATGAGGTTGTCATCAAGGCAATGTCATTGAGAATGGTGACCATTATGAAATTTTAGATCATGAGAAACAAAAAACATTCAAAAATTGTACTTATGATCATTATTTAAGCTATGAATTAAAGGATTTAAAGTTTCATTGTCAAACAAGATCATTAAAATTAACTGCTGGTATGCCACCAAAAACCTGACAAGAGATCAACACAAAATATAATATCTGATCAAGACCTGTTTAAAACATTGATTCCTAATAGATAATTGAACCTGATCAGAGTACTTAGATGGCTGACCACCTACAAAGAGCAGGCATTGTCTACTAAACTAAGCAAGGCTTAGTAAATCCAATAATAAAAAAATACTTAGTCATACTAATATTTGTAATATTATAATGAATATACAGCCGATGTGGATGTATATTTTTTGAAAAACAGTAGACACGCTAGAAATAAAAGATAACAATTTTAATCTTGAACAATACAAATTTGCACCGAAATAATTTTGGAAATGTGAAACTAAATTTCAGAGGCATGAAACATTATTAACATGCAAAACATGCATCTATTTTGGAAGACTCTCTATGTCTGCATAAGCAAACACTTTGGTTATTTAGCAATATCTACTTTCTTGAATTTGATAATCAAGAAAGAATGTTACAATAACAATAAAAATATTATCTCAAATATTCAAATACATTTTCGGAGGTTACTTATATGTATGTTTTCGTTTTATTTATTAACAAAGAAACTTACAAACAAGAGGTCCATGTTCAATTTGACAGTTTGGGCAGTGGTAAATTTCAATATCTGATGCTTGATGTTCTTGTACACCAACACAACTGAAACAAGAAAATTGGAGAAAAATAGATGAATATAACATCTGTCTAATATAAGAGGTTTACAAATCTGCATATAAAAATTGGTAAATGTTACTAACTGCCAATGTAGTTCATGGCTTCTGATCTCAAAAGAAGAAATAGATTAACAGACAGACAAATAATAAAACTTAAAATAACACTGGATGGATTTCAATTAAAGTTAACAATTGGACTTCAAATACGAGTATATTTTTTTTAAAAATATCAATGTAAAGTATTTACTAATAATTTTCTGCAGCTGTTTGAGCATGATAAAAAGTAGTAATATTCAAGATGGTACATAAAA
Organism: Sepioteuthis lessoniana; assembly: GCA_963585895.1. Taxonomy (NCBI): domain Eukaryota; kingdom Metazoa; phylum Mollusca; class Cephalopoda; order Myopsida; family Loliginidae; genus Sepioteuthis; species Sepioteuthis lessoniana. The sequence continues at coordinate 1,145,120 of OY757926.1, read as the reverse complement.
ATATTTATTCAATAGTTTAATGATTTTAGATAAAAACATTCATGTTTTAATAAAGCACCCCCAATATTTTTCTTTTTTGTCAAGAACTAAGCTGTGCATTATACATTGGTTATTACAAATCATATTCAAAATTTAACCTCAGAGTTACTGTTGAATAAGAACATTTTTCCAACACAAAATTCTTAACATATCTCTGGTTGTATATTAGGGACATATAAAGAATTTTAACTGGACAAAGTTTAATGTGTCTTAAAGGAGTGTAAAAAGTATTATGAATACCATACCTTATTAAGATATAGATTTCATTATTCTTTATTAAGACAGACAAAAGAAGATACCAAGTTGTTTTTGGAGTTATTTGTTTTACTCAGATCACACGGCCTACATCATACTTTTGGCAAGGTAAATGTTGGCACCTTTTGTGCAACCAGTTCTAAATAAAACAAAAATACTGATTCCTCTAAGAACCAGTATTTTTAAGCAATTGAAATATAACTGAATGACAACTTTTAAAAAATTTGTAAAAACAATTTATTTTCTTTTTTACTATGCACAAGATGATAATTCATAATAACATCTAACCTTATTTTTTATGCTTATTTAATTATAGCAAAATAAACAATGTAAAGTAACAGCTTGAATATCTGATAAGATAAATATTGACCAATCAACATTTATAGAGTAATTTGTTGCCTTTGTAAATTGATCTGGAAACTTATTAATACAAAATAATTATCTTCAAGAGAGAACTTATTTAACAGTCAATAAAGTTTCATAGCCACAAATATACTAGATCAGTGCTTCTCAAACTATTTGATGTTGCATACTGGCAAGATATTCTTCCGATAGGCCACCAACTGGTACCATATTTGTGCCATATTATTATTTATTTATTATAAGTTTTATATATATATATATATATATATATATATATATATATATATATATATAATGATAATGGGAAAGTGGAAACTTGCCTCATACCAGCAGTCAATGACTTGGACACCAACACCAATATGCATAAGACTAGTCTGAATAGTGCAAAATGGTCCTTTTTTTTAAGATAATGCTAAGTGTTTGCTTAGGTTGAGTAAAATTTTAACTTCTACTATTAACTTTATTAAACAACATTTTTTGTTGCACTTCATTTTGCTATATTTCAGGCAACTTTATAATGACATCTGTCTAGAACTTTATCTTTCTGAACACAGAACTTCTTTGTGGTACCATCTGCAAAATCTTCCAAAGAACTGATTTTTTTTTCATTAAGAAAATTCGTTAAAGACCAGAATAAATTATCATTTGAAGGTGCAATATCTGGTGAATATGATGGATGAGTGAAAACTTTTCAATCAAGCTGTAATAATTTTTGTCTCATCTCTAAAGAAACATTTTGTCTAGGGAGTCCTGACAGAATCTTATACCCTTCATTTATTACCATCTTCAGGTATTCTAATTGGGAACAGTACTTGTTCAGATCAATTGTTTTTTTCCTCTGCTCGAGAAAAAACTCATAGTTGAGGATTCTCTTCCAATTCTACTAAATATATAGCATCAACCTTTTTGAATAAAGATTGAACTTTGGTACAACTAGTTTCTTTTCCATTTCGATACCAATTCCATGTCTGCATAAAACTTATCAGAAATTCATTTTATTCATGATGTGAAAAGTTGTTTTCAATATATTTCTAATTTCCAATGTGAAGTCCTCAACTGACATGATGGTAAGCATGTGGATAAATATATGAATGCAACCCCATCACCACTATATACTTAGGTGCATATGTAAGGGGGTATAACTCCCAAGGAATTTCAAATAAGTTTAAGACGAATAACTCTTGCATTTTTGTTTACATTTGAGTAATATATTTGTACAGTGTACAAAATATCTCACAGAATTCAGAAGGGATAAATGTCTTTTAGTTTTTTTTAATAGAACATTTAAGAAAATATACACTTAAAACATATTGTAATGGAGAATGACTCTTCAAGATGTTATACATTTGACATACCATTGTATTACAGAATACACTATTATAAATTTCAAAATTTCAAAGGCTGTTCTATATAAAATAGCAAAGTCTTAATACTTGATAAGCCTTTAACAAATTTATAATAGTACAAGCAAGTACAGAACAATAATACAAAAATTGGAAAGACAAAAAAAAAAAAAAAAAAAAAAAAAAAAAACGATAAGAAAAACCCCAAAGATTGAAACAAGATAATAATTCTAATATGGCAGAGAATACTTGAAAGAAATTATATTCAGTAAATTAGAAAAAAGGCAAATTAACAAATTGATTTTAAGAGAATCAGAAATATAAGAATCTCATTTAACATTTTATCATTTTTTCCCCTTCAAATTATGTAATTCTTCAATCATTTAAAAATTCACTTATATTAAATAACTAATAATGACAAAGAAATATAATTGTAAAAACATATTTATTAAAGTAAACTATGCAATATTACAAGAAAAATGAGTTTTTTTCTTGATTTAATATACAAAATTATTTTTTTTAAAAGTGAAAGCAAAAATATTTCAACCAAACATTTTAGATTTTGCAAGTAAATAAATAAACTTATAAATATAAATCAGTTATGTCTTAATTCTTATTTAACAACTTCATTATATTTAATCCTACTAATAAATATATACACATAAGCATTTAAGTTTTAATAAAATTAGAAAGACTAACAAAACTGGCCACTTGATTGGGGCTGTAGAATACACTAACTTCATCTCTGTAGAAAGGTAGGACCAACCAACGAGTGTTCTGTATATGACACAAAACCATCTGTTGATGAGGCTTGAGTCTTGGAGTTTGGGGGAATGCGGAGTACCCCTTTACTGTCATTGCTCCTAGGTCCACTCTGCCCTGGAGTGGTAGCACCTGATGGGGTCCGATCTATGAGTCAAATAGAACGGCTTGACATTTAAACTCAGTGCAAACAAATGACCTCTGCTAAATTGAATTGTTAAAAATAGAACTGTTTGATCATTTAACTGTGTATAAACAAATGATTGATGTTTAATTGAACTGTTAGTAATACATAGCAATACTTGCAGCCATTGAACTGTGTGCAAATGAATGAGTAATGTTGAATAAAATTATTGGTGGTAAATAGCAATACTTGAAACTCTTTAACTGTGGTTCAACTGAAATATTGCTATAACATAGCAACACTTGGAACTGACAGTGCTAATGAGCCAATAGTGTTCAATAGAATAATCAGTATTAAATAACAATACTTGTAACCATTTCACTGTCAGCAAACAAACGATTAATATTGAATAGAATTAGTAGTGTTTGATAGCAATAATTGGAAACATTTGATTATGTAGAAACAATAGCAAATAAATTAGTTCTAACTCATTTAAAAATTAAATTACCAACAAAATGTGAACAAACAAATGATTGATGTTAAATAGTGACTGTTATACAGCAATATTTGTAACCATTTAACTGTTTGCAAAAAACAAAACAAAAAAAACCCTCAGGATCTTTTAAAAATGTTATCTACAAAATATATGTTTACAAATTACATATATTTAATATATAAGCATAAAGAGGATTTAGCATTAAATAACCAACATTGGTTAATATGCCAATCAAACCAAACTAACAAAACTAAATAAAAATACATATAAAAGGATTACACTAATTTTTTATATTAATTGATTTCTACATTAATTATCAATTATTACATTAAACTTATTTGAAACAGAGAGAGAGAGTATAATCAAAGAGCTTGGATACAAGCTCTTCTCATCACTCCCAGCTTTCATTGCTAAATTTTCCTAATTTAACTACTTAATTTGACAGCAAAGAATAAAATTCCAGCGATTTTTGCTTATATTCATTGACAAAATCTCAAAAAATTAGAAATCAATAAAACCAAACAAATATTTATTAATTTTTTTTTCTTTATTAGTCTTCCCATTCATACTGTAAATTATTATTTGGTTGGATATACAATTACATATTATTATAGATAAGGTCAACAGTATTAATAATATAACATTTTTTTATTAAAGAGTGGGATTTAAGTAAAAATAAAATCATGGAGAATCAGAATAACAAAGGGAATTATGATTGGTTGGGTTTTATGGCATATCAACCTTTGTAGGTTATTTAATGCCAAATTCATTTTTATACAAATAATCAGTTCTATTTCAAACAATTCAGTTTAGCATGAGTACAGTGTTTAATTTTCCAAAACATTTCTATTTCAAGCTATTCAGTTTAGTCAAAGAGTTCTAATTTAGCTAATTCAGTTTAGTATAAGTATGGATTTTGTTTACACACAGTTAAATGTCAAAACAGTTCTATATTAAACAATTCAGTTTAGCATAAGTACAATTTCAATGTCAAAAACAGTTCCATTTCAAACAATTCAGTTTTGTCAAACAGTTCTAATTCAAACAATTAAGTTTAGCATAAGTATGCTGTTAGTTCTATTTAACCCATAGATAAGGCCCTATCAGGTGCTACCATTCTGAGCCAGAGTGGACCTGCGAGCAATGGCAATGAAAGGTTGCTCTGCATTCCCCAAAGCCCCAGTATCACTGGAACCTCACCATCAGATTGTTTAGTGTCATATCCAGGAAACTCGTTGGTTGGTGGGGGTGAGGTGAGGTCTTACCCCTCTGCAGAGAAGCAGTCAGTGTATTCTACAGCTCCAGCCAACTGGGCAAAGGGAATTATGATATTTTTGATTACAGACAGGCAAACACATAATCTCCATTATAAGATTTTGTAACTGTATTTTAAGTATCATTCACATTAGAAATAAATAAAGCTGAAGTTAGAAAAATTGTATTTTTATTCTCTAAATTCCATTTTAATAATAATTTCCTACAAATTTTAAAATTTGAAATATTATAAAAGCGAGTAAATTTATGGTGGGTTGATATTTTCTTGATGCTAACACAAAAATAGCTGAATGAAAAAAAATAGATAACACAAGAAACTATTTTATTCAAATTTCAGCTTTGGGAATTTCTATTAAATCTATCATCAATTACTTTTTTCTACTGTATGGTTGATTGTTATTTTAACTCTGAAAAATATGAAAAAAATTAAATTTTATTAAATTTATTTTTACTAAAATGTATTTTACAAATTATGTATATAAAAATGTCTACCTTGTTTATAATCTTGACATTTATCTATAAAATTTGATGAGAATTTAATAGTTAATTAAATGTAACTAAATCAACTTAATACAATTTATCATATACCAAGCCAAAAGTCTAATAAAATGATATTCTGCTTGTTAGAGTACTTGATTGACAACTGTTTACATTTCTTATATAAACATAAAAATATTATCAAATAATAATTATGTCACTTAAAGATGAAAAAAAGTCTGCAAAATATTCATATTGTTACTAAAGGCCATTACTTTCCAATCAAATGAAACATTGATTTCAATATCAACATCACAAAAGATTTCACCACATTTAATCCATGTTTTGAAATCAGTACCAAATATGAGTTGTACTAGATTTTTTCAGAGGTTGAAATAAGATTCATTTGAGACTGATCCTTTAATAATGGTTTTTCATATTTTTAAGCAATATCAGAGAATTTTGAGGAAATTTTTATAAATAATCTTCATCTTCTTTCACCCCATAGTCAATCATAGATAATTATTTTTTAAGAGCAAAGTTTTCATATACAAGCATCATCAAGAATTGAAAAAAAGGTTTAGATTATTTATGCTTTAATCATTCAATATTATTTTTCAAAATGATAAAATCAGTCACAACAATTAGTACATTTTAAATTCTAGAAACAATTTAAATGACTTAAGATCAGTGCTGAAAAGAAAATAATTCAAATAAGTTGATGACACTGATAATAGCTAACTAAAAGAATTGTGTGTGTGTGTGGGGGGGTTTAGATATATCGGGTTGAGTCATAAATAATTTCTGTTTTTTAAAAGTAGGTTGTAACTATACATTTCAAACTCCCAGTGTTTTAAATGCAACTGGAAATTACCTGATTGCTTTCATTGGTCATTCTTATTTCAGTAGGGAAAGAATCCACATCACAATTTAATCTATGATCTCACTCCCCTAAAATGGACAAATTGAAGGTGCATATTCAGCATGTAATGTTGTGTGAGTTTAAGAATAACAAAAATGCAACAGAAGCAGCTAAAAAAATTTCTAACGTTTATGGACAAAGTGTCATTACTGACTACCAAATCCAAAACTGAGTTTCAAAGTCTCATTCTGGCAATATGTCATTGAAAGATGAACTCAGACCTTGATCAAGATACTTTAAGAGAATTGGTGGAATGTAATCTGTGCCAAAGTACAAGAGGTTTAACATTTGACTTCAACACATGACAATTCACAATCTGCCACCACTTGAAAAAGATAAGAAAAGTGAGCAAGCTGGGCATTAGGGTTCCTTATACTCTCAATGAAAAGAATAAGGAAGATCACATATTCCTAGTGACAAATCTTCTCAAGAACATCATTAAACATGACGATGATAATGTTCAATGCAAAAGGCAGTAGATTGACAAGGATGAATCTTTGCAGCCTCCCTCAAAGGTGGAGCTTCATGGTAAAAAATTTATGCTGTGTGTATGGTAGGATCACCATAATATTATTCATTTTGAATTTTTAAACTGCAATCAAACTTATACTTTCAACAGCTACAGTGTGTGCAAGAAAATCTAAAAAAACGCCTTACACTCGTCAGCTGGAGAAATGTTGTGCAACTCTTCATGATAATGCAAGGCCTCATTCAGTAAGAATCACGCAGAAAAAAATATTTGATAAAGGCTGGTTTGTTCAGATGCATTTACTATATTCACTAGACATCAAGTGATTTCCATCTTTTTCATTCTCTACAAAAATGCTCAGAATGAAAAAATAAATTTTCCAAAGAAAATCAGGTTGGAAATGTTTGTGGAAAACTTTTTGAATTTGAAACCAGCTGAATTTTACTTGAAAGGAATCAACAAACACTTTGATAAATGAAATAAAGTGAATCAAAATAATGGCAAAAATACTTTTGATTGAAATTAATTCATTGTTAAATTGTATCTTATTAAAAGAGAAATTATTTCAAACTCAACCCAATATTGTAGAGGTCCCACCATGGAAATTAGAAGGTGCCAAAAGATTTTCAACTTAGCATGAGAGATAAAGGAAAATATAAAATTAAACTAGACTAGAAATTGCTTTCTTTTCTAAGAGCATTTTAAGCTAATTACTATTCAAGTCATCTTGCTATAATATACCGTTATTTGTTGGATTAAAGTTATATACAGACAAAATAAGAATCTTAGATATAGGTCAAATAAAAAATCAAAGCTTAGCTTTTATTATTCATTTTTGCTTCATAAAGTTACTGTCATCTTCAAATAATGAAAACAAAATGTACACAAATCCATCTCAATGAATTTTAACTTGTTTTTTCCTAGTCCAGATTTTTTACCAAGTTAAAAACAAAAACAGTTTTTAAAAATTCTTGATTGTACATAAACTTAAAACAAATAAAAATCTGGAAAAAAACGTGTAAGTTTGTTGAAATGTTCATAAATTGTTCAAATAGAGAAATGAAAAATAAATGAATGGAAACTGAAAATCATTTTGGTTTATTCACAATTATGCTGATAAGAATGATACTTAATAAATGAATTATTTCTTTAAATATAAAAAAAAAAGATAGCAACACAAAATAATTTGCATGTTCTCAAGAATAAAAGTAAAACAAGCAGACTTTATGTTCATTAATTTCTAAAATAATTTCTTATTGTACCTATAAAAACATAAATTGGTTAAAAGACACTAGAAATTGGAAAAAACTGTATGAATGAAGCTGGAGAACAGAAAATTAAATTGTAGTCTGGATAGATTAAAAATTTTCGGTGAACTTATATGCTTATATTAACAAATAAACACCTTTTATGAACATCAAATATCTTAGCCTGTTTGGCAGGGACAGCAACTAAAGTCACCCAAGGTGTAATGCAACTTTAGCTCACATTACTTCAAAATTTTAGATCTGGTACAATATACAATTCCAAAAGTGTCTCTTGTTCAAAATAATTGCACCCCAAAATATTAAAAGATAAAATACTTTATAACTTGTAAAATTTTAGTAAAACAATCGTTTTTAGAAATATCAGTGAATAAAAAAAATTCTCTTATAATCACATTTATGCAATATTTTTGTCCCTTTCAAGTTGGGGCATATGTTGATAATTGTTTGACTCAAATTGAGTCTCACTTCTGTATAACATGTTTTAACAATCCAAAGATTTGAAGCAAACTTTCTTAATTTTATTGTTAAATGTGCATTCCAGTCATTAAATTTGTTGCCAAATGTGCCACAACAAGAGTCAAGATTGAATACGAAACAAACTTGAAAGCTTTAATATATTACATCAAGTACCATATCCTAAAGTAAGGTTGTTTTTTTCTCATAGGCATTGATATAACTTTTTAAAATTTTTGCAAGTAAGGATTTAAATTTAAATATAGTTTCATGATACAATGACATGACTCCAACATAATGGTCCATCAGTATTTTATATAAATTTTAATATTTTTCAAATATCCAAAAGTTTTCAATTATAGAATAAGTGGTTTATAGATCATCAAAAGGTGATTTGGAACTAATTTTAGCAAGAGTGTTATCATTAAAACCCTGTGAATATTTAACATATCTACATACTCTACATGACAAAATGTTGCATACAGTAATAGTTTAATTTTATTATATTTGAAGCAATTGATTTTTGTAAAAGAAAAAAAAAAATGAATAAATAGATAAATAAAATAAGAATAATAAAAATATCTGCATGCTATTTGTTTACATACATAGATACATAGATACATAGATACATACATACATACATACATACATACATGCAATTGAACAGTGAAATTGTTAAATGATTCTATTTTTTTATGCTTTCTATTTGAAAGTTGCAACTTATATAGAAAAAAAATATGTATACATTTTCCCTGTGATAATACTTAACTTATGAAGATAAAGATTCTAGGGCCATTAGAAAAACAATAATACAAAAGAACTTCTTATAAATATCTGTGAGTAGCATTTAAATTTAATAAATGTATTAAATGGTTTTGGCAATTTTGGAAAAGACAACTTTAACCTTTCTAATTAGTATTGCTAATGAAATCCAAATAGTTTCAATGCTAAAACCTGTTTAAAGAAACAGTTATATCTAATCTCTACCAAAGAAACCTTGATTTACTTAAAAGCAAATATTTCAATTTCACTTATTCAGAGACACCTCAAACAGTTCAAAAGTATCTTAAAAAACACTGAATAACTCAAGAATCAAGTACATTGACCAAGGAAAAAAAAACGTTTTTTTAAACAAATTAAATGATGAGTAGAGAAGAAAGATGAATAATTAATGATAAATGTAAAAACAATAATCATCATCTAAGGAAAAACTTGATCTAATACTAAAACCAAATCTCTGCATGTGTAGAATCTTGATGTGCATTTAATAGAATGTCTATTACAAACTCTTTAAAGAAGATAAGAGAATCTTGATATATTCTTATTAAGTAAACCTTGATTAATATAAACATGCCAAACTTTAATCAAATGGGTATCAGTCTTCAATATGGAATATCACAAAGTAAAAGAAATCTTGAAGATCAAATTATTTAGTTGGCAGCTTTTATCGCATTCCGTTAAACATTTTTTAATAGTAAATCCAAAATTAATTCTGTAGTGGCTTTGTCATCACTAAAAATAATGATTACATTCTTTTGTTAAATTTCTAAACACCTTACCATTTTCAAATCTAAACTATAAATAATGTTTTCCATTTGTTTATAAATAGTATTAATGCAAAAAGCTAAAAATCTAAAAAGGCATTTAAAAAATTTTACACAATGATTTACTTTGCATCCAGACATATGGTGATATTTTATCAGGAGGAGCTGAACCTTAATGAAATTTCATTATCTTTCATTTGTGATTGAATGCAATTTTAAATCAAAAGAAATAATGTAAAGAGATTCAAATGAACATATTTATGCCTTTTATTCTAATAAGAAGAAAACATTATTTTAATTACTAACATAGTACCAATAAAAAAAATGATAAATATTTATGAAAGCTTTTATACTTTTGCCCAGTACAAGAGTAGCATCTCTGTATTCTGTAAAAAGTGTTATACAAGTTGCATGGGAAATAATGGTGGATTTTAATGCACATTTAACTGCAAAATTGAACATTATTTTCTAAATGAATCATATATTTCTAATATAAACACACACACACACATATATATAAGAAATCATACATTTCTTTATTATATATATATATATATATATATAACAAATCATATATTTCTTCATTAAAAAAAGTAAGTTGGCCAACCGTAGTCATGGGTGACCTGAAGGCACCTTTTTCAATACCTACTACACAGAGGTGTAGGGGAGGGCACTATTCATTTCCTTGGATTGCTCCATTTATCCTTGATCTGTACCTTATAATGCTGAGTGTTAAGCAAGGAGGCATCAAGTACTATTTTCTTAGTCTTTGGTAAGACTTGACCTGAGATTGAACACTGGGCTCCTGGGCTATTGGTGAACACTCTAACAATTATGCTAATGGGCTAGTTTATATATAAGTAAGGAGGATAACTCAAAGGCTCCCTTTTCAAAGCTACTACTCCTTTCCTTGGATTGTTCCACTTACCCTTGATCTATATCTTATAATGTTGAGTGTTAAACAAGGAGGCATCAAGTACCATTTTTTGAGTCTTTGGTATAACTTGACCTGGGATTGAACTCTGGTCTCCCGGGTCATTAGTGAACACACTAACCATTATACCAATCCCAATTTTATATATATCCTTAATCACAGGTATTTTTGCATGAACAGTGTATATTTCATACAATATAGATATTTCATCTTCCTTAGTTGAATTTTGTTACTCTTTAGATTAAATATAATTCTCTAATTTAATAAACTATTATGGTTATGACTTACAGTCAAGTCATACTAAAAGTACTGGTTTCCAACAGATCACCAAGTTTAAACAGCAATTAACATGTTAAATATTTAGATGAGCATTTAATAACAGAAGGTACAATAAAACAATCTCAGGCTTGTGTGCAAAGATTAGTAATTAATAATATACTCTATTCTCATGGCTAAAGTGAAACTTGAGATAATCTAAGATATGCAACTCTAGATACAAAATAGTTTTTGATTTAAAAAAAAAAATTTCTTTACAAATACCAAATTCATCACAGCATTTTTTTTCCAAATATATGAAAATAATTATAAATGAAACCTTGTGATATAAATTCATTAAAATTCGATTGTTTTCTTCCAAAAATTAATAAGATGAATGAGGTTGTGGGTATGAAACCTAACTGCATCTGATGTTGTGGTTTTCATTTTGGAGTTAGGGAAATATGAAGTATCCCTTCATTATCATTACTCTTAGGTCAACTGACCGGGAATAGTAGAACCAGTTCAGGTTTCAATCTATCGGTCAGTAGAAATGTTCAAATATTTACTAAGGATTATTAATATCAGTTATTTGAAATCATATAGCTGTGTGAAAATTGTTCATATTAGATAGGAATATCTGATAAATAGAATTACTAATGTTAAATAGCAACACTTGAAGCCATCTAATGGTGAGCTAACAAATGAGCACTAACAACTAATAAAATAATGTTATCCACAAACTTTCTCTTACAAATCATATATATATATATATATATATATATATATATATATAAACAGGAGTTGGGATTAAATAATTCACAAGGTTTGATATGCTATAAAACATCAAGCAACAATAAGCTGATATTCCATAGTTTCAAAAGTAGCTTGTCTTTAAAAGTTTATTTTTCAAGAATCTGTTAGAACTGATTAAAATCATACAAAACAAAATAATTAATAAATGTACTTGATATTAAGCAGGTATTGAAGTTTGCTCTTGAATATAAAAACTGTTTCTAATATGTATATAGTCAATCCATTACTTTAAACTAAAAAGAGATTGTATAATATAATTTTCTCAAAATAGTTGCAAACATTTTCTTTGTTTACACATTGAATAAGACAAATGAAACTGAATTTTAAACTATTTGCTTCTGAGTCAGAAGTTCTGACACATGAAACCAAGAGTTAAATAAAATGCACAAAAAAGTTGTGCCTTTTCAAAACAGTGATCGGTCTTTATGAAATAAAAAGAAGTGTACATTCAAATTTATCCAAGATCTAGTTTTGTAAAATTTATAAATATGAAGCATTTTAAAGAAAACATTTATGAGTGAATATATTTTTCATTCTTAACAGAAATATGCACATAACAATGCATATTTTATTAAGAAAGTTAAGAATGAAAAATATATTCATAATATCATAAATTTATATAAATATTTATTGCATTAAAAAAAAAAAAAAAGGAAAGAAAAGAAAAAGAAAGCAATTTAAAGTACAAGATAAATATTGAGGGGGAATAACTCAAGTAATAATTGAAAAGTTTATAAATACACAAACGAGGGAAGATTTATATAAAAATGATATTTTGAAAGAAAAGTAAAGATGTTGAGGTTTCCTCTCAAACAAAGCCACGTTATAGATAGAATTAACTATGTTATCTTTCAATCAGAGCATTTAGATTCACTGAAAGCATCAAGCCATCAGCCACGAGATGGAGGGACGTTTTAGTATTAGTCAGTGAAAATGACGTCCATAAAGAGAGAACAAAATGTGAAGGTTGAATTAACAAAAATTAGGAAGTGATATTAGCTTCCCCTGGATTGGGCGGTACATAAGACGAAGGTAAATAAAAATATGTTTTTGAAGTTAGACATAGAAATCAAACTTTACAGACAAGAAAAGATGTGCAGTAGGTTACAAACAAGAAATAATATTGTTTCTATATGAAGGGGAAAAAATTGGAACAATACAGACTGAATGGTACGTGAAGAAGCTTGCCCCACATAGTATCATTTATTTATTTTACAAGCCTTTAACCATTACACAGTTTTAACAAATTTTAAATAAATTTAACATAAAAATAAAAATATCGAAAGTAATTTTTAGTCTTTTAAAACGTTTATAAGTGTAATTGTAAGGTGGAACATAGATGTGAAATGTCCCATTTAATCCGAGAAAGAGAGAGAGAGAGAAAGAAAGCAAGCTTTCAACTTTGGCACACACGTCTCTACAGTAACAATTAACGACAAGATATTTACTAGTACAAATATTTTGGGGCTACTTAACTAAACGCGGGAAGTATAAAATAGCTATAATGAAGACAGCTTAAACAATTTACAAAACACATCAAGTGTGTACTTAATCAGAATACATCGATATGAAAAAAAAAAAATTGAAAGCAAAGAAGTCGACAATAGAAATAAGCAAGGAGTCACAAACAAACATGATCGGACAGGTTGTTTGTTTGTATTAGCTGGTGACAACAAAACATCGAAAGTGAAACACTGACATAAATAAAACACAGTTACAGACTTCCTCATTTAAAAAGTTGCTAGGAAAAGGAGATCTTTTTAAAGTCGAACAGTTGTAACTCTTTAGAAAAAGACAAGACCCATAGACAAGCATCAAAGAGTAAGAAGGGAAAGCAGTAGAAAAGAAAAGTGAGTATACGGGTAGAGAAAATAACGTCTTTGCAAATGATGTCAGATACTATAATAAGGAATAATGAAAACATGAACTTACTTTCCATGAAACCAGTCCTTACAGACGTCACATTCAATCATAAACCGTGTATCATCGTATGGTAGACGACATAAACAATACAGTGGCTCAGCATCTGGCGCCGCCATGATGAGGAATCCCCCCTTACAGAACAATGATCCGGAAGTGACACGAAGCCGCAATGCATCATGGGAGAACTAGTTAATGTACGCCGAATTGGTCGCCATGTTTCTGTCCTCTTCTATCACACTATTACTAAAAATTTAATTCAGAAATTTGATAAAAACTAGTTGAAACCAGCATTTTTTTCTATTGGATTTTTACCACTTCACTTCATGTAAACATCAGTGTTATGTTTGTTTGAAATTTTACTTTCTCGATTTCTAATACATGTCTATTTTTGTTAGACTATCAACTTCTCTTTAGTCTCTTATTTTTTGTCTTAAGAAAACAAACATGGACGTTCATTTTTGTTGTTTTTATTTCTATTGTACTTTAATGTCGATCTGTTTTCATTATTTCTCCTCCGTTTCAATGCGGTTTTTATTGTTATTAATTAAGTACTTCGATTCAATTTTAGGACTTATTAAAAAAATAAATTTCCTCAAAATTTAATTTAGAACATGCATGCATTTGTAGGGAAAAAAATTACAATTGAACCCCCACTTTTTGCCATACGTTAGAAGTCTTTTCTGACTTTTCTTTCTTTTAACAATTAATTTAAAAATTAATTACGACTATGTTCAGAAAGTAAATTTGATTTAATTGGTAAAAAAAAAAAAAAAATCAGGCCTAAAAATGTAACAAACAGTTTATCGACTACATAAAAATTAGTTTTTAAAATTAATAATTTTAAAAACTTTTTTAATTTCCAAAAGTGTAATATTTTAGATATAGTACGACGTTTATTTATATTAAAATTTTACTTGTGTCTAAAACTAACAGATGTAATTTACTGAAGTAAATATGGTGATCAATTTGGTAGATTGCAAGAGTCCAAATTTGAAGGAAAATATCGTCGAATCTGATTGGTCGTTTTTGGTCAATTGAAACTAATGATCATTGTGTAAATCCAAATTTTCATGTCTTTACCTCCGGACATAAAACCAATTTTAAAATGGATGAGGAAGCGAAGCAATATCTTATCTATCACTAAAGAAAAAGAACAAAACAATTTAAACTTTTTTCCTGAAGTTGTGTTTTATTAATTTTGAAATATTTTATATTGAGTAGGATTATTTTATTTTAATTTGGGCTAGGTAGGATCTCTATTTGAAATAAATTGAATTTTAATTTCTTAGTTGACTGTTCACAGGAGTATATTCAGTGGAAAATTTTTACAAGTATTTGCAATCTATGGTGGCTGGTTCTACAAACCCAGGAAAAGCAGGTGTTATAAAAGGCAAAAGTGGTTACATTAAAAGAGCCAATTTTTATTTGGCAAGAAATAATTAGAAAAGTGTTTAAGGAAAATTCCTGTTTATGCCAAAAGTGTAGACTCGATGTCTTATAGTTCTTGTCTGGATTTTAGCCAGTGATTTTGTAGGATGATTTTAGCTGGAGAAGTTGGTTTGTTAGTAGCGAAGGAAAGTTTGTTGTTAGCGAGGAAGAGGGTTGTAACATATGTGTGTTTACGTTGTGTTGTTTCCTTGCTGAGTGTTGCAAGGCCTTCACTAATTTGTGAGAAATAATGTGAGGATGATGAAGAAGTAAGATGGCGAAGGTCGAAATGGGTTTTTGTGAATAAGGTTTTATTTGCAGCATGGAATATTGGGTTTGCTTTTGGTGCTGCAAGACTCGTGGAGAAGTTATGCTTATTGAGATGAAATTGAGTTATGAGAAGTTGGGAAGGTTGAGATGGCAGTGTATGTCGTCGGACGTGTGAGGGATTGTGTTCATTGGATTTTGACGAAAGACATGGTTGCAGTTGTAGGAATTGAACTTTGGATGTCACCGTGTAGTTTTGTGTGTCTGGTATTTGGGGAGAGTATGCGTTATCTCCATTAAGGTGGACCAGAGGTGAATTGAGAGCTAGCATGTCGAGAGCGGGATTACGCTCAGATCGACATAGCCAATTTTGGGGTGACATAAAGTTGTGCCTGTGCGAGGCATGTTGAATGCATCTAATTTATATTCAACTGGGATTCCTTGTAAGGAATCCATAAATTAGATGGGTTCCCTCGTTTATCCATGTTGCTGCTGCTGCTATTTTAGAGCCGCAGTGAGATGTCTGCACTGGGCGGCGTTGTCCAGCTAAAAAGCATTGCTATTGAAGAACAGCCAGTGTGACATCTGCACTGGTCGGCGTTCTCCAGCCAAAGAGAGAGGGTGTTTGGCAGCTTACAAGATTTGGTCGCTGGAAATGAAGGTCCGGGCTGAATAGGATAAGTCATCCTGATTGGGTGAAATTAAGTGTCAAATTAAATTGCACGCCAAACTAAAATACGAAACTTTTCTCTTCTCTACAGGATGAATCTGGATGATTCTTGAACAAGTTACTGGTGCAGCCATGTGGTAGTATGGTCAGGTAATTTGCAGACAGCCAAAGGGTCAGCTGCATCGGTTTGCTGATGCAAGCTAGTTGATATCCTGGTGGTTAAATCAGCAGCTAACCTGGTGTTTGATTGGCATTAGCTGCAAACAAACTGATAGAGTCATCAATGGTCTGAGCAGTGTCCACCACTTGTGGACTGGTGCTGTCAGTATGTAATGCTAGTGGTTTCATAGGCCAGGGAATATGGCCTGAGTTGCTGCTCTGGGCGAATTAATCTGTTATTCTGGGTGTTGTTTCATCTGGCTGGTTAGTCTACCTCATTGGGTGGTCATTGCATCAGGTTGGCAGATCCAAAAATGGCTGGTCCTCTAAACCAAATTGTCAAGAAAGACTTTTTTTTATCTTGAAAAGAGCAATTTTAAGTAGCTGGGCTGCTTGGTTCCGCATTGTGGCCGATCCTCTAAGCCAAATTGTTGAAAAAGACTATCTCACTCAGGAAAAAGCAGTTTTAAGTAGCTGTGTTGTAGAGTTCACTGGGCGTGGTTGAGAAATCAAGGTGGTGGCATCTGGTTATCTGAAAATTGGGAGGCCATACCAGTGAAGGGAATAGACAAAGTGTGCAACCCACTTTAATCCTTTTGCCTTGGGTTATACATGCTACCTAACTAATGATGTCATCCATGACTGCTGCTTTTAAAGAGAAACCGGTCACTTTTCTCCTTGAGTTTGAATTCTTCAGATTTTAGCAGGAATACTTCTCTTTAATTTATGTTGTATAATGAAACATTATATGACCGAGAGAAGGTATTAAATATTACTTGCTATATGCAATAGTCAGAAAATACTGAAAAAACTTGCTGAATTAATGGTCTTGGAAATAATTTTCAGTTTGTGATGGAAAATTCTGTTTACTGATGACATTGGTGAATGTGATGCACTGATACTTAAAAATCCTGACATGAACAGCTAGTGGTTATGATATGTTATTTTTTCTTTTCAACAGATGACTTTCATTATTTTAATTTTTAATATCTTAGAATGATACAGGATTTGTTATGAAATTGGTTTGTGAAATTGGGTTGCAACTAATTTTGAAGTTGAATGTTCTATTATTACAAAAGCTTTACTTTACAGATGTTTATTATGCTTTGGTTTAGTTTTACAGAAGACTATAAGTGAAGAAGTTTATTTTATAATTTAGTTAATGGTCAGTAAAACTCAGCAAATGAATTATACAGATGATTAATTTATTGTGATGGAAACTTGTGAATGAGTTGATTAGAGAAGAATGGTAGACTAGTGTGTCACAGATTCTCTGAACAACACTACTCAAGTTTAGAATTCAGTCTTTCTTTCTTCTAGATTGGTTGCCCTATGAAGGCTATAGCATCAAGTCTGACTTAATATCTTACTGATAGCTGAAGGGAAAATAATTGGATTCATGCCTTTCTCAAGTGAATAAGCATGAAGTGAAATGCAGTCTCATTCAGATTATTAACTGAGTCAATAATAATCATTATGCATGCAGAATAATTCATTTTGATCTGATTTTCATTTTTATTTTACTGTGACAAAATTTTTGGATTTTATGCATCAATTCTATTTATGCACTTGAGGAATTAAAAAATTTCCACTTATATTTTTGGTGTTGGAAGATTTCTTTTTTTAGTTGTTTTTAAAAGTAATGAAAAATACTGATTTTGAGATTCCTGGTAAATGACTTTGTATCAGATATTTGGTGACTGATAATGTTCAAAGAATTTTAGTGAAGTAACTATCGAATATTGTATATAATAATTTTGCTTTATTTTACTCTGACCTGAAATAAACAGTAAAATGAGGTGAAGTATATTAACTTTGCTAATTATATTTTAGAAGATGTTTTAATGTTTGAATAAATCTTCAAGTATAACAATTTAGAATTTTATTATTAGTAATGAATTATCTAACAAAAAATGAATAGTCTAGGAATGCAATGATCTCACAAAACTGGGAAATCAATGAATTGGGGAAAACAACACGTCTCTTGTGTAAAGTTTTAAATCTTGAGTACAATCTTTGGGTGATATACTTGTGTGCTAAATACAGCAAAAGCACTTTTCATCATATTTTGTGTATTTGTTTTATTGAATAGAAGCAAAATATGTGAAACGATATTCAATAAATGTTCTACATTTATGTGTAAGTGCACTTAAAATTATTGATAGTCTTATAGAGAAACTTAAAAAATGATTCAAGTTTATTATCATTATCATTTTGACTGTTCTTCATCTATCATTTAACTATTTTAAAGTTGGTCATATTTTGATTTACTCCTACTTTAAAGTTAGTTTCATATTAGAACTATAAAGAAGACAAAAAATTGTATGAGTATGTGTGTTTGAGAGTTCAAGAAATAAAAAAAAAAAAATTTCAAGTTAACAAGCCAAACTAGTTAGGCTAATTGATATGAATTTTGTATAAATTCTGACCATAGTGACAAATCATTAGACATCTGTTGTCTCTATGTATTGCCAAAAGCTTCTCACAATTGTTGAGTCAAAAACTGTATTGTTGATCTGTATAGAGCAGGAAATTCTTATCCCCTTTGATAAACTTTTAAGATGTGAGGATATTCAAATTTCATTGTCTAAAATTCAGAGGATTGGCCATATATTTTAAGTGACAAATTCTGTGGCTTGGAATGTAGGTTCCTAAAAATCTAGAGTGACAACAAGCTGAAATGACAAAATTGATCCAAGATTGAAAATTAAAAAATTATCTTGTTTCAGGAAGAACAAGAACAGTTTGAAAAAGACTTTTAATGAAGATGATTTTCATCAATGTAGTGTGCAATGAAACTGTTGCTATATATAAAGAATATAGCAGACTAACTTTTTAACTTATGGACACCATTCTTTGTAATTTATCGCATTAGCATGAAGGGAAATATAATCTGAAGTGACAAGTCATATTTTGAGTTATCATTTAATTTTCCAGAATGCTGGGTCATTAGATGACAAAGGTCACATGAAAGATTCAACGCAGAATGCTCAGTGATAAATGGAGGAACTGGAATTATGGTATTAGAGTTCTGTTTCTGCTACAATGGGAGAAGTGTGTTGATATTAAAGAATGCGAAATATATTGCAAAAAAAGCTGCTTTCAAGTCTAGACAAGTGGTGTGGAAATAAAAAGCAAGAAGCTATTTTCTATTTTCCTATGCACTGTGAAAGCTCCAAAATCAAGATTTTGAGTATGTCTAAGTCCATTATGTTTTAGTTTGCTTAGTTGCTTAACTCAGTAAATAGGTCTTGCGCACCCTCGGCCTTTTGGTTGGGTGGACGCACAATGGCCATTGACCAGCAAGTATAGCACTGGACCTCATCCAGTTTAAACTATAATCAGGCATCCATACTTGGACCCATGTTTGGGTCTATGTCCAGCTACGCTCATCAGGCTCACATTGCAGTAAGTGAGCCAATGACCAGCAAAGTCCAGCAGGGTTCAAGCCTCGACTCGTGCCTGACCTTCCCCACCTCTAATCGCCACTTTAAGCCGACCTTCGGGTCATTGACCTTGTCTCAAGTCCTGTCTGATGGGAGACAGACAAATAAAGCTTAAATCAATAAACAAGACATGGGCACATATTAAGGCCAAACTTGTGAAAGAATTTGGGATGACTGACCAGCTGTGAGAAGCAGTAAGATATTCTATTCATCTTTCACTGCTTCTCATATTCTTTATGGGGTTAAGATCTATCAACTAACCAAGCTAAAAAAAAAAAGAAAAGACTGTTGTTTTAACCAAAATTAATGAAGTATACTGAGTCTTGCCAGACAATTCCAAAATTATAAAGAAAAACATGTTAAATATAAATAAAATCAGTATGTATATAAAATGTTTACAGACAAAAGAATGACTTCACTGTTGCCTTAGAAACGACTGCACGTCCGGATAAGGTGGTTCTTGTTAATGTTGGCCGTCAACGAATCCTAAATATTCTGGGGCTGTTGGATGGTCTATCTCTTGATGATGTCCCACACAAAGTACTCCAGAGGATTAAAATCAAGAAAACATGGCGACAAGGTTCTCATTATTCTCGATTCTTAAGACCCCCCATCCCCACAGAAAACGTGGATTTAGTATGAATCATTTGGTACATCATTTTTGTAAAAACTCAACATAAAAAAAGAAGGGAAAATAAATTGTGAGGCAACTTAACAAAAGCAAAAGTACACGTGTATTTTATTCAACTGAAATAACACATTAACAGAAAATAAGATAAATAAAAGATTGTTTCTATCTGTAACACTGCCGGCCAAGTTATTACTGAAAGTCTTTTCTCATTGAAGTCCGTTCCACTGATTGTCATTCGACTAATGTCCACTGACTAAACTCCCTTCATAAAAGTACGGTACCTCTATTTGTATTATCTAGAGGTCTGCCACTTCCATCCACTGGCGATCGGTGTTCGGTCGCCTGTGTCTCACTTTATTCCTATATGACAATTATCCAGCTTGTTCCTAACTTCGAACATAAAACACCTAGACACTTTTAATAGGATAACTTTCTTCGAGTGACTGTGGTTAGGTGGCTAATATCACAATCACAGGTTTCCTTTTCATTTCTTGAGTCGATTTTAAAGCTTCTATGTTTTTTTTTATAGTCTTGATACGTCTGAAAAGGAAATGAGAATGTTCAAATAACACAGTGCATTTTGTGTAACATTATGTTTGGTTACATTCCATTAAAAATATATTCTCAAATATCTGACGCATCCATTATACTTCGATGAGGACTTAATTATAGCCATTGCCTTCATTGAGGACATAGATACCATTATGATCTTGGGGACTTGATTGTTATTGCTTTGCACTTGTATTTTATTGTATTCTTCAATACAATTGGACTAGAGAAAGCCATAGCCAATCTTTATTACTCCTATAACTGTGTTACATAGCCAAATATGAATATGTGAAATGTACATAGAATGTTCATAACTCCTATATACAGATAACATAGGAATCCCGAACACAAAAAAACACTTACGACTTCTTAGTTCAGGTACGAAACTTTTTATTGCCTTTGAGTTAAAAGGTTTTTCGACATAAGGAGAGAGATACCATCTTTCTATGCTGACTTTTCCATCTGCCCCCCCATCCGTGCGACACCCGACGTAAGGCCTCGGCGAGCAAGCGAAAGTCAACCTTCTTCTTCCAACGACAAAACTCAACTAACTGACTTTTTCTCAAATCTCAGCCCTTCCGGTACATGACATCATTCACATCTCGCGGTCATATTTTCTATATGGGGTTTCTATTGTGACATCTCTGAATGACACGTCCGCTCCGCGTACGCGTGAACACCTGCGTTCATGTTTGCACCTAACTAACCCATGCGCTAAGCGAAAGGTTCTCAGCCTAACTAAACCGAAAGGCAAGATATATAAAGCGAAATCCCTCGGCCATTATAATACAACTGTTGTAACTTGTTTAGGAGTTGTGAGTTTCAGACAGACAACTGCTAAGCAGCAAGCATATTATTAAAGCCAATAGTGTGGTGATCAGGCATTGGCTAAAAGCCGTATAAAGATAGTCAAAGCAGATGAGAAGTTCAAGATAGTGTAGAAATTTAATATCTCAGTTGAGAGCCAAATGACTGTCGTGTGTCCTTCAATCCTTTTCAATTCCATAAAGTATATTTATTTATAATATATGAGACACTCCAAATGGCGTGTCCACATCTTTGACTGTAATTTTCCAACTCCCTTAAAATTGCTCCAGATAGTATAAAGAATTTCCTCCGTTTTCATCTAATGATTTTCTCATTCAGTTATGGATCGAAGTTGAAGTATAATTTACTCGCTGATAGAGTATGACTTGTCATCTCATCTTGAAGTCGTCAAGTCGTTGAGATCTGACCACCAATAACTTAGGGACACATAACCATATGAGTATCAGAAGGTTAACTACTAAAGTCATATTTTTAGCTGTCACAAAGTATTCTCTGATTTCCGCTTGGCTGATTACAGCGACTCGAGTTTGTTTGGTCAGTTTATGTTCGAACCTTCCAAAAGTCCATACACTTCACCTCTTCGTCTGGTTGCTAAACCAGACTCAAAATTCTTTCGTGTATGTGTTGATAATTGACAACATTGGACCACTATTCCGTCCCACATATATACGACTTCACCTTAGGATTCAAGGCATGATAATATTCTCTAATCTCGATCCGGGTAAAGTTTACTACCAGATCCTAGTAGCAGAAGATACTCAAAATATTAGTGACCACGCCTTTTGGTCTTTTCCAGTTCCGATGGATGCTTCTGGGACTGTGAAACGCGGGCCCAGACTTTAAATGTCTAATAGATGACGTATTACAAGGACTTCCTAACGTTTACGCGTACATAGAAGACGCCTTCATAGCAAGTCTAAACGAAGCCCAACATAACACTTGCACCCAATTCTCCGAAGAATAGCACACCAGGACTTGAAAATAAATGTAGACAAGTGTATATCTGGTGTCGAACAATTAGAGTTCTTGGGACACTAAATTGACAAAGATGGAATCACACCCTAATCTGAAAAGGGGGAAATAGTGCATCAGTTCCACCCCAACATCATTTCGTCAGTTGCGACTGTTAAATAATACAATAGCTCTATCTATTATTTAAGAAGTATTGTAGATAGTTTTAAAAGATTTCAAATGATTGTCTCATCTGCGGTCCGATTGGTTGCCGACACGTACGATAAAATGTAAGTGAAGAAAAGTTGTCCTCGATAGAAGTATGTGTACACAACATACCGTTCTATACAAAAGGCTTTCTTATGGGTTGTTAAAAACAGAACTGGCGATCTATTTCAAAATGTTTAAGAGCGACGCTTTTTAGTTTTGGTTTGAGACTTCGTGAATTCGCGATTCTGTAGAATATGAAATCCTATATTTTACAAGCAATAGGTGAAACACAAATAAGTAAGAAACGTTCACATATAAATCGGATCAGAATCACGAAAACAAAAACTTTGGTATAACTCAGTAAGAAATTAGGATCCAAAATATATATATGGTTTCTGGAACCTGATTGGATTGGATAGTCACGTGCTGTGCAGTTGAACTCAAAAGAACATGCCGTCGGGGGATTTCCTGCGCAGAAATAAAAACTTTCGTTTGGAGCCGGTCATGTGACCAGGAAATCTATTTATTCGTGTTTTCAGCGACACGTGACACGCACCGCCAGCGTTTTTCCTTCTCCTGGTGCAAATACGTGACTTTACAATTGGCAAAAGCCCCGCCCTCCCACACCATAACAAAGCACCCTCCATGCTTTACAGTTAGAGTGATACAAGGGGCTGCGACTCTTTTACCGACTCTTCGCTGCACGTAGACCTTCCTATTTGACCTAAAAATTTCGAACTTTGATTCGTCAGTCCAGAAGACTTTATTCCACTGCGCTATTGTCCAGTCTGAAGCCTTTTGACATTGTTTTCTTTCCCTCAACAGCGGTTTCTTGATAGTAGTTCTGCCATTTAGGCCAGCTTCACCGGGTCTTCTCCTCACCTTGGATGTTGACAGATTTTTCATGACATTGGTTCATTTCTGCAGTGATGTTTGGAACAGTCAGCCTTCTGTCACGCAAGTTGCTGACGAATGAAATTGTCCTCTGCATATGTAAAACAGGTAGTACCAAGCAAGCATTAAATCAACACAATATCGTATAATGTGAGTTCAAGAGGTGTTATAATGTAACTTTTGGAAAACGTTTTATTCATGCTCAGTACTTTAAAAAAATGAATAAAAAAAAAAAAAAGATATCTGCTTATACAAAGGTCACAATTACCGAAGAAGACTTGTATTTCGTAAAACAAATAAAAACATTGTGATGCGTAACTTGTTTCAGTAAAAATAACATTTTTAGGATGAGAAATAAACATTTTTGAGGGTGGCCAAATACTTTTGACCGGTAGTATAAGTATATACGAGGATCATTAAATAAGTTTCCAGACTTTTTTCGTATGGGCACTTTTATTGATAGTACACACATGAAACTCTAGTCCCTTTCGAAGTAATCTCCTCCGGCTGCAACACACTGGTACCGTTCCAACAACTTCTAGAAGGCCCCATGGAAGTCCTCTTGTGTGAGCGTGTCAATGACTTTCGTCACAGCCTCTTTCATCTCCTCAATTGTCTCATGACGACAGCCTCTGAGCTTAGGGAATAAGCAAAAGTCACAGGGAGAAAGGTCTGGACTATAGGGAGGCTGAGGAACTGTCTTGATGCCTATTTTGGTCAAATAGTCTGTGACAAAAATGGAGTTGTGGACTGGTTCATTGTCCTGGTAGAAATGTCACTGACCTGATTTGAAGAGTGCTGGCCTCTTCCGACGGAATCTCTTCCTGAACTCCCTTAAAACCTCAACATAGTAACCCTAACCCTAACCCTTTGGCCAATCAACTCTGGTGTATTGACTTCCTTACTTCTCCCACACCTCTCATCATCCCTCACAGACTCCCTGCCTTCCTTGAATTTCTTATGCCACTCAAAAACTGATGCTCGATTCATGCAAGATGGTCGAAAAGCAGTCTGAAGCATTCCATAAGTTTCTGTGGCATTTTTTCCAAGTTTAAAACAGAATTTTATTGCATATCGTTCTTCTAAAGTGCCAGATTGCATTTTTGAAATTCACTAGCAGTGATAATCAGGCTTTAGTAGGGTGTATTCCAATTGCTGCTGTAGCTATTCATTTGAACCTGAAATCAGAGAAATTGATCAGTCATCTCATAAGATGTATAGCAACAATTTTCAATTGTCTACGACAATTTTAAATGCCTCAACAAAAAATCTGGAAACATTGAATGCACTATATATATATATATATATATACCGGCTCAGTGGTCTAGTGGGTAGAGTCTTCGCCAATGGTCCGGGAGACCTGCGTTCAATCTCAGGTCGAGTCATACCAAAGACTTTAAAAATGGTACTTGATACCTCCTTGCTTAACACTCAGCAATATAAGGTACGTATCAAGGGTAAAGTGGAACAATTCAGAGAAAAGAGTAGCGCCCTCCCCTACACCTCGGTGTCATCATCATCATCATATCGCGCTGGTAGCACGGATATCCCTGACCCTCTCTCGCCACTCCTCCCTATCGTTCATCGCCCTAGGTAGGTCTTCAGGACAACATCCTGTATCCTCACATAGCTGCTGAATGTACGTTCGAGCTGGTCGTCCTGCTTTTGCGTGCCCATGTGTGGGGATCCATAAGAGTACATCTCTTATGAGTTCATCTCTGCTTCTCCAGCAGTGTCCTGCATGTCTGGTTCGTCTAACTTGAATAGTTTTCGTGATAGGGGGCAGGTGGCCGTACAGTTGGTGTCTTGTGGGGTGTTGCTGCCAGGACTTGTTCAGGATTGCACGCAGCATTCTTGTGTAATTGCCATCTAGCTTCTTCTCCAGTCGTTTTGTTAGCGTCCATGTAGTGCATCCATATAGCAGTATCGATGTGACCGCTGCCTGGAAGAAACTGCGTCGGTGTAGTAGCTATCAAAAAGGGAGCCTTCTGGTCGCCCTCAACAACGGTATAGTTTACACGACCATATATATATATATATATATATATATATATAATAGTATTGGTTGTCACTATCTCACTTCGTGGGTTTGTGGCAAACCAAATGCAATATAATTTGGAGAATGCTCAATATCTGTGATAGAGCTATTATATGATAATAATAAGTAAATATAAGTTTATATATATATATATATATATAGCATGGAAGCTTGTCTGCTACCACAGGTTTCATGACGTTTTATAAACGACCATCATCAGACAGAGAACGAAAGATATTGAATAAATTGAAAAATCGAAAAATACTGTCAAAAGAACGTTAGAATTGTGTACAACTCTTTATGTGAGCGTGCGTGTGCGCGCGCGAACGCGCGTGCGCGTATTTTGTTGGTTATATTTGCGTATTATTGAGTGTGGACAGATTAGTGATATTTAGTATATGTGTGTGTATGAAGATACGTGCGCCGTGAGGCAAATTTGAGGTTGTCTCCTGGATATATGAGGCGCGATGTGAAGCCAAAGACCCGACAGATTGACAGAGTAAAAAAGAAATTGTTTATCCCTTTTATATATTCGTGTTTCTGTGTGTGTGAGGTGTGTGTGTGTGTGATGATTTTAACTAAGGAATAAAATATCATCATCATTGCATAACGAAGAAAATAAAGTTTTGATTTGTAAGCATAAAAGATATCGTGGTGATGAGACATGTTATATTGTAATATACTATGGAGTATTATGCAATATTAGTAATTTATGCAAGAATATGGTTTGTGTTAGATTAAAGTGATAATTTGTATTATTTATGATGAGTTAATAATATATTGTGTATACATCATTGTAATCCATGATTGTATGTACGTAAGGAATATAGTGAATATATCAAGACGTTGCAATAATTGTTTGTATTAGCTATGTCGTTTTTTTTTATGTATGTGAGTGTGTATGGTGATGATTTTAACTAACGAGCAAATTATCATTGCATAATCAAGAAAATGAATTTATGATTTGACGTGTAAGCATGATAGGTCTGGGACGTAAGGATAATAGGTAGGGAGTTGTGTGGGATTACAATAATAATTTTTATTAGTTGTCTATGTTGTGCTAATGTTATCTTACGTATACGTCATTGTAATATATGATGATGTATGCGTGAGGGGTATGTTAAATATACTGTGTTGAGACGTATTTCTAACACTCATGAAAACATGGCCAACATAATGTCAACAGGTTGTGGAAGTGCATGGAGATGGATAAAAAGATTTAATGGAAGAAGATGGTACTTATGGTGCGTCGGGTGTGTTGTTTGACAGAGGAAAGTGGTACTTACGGTGCTCAGGTGTGTTGTGGGATTATTTGTGGGGGGGTAGTAGTGGAGGTGGTATAGGGAAGAAGGATGGGTTATGTGTATGGATCGAAATATGAGAGTTGATGTTCGTTTTCATGTCAGCATTTGGATAGAATTTCTGATTTTTTGTTTAGAAGGGTGTTTTGCGATAGGTAGGTGATAATTGCTAGTTTTTCGTGGAGACAAAGAAGGCATTTTTTATGTCTTGTTATAGGCGGATGCTAGTTTTAGTATTTCCCAGGTGATGGTGGGTGAGATGTTCATGTCTTTTAGGCGCAATATGTATGTGGATAAAGAAGTGTTAGTTAAGTAATTTCTTTTGGCGAAGGAAAGTTTGTGGTTATATATTTGTTTTATGGTACCCTCCGTTGCACCTATGTACTCCTTGACTGAGCTTTTGGTTTTTACAGTGACTATGTACACTACGATATTCTGTAGGCATTTCCTAGTAGGGGGCATGTTTCTTTATCCCAACAGTTGCATTGTTAGTTGGAGTGTGAGGTGCTGTGGATGGTTTCGATCTTTTTGTTGTGGCGTTTTATGATTTGAGATATGTTACTTGTACAACTGTAGCTGACCTTTATATTATTTCCGTTGAAAATTTTTGCTAGAGGGCTATGGTTGGGGAAGTGCTTGCTTATTAGATTTAGGAAGTCCCTACCGATGTTTGACGTTACACATACCAAGTTATATTTCTATTTCTGTGTTTTGGTTTGCTTTTTGGAGGTGTGTATTCTAGCGTTTGTCTATAACCGCTGTTTTTAGTGCGTTGTCGTATATGTATTTCTTTTTGTTGAAAATGTCGATGTTGGAAGAATTTTCGGATAGTCTGCAGCTAATTGATTTTAGTATTTGTTTGATAATTAAGGGTGGGTGGTTTGAAGAAGTGTGTATGTAGATGGGTGTATCGTTCTCTTTTTATAAGGTTCGAATGTGCCTTTCCTTAGATTTAGTGTTGCATCTAAGAAATTTACTATTTTTAGATTTGTGTACATGGTAATTTTAAATCTCAGCAGTTTTAGTGCATTGCATATCCTTTTCCTGTAGCTATTTAGTTTTGGTCCGTTTGGATTATGTTTGTTAGTTGGGAAAGTATCAAGGCACCAACCAGTTCGCACACCTTTGCACATCAAAGCTACCCATAGTTACGTCGAACAGTTGGTTATTAAGGTTTTTTATCCATGGTTTGTTGTCATGGAAGAGGAGTGATCTGCGGCAGTGCTTGATAGTCCTGATATCATCTTGTGAGACAGGTACGTGCTGGGCTGCTAATTCTAGAGCTCTGTCAAGTGTGTATTCGGTGATGGAGGGGGAGTAGTCTGTGATGTCGAATTGTATGAATGTTGCATTGTTTTTGTCAGTTATAGCACTGAATAAGTTAGTGACGGCCTCGGTGTACTTCCACTCGTTGAGCTGTAGTTTATCCTTGAGCTGTGTGTTTATATTATCAAGTATATGCTTACTAATTTTTCCGATTTCGGATTTTGTGGAGTTAATTAATCGATATGATGGATTGGTTTTGAAATTCCGTTTGTGATCTTTGATTGTTATAAAGCTGGCTGTTCGGCTATAGAGTTTATTTTGTGGTTTATGTTTAATTTTGTAGCTATTTCTTTGGTTTCCTTATTTGTGTTGTTCATTGTGATTTCAGGTGCTTTTTGTATATTGGCGATACGTTGCCTTGTTGTCATAAAAGTTCCCCTCAAGAAGATGTTCCCATTACAATAAGATAATTCCAACAAAGGCTGATGTGTTGCATGTGATCCATTTTATACAGCAAGAGTACTCAACCGGTTTGGGAGCTTAATATTATAATAGTGTTGGTTGTCACTATCTTACTTCGTGGGTTTGTGGCAGACCAAATGCGATATAATTTGGAGAGTGCTCAATATCTGTGATAGAGCAATTATATAATATAATAATAATAAGTAAATATATATCAGTTTATATATATATATATATATATATATATATAATAGCATGGAAGGTTGTCTGCTACCACAGGTTTCATGATGTTTTATAAACGACAATCATCAGGCAGAGAACAATTAAAAAAAATCGAAAAATACCGTCAAAAGAACATTAGAATTGTGTACAACTCTTTATGTGAGTGTGTGTGTGTGTGTGTGTGTGTGTGTCGGTTATATTTGCATATTATTGTGTGTGGACGTATAAGGGATATTTAGTATATGTGTGTGTATGAAGATACGTGCGCCGTGAGGCAAATTTGAGGTTGTCTCCTGGATATATAAGGTGCGATGTGAGGCCAAAATCACAACAGATTGACAGAGTAAAAACATTTTTGTTCCTTTTTTATATATTTGTGTGTGTGTGTGGTGATGATTTTAACTAAGGAATAAAATGTCATCATCATTGATGACATGTTATATTGTAATATACTATGGAGTATTACTCAATATTAATAACTTATGTTGGAATATGAATTGTATTAGATTGCAATAATAATTTGTATTAGTTATAATGTATTAATAATGCGTTGTATTCGATAGCGATCTCCAGTGATGGTTGTTTCGGTCGATTTGAGCACCTCATAATAAACTACACCCAGCTGATCCCATCAAATACAGACTAGAAGCTTTGAACCATTGATATTCGGTTTTGCCGCCGAAGTTGATGCATGTCCAGGTTTATCCCACGATCTTCTACACTTTGGGTTATCTAATCGTTTTGTATCCACTTTTCATCGCCAGTCACGATTCGATGTAAAAAAAAACAAACCTTTCGTTCTCTGCCGTTGAAGTAGCTGTTCACTCGTTCGACGTTTCTTGGCTTCAACTCGTACGATACCCATTGTCCTTGCTTTTGAATCATTCCTAATGATTTCAAACCTTTCGAAATTGTTGTGTGATCAACTCCTAATGATTCTGCAAGTTCAGCTTGTGCCTGACATGAGTCTTCACGAAGGAATGCCTCCAATTCTTCGTCTTCAAAGTTTTTCGGTGCGCCAGGGCATTCTTTATCTTCAACATCAAAATCATTATTTTTGAAGCATCTAAACCAATCTCTGCAAGTTGTTTCTATCTGAGCATAGTTGCTGTAAGTCTCAACAAGAATTCTGTGCGTTTCAGCTGCAGATTTCTTTGATAAAGTTGGTTGGTGACCTTAGTCGAGGGTAACCCGAAGGCTACCTTTTCAATAGCTACCACACCGAGGTGTAGGGGAGGGCGCCACTCCTTACCCTGGATTTGCTCCACTTTATCTTTGATCCTTACCTTATAATGCTGAGTGTTAAGCAAGGCGGCATCAAGTACTATTTTTATAGTTTTTGGTATGACTCGACCTGGGATTAAACCTCGGTCTCGCGCCCCAGTGTCGAACACTCTACTCATTAGGCCAATAATAAAGCAGTGCAGTAAAATTCCCCGCTAATGCATTTTCTTTGGTACAAAATCTGACATGTTTAACGCTATGAAAAACAAAATTATTTACACTTCAGCAAAATGACATTCACTGAATTTCAAGCTTGCTTATAGCACTTTCTTATAAATGTGTCACCATCTGAAACTGCACACAAACACGCAGTTCTGGGGACGTCATCTGTTGGAAAACAGCAAGAACTTATTGAAGGTCCTAATATATATATATATATATATATATATATATATTGGATTTTGGACATGTAGGACATTGTATATGATTAACTTATAATTTTAGATTTAAATCCCCAAAAGAAATATCAGTAGTTCCTTCTGGTTATCAAATTTATGGTAAAACACAACTCAAAATCCTCTCTCGCCGTCCAATCTGAAGTTATTTTCCAAATTAAATAAACTTCAATAACTTAAGATTTTCTGAACCAATATTTGTTAAATTTAAACTGGTTCATTTCCATCCAATTCTATTAAGTATTCTGCCATTTTTATTGGTTAGTTCTTGAGATATTTGGAATTTACAAAAATGAACTAACTGAAGTTAGTATGCAAATTAAGCTAATATTAGCTAAAGACCTCTGAAATCTAATAAAAACAATTTTTCTTTTAGTTCATGTGTTGAAACATGAATAAAGAGAACGATCTAATAACTACAGAAAAACAGAAAATAATAAAGTTATTGTGTGAGGAAATGTTCACTTTGGAGATATCAAAGGAGTTTTGCAGAAATCATTGAATGATAAAGAAGGCTGTTGAAAATATAAGAGAATTTGAAGCAAAGGAAAAAGCTTTAAGTACTTGCTTCCTTGAACATAAACTAAGTTATAGCAAAACAACAACTTCTGACCAGATTTGAAAAAGTTGGAATTGAGGAAGCCAAGAACAAAAGGTGTAGAATACTTTGTGAATTTTTATCTGTAAAAAGTATTCTTGGCAATCTCCTCTCCCAAAAGAAAATATTTCAAATCATCAAAATTGGACCAAGAAATACATGAAAATTGGCTTTTCGAAAGTAATTTTCATAATATATATTTTATATATTTATATATCTGTTGTATAGTGGCTCGTACCACGTGACTTCCGATATCGCAGAGGTATAAAAGACGTCGTGTTTCTTTAGCACGGGGTGTTCTGCAAGATCACGGTCAGTAGTAAGACCAACTTCGGAAGTAACACCTACAGCGCGAGACTTATAATATCTGTTGGACTGTACCACTTCAGTTAATTAATAATTACCTCTTTATTTCACTGTGTATCTCTTCCTTACCGCGATATTATATATATATATATATATACATCTATGCGTGTGTGTGTAAGTGTGTGTGTTGAAATGATAGATAGTGGTGAATCTGAAAATGTGTAAGAAATATGTGGAGAAATATGTTGGAGAAACCAAACACTTAAAACCGGTTTAGTGGCGCGATCTTTCGTTCTTTTATTTTATTTTAAGAACTTTTTTCAAATTGAACCGTTTTCTGAGTTTTTCTATATATAAGCAAATGAGGAACATGAAAAAATGACGGAGAGGATAAAAGTGTTGCAGGAAGAAGGAGAGGGTTTTGACCCAAATGTATAAGGTTTCATTAGAGATTTTTGATCGGATGAAAGTGGAAATAATTTTAGTGGGTTGACGGGGAAAGAAATAAGGAAAAAGGTGATGGGGAAAAAGGTTTTGGCATATCCTGTTTCGTCGTAGACATTGACTATAATGTGATGTGACTGGCATTGACCATAATGTGATGTCTAGGTGGGAAGGGATCGAAAAAGGGTAAAGAGAAAGTGATAAGGAAAGAACCCTCAAAATTATGGTGGTACAGAGAGAAGAAAATGTCCCTTTTTATTCTTTTTTTATTTTGATTTTGTTTTCGTGGATGTTGTCTTGTATGGTTTATTTTGGAAATGACTGCAGATTCTAATAGTCTGCAGCACTTTTTGCAATGTATGGGTTTGATTAGAGAGGTTTGGGAAAAGTTGAAGGTGTATTTAAGCTCTCACATGTAGGAGAAAAGGGCATTTTGATTTTCATTTGTTTTGATTGATAGTTTGTGTTTGTAGATTCTTTTTTCTATATTGCGTTGGGTTCGCCGCTGTAATGTTTGTTGCAATCTTTGTATGGGATAGAGTATATGCTTGCTGGAGAAGTGGTTTAGTTGTTGATTCGTTTTGAGATGTTTGTGAGGTTTTTAATGGCTTGTGAAAATAATCAAAATTTTTCATATTAAACGCTAGAAAAAAACCTTTCAAGATACACTCATCGAATAAACCTAAGAAAAACAACCACACTATTTCCATCACCCACAGACCTATCTCTCTACCCACTAACACACGTAATAAGCACTACGACAAACTAACCAAATTAGGAATACCAATCATACAAACCACATCACAAACCAACACTCCAGTACACAAAAAAAAATATATTTCATGAGTTCATTCGGTTGTCCTCTTTTATTGGTCTTTCTTTTTCCTATTATTTTTTTTTATTGGAATTGCAGGCGGGATTTTGTAAGCATTTGCAGTTAAGTGCGTTTTCTCCCTTTATTTTTTCCTACAACGGTCTTTTTTAGGAAGAATCCTTGCGTGGTCAAAATCGGTTGGCATTCCCACGATTTTTCTATTCTCTGAATGGCTGGTTTTATCCAATCAGAATCGTCCCCTGACTTTTAATTTAGTTGAGGGTTCAGTTTGTTTGGCTTCTGATGCTATCTAACCGCGCAGCGAGCGAGCGAGCGTGTGTGTGTGTGTGTGTGTGTGTGTGAGAGAGAGAGAGAGAGAGAGAGAGAGAGAGTTAACTGGAGTGTAGACGGGTTTCTGTCTGGTGTCCATCACAATATATATATATATATATACAAAATATGTATATATATGAATTATATATATATATATATATACATATATATATACACATATAATATATAGTAAAATAAGTAAAGTTAGCGATCGTAGTTGAGGGTGACCCCAAGGCTCCTTTTTCAATAGCTGCAACACCGAAGGGTAGGGGAGAGCGCTACTCCTTTCCCTGGATTGCTCCAATTAAACTTGATACGTACCTTTTAATGCTGAGGGTTAAGTAAGGAGGTATCAAGTGCCATTTTTTAAGATTTTGGTATGACTCGACCTGTGATTGAACCCCAGTCTCCCGGGCCATTAGCGAACCCGATATATATATATATATATATATATATATATATATGTGTGTGTGTGTGTGTGTGTGTGTGTGTGTGTGTGATTTGAAAAAAGGCAAATATATGGAAAGATTTTTAAAAAAATTGACAAGTGGGTACGTAGAATAAGTTTGTGGAGTTAAGAAAGCCTTGACAATAGCAGTAAACAGAAAGAGCAGTCAGCCGTTGTTTAGTTGTGTAGAGGAGAGAAAGAAAGGTAGAAAAAAAAGGTATAGAAAAAAGGGAAGAGGAGTACTTACTCTACCATTAATCTGAAAAAAAAAAATGTGACGGCTATATTTCTAGAAATAAAACAACTTTTTTTCCCACAAAAATGAATTTATCTCCGAAGAAATAAATTTTACAAAATAATTCTACAACCACATTGCATATATTTCGCTATGCGGGTTGAGTTATACAGTCAGCTCTTTTAGAACACAAAATAAAAGTATAAACATACAATAAAACAATAAAAAGGAGTGAAACAAAATAAAATAAAACAAAGGAGGAGAATTGGGATAGGCAAAAGACTTACTCACCGTTGGACCGCAACGCAACAAGGAGTTATAAGAAACAGTTTATGAACAAAATACTCTGACTTGGTATTTGACTTCAAAGTTCTGTTTCTTTTTACTTTTCTGGTCCATTTCCGTCCACAGAACGTTCGCTAACAGCCGGGAAAATACCCTGTATCTAGTGTAGAATATTTCCTTTTCTCTATGGCTTGTCTTGACAATTCCATGGACAGGTCTTCCGAGGAATTCACATTTCCCGTAGAATTTCTTCCATTGTAATTCTGCTTCAAAATGTCGTCCGAAACTTACTCCCTCTGATTAAGCAGGTGTTACGAAAACCGTCCTTTTATTTCTGCATAGAGAATAACCACTCTCGGTTTTTTCCATGACTTTTAACTCCATTTCATTGGGACAAAGTGGTCTAACGGATAACAAATTTAGATTTTTGAGCCGGTTCGACTTCCTTGCATCAGGAGAATGGTCGAAACGCTGCCTGGAAAACTGGTCTCTAGGCGCGATCTAGACTGCTTACGGACTAAAACCAAACTGCCTGAAAGCAAGAAATGTTAATGGGTAAAAGGGAAAAAAGCAAAGTGAAGCTGTGTTCCCCTGGCAACAAGCTATTATACCGCAAGGGGTCTGTAACGGTCCAATTTTGAAATAAGCCAATGACATTTGAGCAGTTATTAACTGCCGAGTTTACAAATTCCAAATATATATATATATATATATTGGCAAAATGGTTTGAGTGTTCACCAATGTTCCGGGAGGCCAAGGTTTAATCCCAGGTTGAGTCATACCAAAGACTCAAAAACTTGATGCCTCCTGTGACGAGGAAATATGTCAACCTAATACATTTGTCCGTCTGCGGACGATAGTAGTAAGCAAGAATTACTGGATAGTGGCAGGGGGCGAAGCTGTCTATATCCCCAACCCTATCTATCATTTCAAGGTGAGATAGGCATGTGTGGGCCTCACTCTCTATTAGCCATGTATGTGTCAGCGGAGAGGCAGAACCTTCGACCATATTTGGTACTGAGGAGGAAGAGCCCCCCCCAATCAACACGTGGTGAATTTTCAAACTACGGAGTATAAGTTAGTTGCCATGTGGTCGTCAAAAGATGAAGACGCACAAGGAGTTGCCTTTGCTCGTTGAAAAAACCAAGAACATAATTTGTGGATATGAAAGAAACCCAAATTCCAAAACAATGCCGCACAGAGAACACAGGGAATAGAAGAAGCTTATCCTCTGAATGAACTTGGCACTCCGGGGTATGATAAGCCTCGTTTAACGAATGCCCAAAGAAAAGACTTGTCCATGAGAAGAGAATAAACTCCACAAATCTCAAGTAAGTGACCATACAATTTAAATGTATTCAACTTTATCCTGCTGCATTCATACTGAAATGATTAACTTTAGATTTGGAGCGAGCTCTGCTATTAAATCCCACTGTCTGCTGGAAAGCGGACCGTGTCTACCGTTGTCGAACTACCTTCTCACCTTCCGCCATTGACAGATATTTTATGAGGGGTTTAGTCCAGGATACGGATATTTTAGTGGAGGCTCCTCCGGGATACAGAAAGACTTTCTCGCCCCTGAATTTTCCCTGAATTGTTTTGTTTTCTTTGTTTCTTTCTTTTATGCAATAAAAGAATATTGTTATTAATCCTGTTAACTCAAACACGGCAGTTCTGAGTCCTTATTTTCTTGTGGAAGAATTGTATTTATCGAAGACCTTGCATTTGAGGGGGAAAGCTATCCAGTTAGCTGTGTTGACTTTTAATAATTCACCTATAACTCACCTAGTAGCTTTAAAATGTGGTTCTGCTTGGGAGTTGGTGATATCTGTGACATAGCGTTCGGCAAACCACAGGCAACGTCGGTGTCCGGCATTAACTGGTGTACTTGGAACCCTGCAAGCCCGCTGGGCACATGGCGGAGTAACACTCCTTAATTTTTTATCATTAAGGGTTTTTAGACTATTGTCTTCATCTTTATTGCTATTTCCACAACGTTTCAGCCGATATGTCCTCTGGCCTTCTTCAGGTGTTTGTCGAACTCGGGAACCTTTACGGAACTTTGAACTACGCCCTTTATTGAATCCACGGGGGTTGCCAGTTCTGATTCCGTTAACCATAAACGGGTACAAGTGTTACGCTAGCGTAACGGTTATAGACGTTGGTTCCTTAAGCTTCCAAGGAGACAATCATCTGGAGGCTGCAGGTTCAATCCCGACTGCAGGCGAGTAACAATACAGAAATACTTAAATTAGTGTTATATTTGTGGACAGGACACTTGGATATTATTATTATTATTTTATAAATCCGAGTAGATTGACCCCACAAATTCAAAGGAAATTTTGATTTTAAACTTGGAATTACCTTTACCATTATTCAGCTGAAGTAATTATAAAATCTGCTTATTTTACATCCTTCCACCTTAACTTTATTATGTAATTGTAAAAATAAACTTTTTCTAACTCTTCTTCCCGCGACTTACAGCACAAGGGCTCCTTTCGTCTCAAGCTGTTGATAAAACTTCCAAGTTGAAAACTATCAAAATCTTCGTCAACTCATTTGTTCTTCATTTTAATATAACAAGTGGCTACAGAATTCTACAACCTTCAACTGCCATTTTGTATAAATGGTAATATTATCAGCTCCCCTGTTAGACCTTAAAGAAAAACAGTAAACACAAATTACTCAAAAAATTTAATTTTATCTATATACTTGTTTTTATAAATAACAATACCATAAAGAAAAATATCAAAATAACTTTCTAAAATAAATTTCGTTGTGTAAAAACAAAGTTGTGGAAAGAAGTCTTCTAAAAATTAAACATAAAATATTGACGTTAACTTTTTTTTTCAAATTATTGACATTTTTCTTAAATCCTAAAGAATCAAACGTTACATTACAGTAAGATTTATAAAAACTCTGGTAACAAACAAACAAACAAACAAACATTGATTTTTACTTATGAAAAACTAGCACAGATTACTCTTAATTATTGAAAATCTTTAATTTTTTTTGCATCCCGATAATACG
This sequence comes from Sepioteuthis lessoniana, assembly GCA_963585895.1. Lineage (NCBI taxonomy): Eukaryota > Metazoa > Mollusca > Cephalopoda > Myopsida > Loliginidae > Sepioteuthis > Sepioteuthis lessoniana. Next base: position 1,107,908 of record OY757926.1, on the reverse strand, counting down.
CCAAAAATTCTTTTTTCAAGTTTATCATTATTAAGCGTATTTATTTACTTTTTGAGAACATTAAATTAACTTTAAGTGAAAAAGGTTAAATAAAGTTTGTTTAACATTTTTCATTCAAGATTTAACATTCTTAACTGAAAGTTTATGTGAAAAATGTTAAATTAACTTTTGATTAATTTTTTAAAAATAAACTTCCTAGACCCAGACGATTCCTAAATGACATTTCTTTTAGTAGTGAACATTTAGTAGTGAACTGTTTTTACAATAAACATAAAGTGATATTGTTAAGTCCGAAGGATATAAAATAAGTAGATTTTATCATTACTTCAGTTAAAAATGGTAAAAATTTATTCTGAGGGTAAAATTAAAAATTCTTTGAATTTCTTTAGCTGACTGCAGAAGTGTACTATCGAAATCTCAAACCGAAAGTAAAAAGCGTTCCTCTCAAACATTTTGAAATAAGCATCCAGATCTGGTCCTTAGCTACACCATAAGAATACCTTAATATAGAACTCTAAAGTACACACGGAAAATTTCTTTGTTAATCATCTCAACAGCAAGAATTTGAAACAACGCGAGGTCACGACGAAAGATATGGAGAGAAACGGCCATTGGCCGAGAGAAGACGATAATACGACGGTTTATAGAACTCGTTAATTTCTGTCATCGTTTCCTCCTTAATTGTTCTAAGATACGATCACCACAAACAAATGTCTTATAGGTTAAAGAGAAAAGACAAACGCAAGCACTCTTCACTCAACATGAAAGCACTTTATGCTTTTTAACAGAGCCAAATCTGCATTGGCAATTTTTACAAAACTCCTCTACCTTACCGACATTGCCCAGTCTAAACTAACTTTAACCATTGATACAAACTGATCAGTTGTAGATACAGTCATAACAACAGAGTACTCATATCTTTTTTTTTCCAAAATCAGCTCCACACAATCAAAATATTGAACATTTTCTAGGGAACTTTTGGCTATCTACTTCGCAATCAAACACTTCAGACATATACTTGAAGGCAGGCCTCTCACCTTCTTCAAAGATCCCAAACCTTTAACACATTTTAACACTTTAATCTTCACACTCAGACAAATAAACACTAAGAAAAACTCGTTACCTGAACAATATATCACATTTCATCACTCAAATAAGATATATCAAAGTTGAATAAAACATAGTAGCTGATTCACTTTCCCGGACAGGCACTCAGTCCATAGTTCAAGACGTTCTTTGTTGTAACTTGCTTGCTCAAGGGCAAGAATCAAACTGTTCTCTGCAGGAAACACTCAAAAGCACAGTAGTGTCAGTACCCCTTTGTGATAAAAGCTCTGTATTGTTAGATCACAACACTCACTCCGAGACTGTTCCATTTTTACCACGACAACGCATATTCAATCATTTCATGCCCCCTCATTCTCTTTGATGCTAATCGGCGAAAGATTTTTTATGGCCATAGATGTCAGACTGTGGACTGCTAATTGCATAGACTGTCAGCGTTTCAAAGTCTATTGGCTTACAAAGTCACCCACAAGTACATTTAGCAATACCGACGCCATATTCTCACATCTACAAACATCGTCGGACCTCTACCAACTTAGCAAAATTACACATATCAGCTATCGTTCATTCATCAATGTTTCTATTGGCCCACAGCAATTCTGTTGAAGAATATATAAGTTGACACCACAGCGAAAACTATTTCAAGAGAATGGATCGCTATCTACGGAGTACCTGCAGTCATCACGACAGACAGAGGCATACAGTTTATGCCAAAGCTTTTAAACGAAATCAAACACATCCAAACAACAGCATACCGCACATGTTCCAATAGCCAGATGGAAAGATTTCACAGACAATTAAAAGCGTCTCTCACAGTGAAGCTGTACGCAAACTAAGTGGATAATTTACCATCAGAGACATCGTCAAACAAGACCAGCGGAACTAATTTTCGGGATAACATTATTTTTATCTTCGACGACAGTAACGGTGTACACGCCTTCGTAAAGGATCTGAAAATGAGGATGTCAAAATTACAATTCACACCCACACGACAAGCACCGAGAAAACTTTATATTCCCCCAAATCTTTTTGACAAAGAATACGTTCGCAATGACACGGTGAAAAATCCATTAGTTCCATGCTACCAGGGTCTGTGCAGTACAAAGGGAAGAAAAAAATTTTCATCATCCAAAAATTGCCAAACCTGACACTATTTTCATTGACAACCGGCGTCAATGGAAAACTCAAACCAGTCACATACCAACGACACTAATTCGGACACCAGAGAAATCCAACGCGCAAAACACGAGCACAGGGGAAACTAGACGAATATCACGAACCAATTCTAATCAATAAATAACATTCCAACGTCATTTCAAAATTACATATTCTATTGAAGTAGATTTCTAAAAGTTTTTTCAATCTGGCGGTATATTTATTGTGTTACTTACCCTTAACACACACACACACATTCGAAAACACACCAGAGAGCCCTAACGTTCCAATGGCAATTGCCAACGCGGCCAGTATAAAAGCTCTAGGGCACCAATCGTTCTCTCTTTTTCATCTTGACCCTCGTTAGAACAGACGAGATCACTCACGCTTTGCCACAATGTACTCACGTCTCTAACACGTACGTGTTCGCATTTCTGCCACACAACTCGGTCACAACTCTGCAACTCCACAAGGGAGTAATTCACTTCCATTAGACACTTCTCGCAACAACCAAAAACTGCCTACTTTCTCGGCCATATATTTCACTATACTTTACACAAACCTAAAGGAACACCGTCACAAGAACTTTTTTCCTCGCATCATAGTTGATTATGTAAAAAAGTCTCTTTAGTCGAGTATCAAATTGGCATTTATTTGAGAATCCCTGTTGTTATAATGAAAGGTTAGAGCAGATCATTGGCAGATTTCTTTGATTTTTTGTACAGTATAATTGAAAATAGTGGGTAGTTATTCGCTTCTTTATTTGGAATAGTGAGGTTTTTATTTGACCTGATTTATGATTCGGAAGAATTGTGCAGCATTAATTTGACGGTGTTTTATGGTCAAATATTTTGTGGTGTACTTAAACTAAAATCTTGTTCGATATAACTGACAATGATAAAAGTTTTAGGGAGGATTAAATTAAGGTATTTCCTGAAATAATAACATTAACATTTATCACTAACTCAGCTGGTTGATTTGTATCTTGAAAATTTGCGATATCCTGGTTGCATTAATATTCATTTAAATAATCATCACCCAACCCACACTCACTCGCTTAAAATTAGTACAAAATACTCTTTTATTTAGTACCACTATTTGAGGATGAAAAAGGAGAACACGTTTGTGTGCTGGTTTTGCAATCTATCTGCTATAAAACGCCACGTGTATTTGTATATTGATTTTTCATCTACAATGTCCTAAATTAAAGTATCAATGGTTATTTCCTTTGAACGCACCATTTACAAGAGTAAAAGCAGATTATCTCGCTGAAGAGTAGTGGTCGTCAGTTGATAAAATATGCCAATTATAGTCAAACACAGTGAGATAAGAATTTTAAGATAAAGCAGCACAAAATTATTTTTGACCTCATAAGTGATGGGAACAATGTAGTCAAACTGATGATTTTATTTACATGGCCATCTATAAATTGGAAATTCATGAGTAGGGAAAAAATGATGGAAGAACAAGAAATATTGTATAAAACGAGGTTCTAAGAAACTAATAAGGAATTTAATTTTCGTTAATTTGATTTTTCACGTTTTTATATTCATTTCAATTTCCCGTTTTTGTATTCATTTCAGTTTCCTGGTTTTGTATTCATAGAATCAGATTAAAGTATTAGGGATGTCAAAAAGTAAGGTACAAAGATTTGTTAATCCATGTTTATTACTATACAAATAAAAAATCGTGCATATGTTACCAGAACTACTATGCTACTTTTCCATATAGTCGTCATCGATTGATGCTTTTTTCTTATCAGTATACCATTGCATAGTACCATCTCCGAAGAACGTAGTGTCAAGCGATTGGAGCTACCCTTGAACGTTTGCAACAACAGTGTCTTCTGTGTGGAATCGCTTCCTGTCGAAGAACCCAAACAGTAATCTGAAGGAGCCAAGTCAAGACTCCACGGTGGATGCGGTAAAACATCCCAATTATGAGCTGGAACCTATCTTGTTCAGTCAGTTGCTTTGAAACGCAACAAAATGACACTTTCCAATATCCCAACTTCTCGTGGATGATTGAACGAACTATAGTTTTCAAAAGATCAAGTTTCACAACCATATCACAAAGTTTGTGTTGTCTATCATCTTGAATCAAAGCTTCATGGCATGAAATGTATTTTGTTCTTGATGAACGAAGACACCCAACATGAGGTTTTTTCTGCAGATCTGTACACTTTTTTTGGCGTGTGCCTTACATTTCCTGATCCTTACATGTCTGTCATATACAGTGACAGGTTCATCGTGAATTTCTGTCGGATTTTTGCCCTTGGTTTGCAAAAATCTGATTACATGTCACACCTCTATGATTGGCCACTGTTATACTGTGGCAGTCATCTTTGTTGTGATATCACATATCTATGCACTTCTGGTTATTACAAGAAGTATTGCATATCCCTTGTTCTTTTGCTTTGACGGCTTTCACCATAAGGCCTTAATTCCGATTGATTTATGCTTATCTGTACCTTACTTTTCAGACATCTGTAGTGTATATCAGAATTATTTCACGAAAACATTTTGTTTCTTATCTTTTCCCCGACGATTGCCAGGTAGGTTTACAAGTTTATTTACTGAAGATTAGATTTTTGTAAGTGGTTTGACTCAATTACAAAGAAAAGCACCGTACATTGATGAAAAGTTAACCTGTAGTAGCAATTATCAATTTTAAGTAAATGTCTTTTCAGAGGCTGAATTTAATAAAAATCATGTCCATCGAAAGTAGTGTCTCTTAATTATGAGGATCAGAAACAAAAAGAAAAATATCTACCAAAACTACCACTGGTAGTAAAGTGACTCTATATTTATTTATTAGCTCTATATAGGTTTATTATATATTAATTTATAAAAGAACTTACTCTATGAGTGGACCACAATAGAATTGTACGAACTAAAGAAAATAAGACGTATATATGTAGCAGAATATCTGCAGGTATGGATCAACAAATGTTAGGAATTAAAGAGGTTCTGTTCCAAGCAGTTCAAATCACCATAGACAACAAAAACTGATAAGTGTAAAAACGCAAACTTCTCTTAAAGATTACAGATATTTAAGATTAATTTTTCGTTATGCATCGAAACGGCGGAATGGTCTTTAAATTCCACATGATAGGATCCTATAGGTAGTTACAGTTTTTTCATACAGCACTACCCGAGGATGGTAGAGGAAAGAATAGAATGAAACCTCGTCGTCTTCTTCCATTTCTAAATGAAACATTTTCACCAGGGCTTCTTGAAAGTCCTGGGCGAAACCGTTATCAGCAACAAATTTGTCTGCCTCGCGTAGAAACTGGAGCTGGGTAGCGATCTGGAGTGGTTCTGTCAGATTGAGGTAAGGGTCAACAACATAGAGAATAAAATAGAAGAACATTACAGTCAAAGGTCGCTCTTTCAAGTACAATGAATAACCGAAAAAATGACAGGCGCTCACTACCAAGAAAAACATATTGGACATCCAGGAGATAAGTGTTTTTATACTGTGGTTGTAATAATACTGACCAAGCTGGTGACAGAGTAAAGCCATTATATGGTCACCATCCAGTTTTTTCCAAATTGAATCGTTACTAATTGTACTGTCTTTTCTGACAATGTTATAATCAAGTTTGATGCAACGAAACAAACCAAAATTGAGCAGGTGTTTCAAGCTGTACATAAATCGATTCGGTTTTCTTAAGAAAGGGCTTATTGCAATGTGTTCAATGTTTATGTCGAAATACCCAGCAAAACGTTTTGTGCTGTTAAGGACCCAGTCGTTTTCTGGTTTCTCAGCAGGTGTCATGTAACTTGATAGGAGACTCAGCGTGCTCATAAACGGTAATATCAAACCCCAGGCGTAGAATGGAAAAAATAATCCGAATTGACGGTGACCGAAAAAGACTGCAAAGGTTGTGACGAGTAAGTTCAGTGTTTTATAAAACCAATGCATTACCATATTTTTTATAAACGATTGGATATTTTCGCTGAAAAAGTTGTATGCATCATTCAAAGCGTAATTAATATAGGCGTACTTTGCAAACTGATAGAGTGTGAATGCAGTACTAATAATTACACATAAAATGGCTGATTTGTTTCGCTCGTTGTTCTTTATATTAAATTCTCTTAGTAGGGAGCCGCTAAAGGTCCACAACATGTGTATTATTCTATATTTATAAATGCATGTGATGAAAATGCATTTCAGGAGGTTGACAGCATTGTAGAAAAATATCCTGTGGGCTTGGTATTGTCTGAATTGTTGAAATGCCGACCAGTCCATCGCGAAACCCAGCCTATTTGGTGGCGTATGCAAGCTGCGAAGATAACAGATGTAACGAACAGTTTTTAACGTTTTGAACAATAGCATGAACCATTGGATGTAAATGCCCAAAAGAAAAAAGTCTTCCACGTCTGCGGTGGGTACCCTAATTACTTTCGAACCCATCTGGAAGCTTCGGTGCAGCTTGATAAGGACCGGCTCAAAGATGTGCTTTGCAGAAGTTTGCGGCATCTTGTAATCTTATGTCATTTCGTTTTATGACGTCATCACTAGCGTAAAGAAGCAAACGCCTTCAGCTGATAAGTTATTCCTTTTCTTTGTTAATTATTGTTTTTTTCTAAGTTTTTGTTTTTCTTCTTTTTCATTTGAAGAGTTTTTATTAACTATCATTTCCCAGAGTCTACTTTTATAACGCAGTCCTGGGGGGTGACAGAGAAACCCTTAAAGATTCTCTTTCTTCCTTCTTTCCCTCTTCGGCTAAGAGAGAGGTCTTTCTTCTACAAGTCAATTCCCTGTTATTAATTACTTTATTTCTTCAACCTTTTTCGTTGTTTTTCCTCCCTCCCGGGTTTTTACCCAATAGAGGGTGGTTTTAAAACACAGGCCACTCCGGTTATTCAGATGACTGTTTAGCTCCCGGCGACCGTTCCGCAGGACACGTCATCCATCTAGGCGACTGTTTTGCTAGCCACCCAGGCCGCTACTGCTCCCTTTTCAATGGCAATTTCAGCTAATTCGGCAACCATTTCGGCAACTGTTCCGTTGACCACCGCGGCCACTTCACTGACTGCCACGAATACTGTCTCACTGGCCACCCAGGTCTCTCTGATACCGTCTCGCACCCGATCTCAGACATCCCGGTAACTACTCCACCGGCCATGCCACTGGCTAGCCCAGTCTCGTTGACAACAGTCTTACCGGTCACCCCGAACCCGACCGTATCTATTTCAACAGCTGCCACAAAAACCAAACCCATTTCACCGGACCTATTCAGTGATCAAACCAAACGCGGCAGACAAAAACAACCAAAGGAAGCAAAAGAGAGAAGTGCTTCTCCTGTCAGCCTAACACAAGACGATTGGCCATCCTTGCTAATATACCCGTCACAAGGAAGACCGGGAAGTTAGGACGATTCTCTACCGATCAAACCTGCACAAAAGCCGACCGATAGCCCTAAAACCCCAACAGACTTGGAAACCTTCAAAGAAAACTCCGGAGGATTATGAACGAGAGAGGATAGGGAAGTATGCAAAGTACTATAAAGAAAATAACATCATTCATATCCTGGAATATGTAGAGTCATTGGGGCCAAAAACTTTATCGTTGATAATTACCAACTTAAAAACTTAGTGATTGGTCGGCGTGAAATGAAAAACTTCGGCCAAAAGATTTTTGTGATATGGGATATTTTTGTGCCCAACTGAGAAGCTCGTGCAGGACAATATCACCACCAAATTTTACAAACTACAACCCGAATACATGGGCATCTGCAGGGTAAAGGTGACAATGTGCAATGTACTAAGTTCCCTGGCGGGTGACTTCCTGGCTTCCTTCATGAGCAAATACGGCCGGGTCGAAGAAGTCACTCCAATTCGTGGAACCATCGGAGTTATAATCGAGAATTACTCCTTCCTCATCTGTTTGAAGAGGGAGGGGTTTGTGTCAATCCTCGATATCATCACTTCAGCACACCGGTAGAAGAGAGTCACCGTGGAAGGGAGACAACCTCACTGTCTTGTAGACAGCAGGGGCATTTAGCGAAATACTGCCTGCTAAAAACCATGGAAAATACAAAACATCCAGTCACCCCTGCTGTCCCAGTTGAACAACCCAAAAGCCAGAACCACAGCCAGGATAAAGGGTGGACTGAGGTGGTCTGGAAAAAAAAGGGACCTCAGCAGAAACCACCAAGCCAGCCTCAGTATCTCCCTCCAAATCTCGGGAAGAAACTGAAAAGGAAACCAACAGAGAGCCGGACGTTGAACTACGGGTAACCTCAACCTCGGCCTCCCCTGTCAAGAAAAAGAAAAAACATAAAAGAACCGCGAGCAAGAAGCATCTTCTAATAGGGAAAGCCCAACAACTACTCTGAAGAAACCTAAAAGGAAAAAAAACGCGGGAACTGGAAGCCTCCACCTCAAGAGACAATTCCGCAGAGATTCTGGCTTCCCCTCCAAAAACTAAGAGAGAACCAGACTCCAAGAACCAGACCCCAAAGAACCAGCAACAGCCACCCCACCTCCGAATAAACCCATGGACACCCAGATAAACCTTAAGCGTTACAAAGACTGCAGAGATGACTCAGCCAAAAAAATCTTCCCAAAGTCCCAGTTCAAGTCTCCACAAGAAAACAATACTGTCACCAAAACCACCCAATCCCCCGACTCATCTACCCAGCCCTCAACCTCACATGCACCCTCCTCTTCCGTATTTCTCCCCCGAAAAAGCCGTCCCGTTCCTTGTCAGAGAACAGGAACTATAAATCTAAAACTTCATGCCAACCTAGGGACAGGTGGGCACCACCCGACTAAAAACAATGAAAAACTCTAATTGCCTATTAAAACTTGCTCCTCCGGGGATGTCGACCCAAAACCTGACTTCGCGCTCCGGAGGGCATTAATTCTACATTTAAAATTTCAAAAGGCGGACAATAAACACATTTTAAATCCAAGGAAATTCAACCCATGGTGACCACCTTCGTCAGATCGGTCGGTAGTCGCACTAGGGGAGTACGGCGGTGGCTGGTAAGGGCCAGAAAAGCCGATCTTGACGCAAGGCTGGCGAAGTTGTAGCCCCCCTCCCTGAGAAAGATAGCAAATCATTGTGCTGAGAGGGTCCCCGTTTATGTTCACCCTCTCTCTCTCTCTCATCTCGCTGGATGTCGGAGGATTGTCGTGGGACAGCCGAGTGACAACAAACCTTGTCACTGGATCCCAGACACGCCGTCGGCATCCTCACACTCGAAGATTTTGAGACTGTCGTTGACACTGAGTAGGAGGTAAGTAAAAGATTTTAGATCTTGTTTGTTTAAATGTGAGGGGACTCAGGGATTCCAAGCAGGTGTCCGCGCTTGCTTGGTGAATTCTTGAACATCTGTGTAGATGTTGCCGCAGTGCAGGAGATTCTCTTCGTTTGCGCAGCGATGGTCGGATACGGGAGGATGTTTTTGTGGTCTTTTTAACATTCACTAGCTGCTATAGCGCGGGGGTCTTTCTGCTGGTCAGATGCAGCCTTAACGTAGATGTCAATCTTGTCTTTGCTGATGGTTGTTGCTGATGTTGCCGTGAAAAGTTTCGTCTTTCGAGTAGTTGCGGCTTATGAGCCTAATTTCGCTAGTGAGAGACGCCCCTTCTGTCAACGGTTGGAGCCGTTCCTCGACGATCCGAAACGGATTGTTCTAGTTGGTGATTAGAATGCGATCCTTGATCCCAAGATAGATAAGGTCGGGAAGGGAGCTTGAGGGTTAAACAGGCGTGAAAGCCGCCTGATTGATTTAATGTCCCGTCATGACTTAATCAACAAGCTTCGTCTGGATGACCCAGGGAGGGAGATGTGGACATGAATTGATAGTTCGCCCTCAGTCCGTGTCAGGTCTTACCTGGATAGAGTGTTAGAAGAGATGATTCCGATTTCATTTCTTGTCTCACGTTCCACTGGATAGGGAAAACTGACCGTAAGCTGGTTAGGGTCAGTCTGCGACAAGAAAATAGGCCTAGTCTGGCCAGATACTGGAAGTTCAATACCTCCTTAGGGGAGATATGGGACTTCCGTGACCTGCCGGAATCCCTTATTCAGTGGGCGCTTGTGGGGGCGGTAATTGGGAATAGATGGTGGGGTTCCTTAAAATATAAGATTAAGGACTTTGCCATGGAATATGAGCGCAAGCTTAAATTAGATTGGGCCAAGGAGGCGAAATCCATAGATGATAGACTTCCGTGACCTGCCGGAATCCCTTATTCAGTGGGCGCTTGTGGGGGCGGTAATTGGGAATAGATGGTGGGGTTCCTTGAAATATAAGATTAAGGACTTTGCCATGAAATATGAGCGCAAGCTTAAATTAGATTGGGCCAAGGAGGCGAAATCCATAGATGATAGACTTTCTCGGGTAGCAGTAGATTCAGGGACGTTGAGCGGGAGATTAGTGAGCGCTACAAGGGTTTTGTAGTTAGAATTAGGCTAGAAAGAGTTCCCAACGAAGCCGTGAAATGTAACTCATATATTCGTGAAGAAGAACCAGGTTTCCTCATCGGTATATTGAGTCTGTCAGAACCCCGGAGGGGTACGTGTTCCGGTCAAGCCGTGAGATACGCGAAGCACTTCGGGTGCATTTTCGTGATCGTTTTCCTTGCTTGCCTGATCTTCCACTTCAGGATTTTCGCATCTATCACACCGAGTTCCCCTGCTTTCAGGAGGCGGAAGCGGCTGGCTGCGAAGGGTTGGTTACAGAATATGAACACAGAGTTAAAGATTCTGACTCGGATCTTGGCGAACTGTTTGCGGATTGTTGTCGGGGACTTGATCGGACCCGGACAGAACTACGTTGTTAAGGGAAGATCAATCCAAAACACTCTGCATTTGATGCGCGAGATCATCGAAGGAATAGAAGACAACACTGATGCCGCGCTGATCAGTTAGATCAGTCTAAGGCATTTGACAGGGTAGACCATTGGTTTTTGGCGGTGGTTTTGGAACTGGGGTTACGCAGATGGATTAGCATGCCGTACCGCAACCTTCAGGCAGTGGTGCAAGTAAACGGAAAGTACTTAGAGTCTTTCGAGATCAAACGGTCGGTCCGGCATGGTTGCCCCCTGTCTTCTCTTTTCAATGCCTTCGCTTTGGAGCATTTGATCCGGAGACTTAGGCATGAGGGGGCAAGTCTGGCCTGGTATGGAGTTCCCTAACTCGGTGGTCACAGGGCAAGTCTCTACGTAGGCCGATGATATCACATTGTATGCCGCCTCACAGACATAAAAGCTATGAAGAACAGATAGCAGGAGCCAAAATAAAATTTGATAAGAGCAAAGGTTTGCCGCTAGGTTCTTGGAGGAATGGCGCTCTCCCACCTGGACCTTTCCGCTGAAGTGACGGACCCATCCACATCCTCGGGGTGTGATTCAGGCTCTGCCTCCAGCCTGAGCGAAATTGGTCGGAAGCACTGGGAAAGGTGCTTGCTTTGAAGGCCGTTGTCCTTAAAGAACAGAACAGTGGTGGGCGCCGTGTACATCCTTCCCTTGGTCCTTTACCGGCAGTCGGTACTTCCTCTGCCTGAAGGACATCGGCGAACGCTGCGACAATCCCTCACCACTGCAACGTGGTGAGGTGGAAAACCGATGGTCAACGGACAGGTCTGATGTGAATGTCCCTGCAAGAGGACCATGGGAATACCTGATCTGGAGAGCCATTAGCTCGCTAAAAGACTGACTTTCTTGTGCTGATCTCCGTTAAGGGATGCATTATGGAAAGGCAAGGCCGATGTGGCTTTTCCCGAACTTGCGTTTAACCCCAAAGCTGAAGGTCGTCGTAGGTCAAGGCGAGAAGCACTGTTTCTCATCGAATGCTGCATGGCTTTTCGCAAACTTCCTCGGTCCAGTGACCTTTCTCGGTCTCCAAAAAGCTGTATAAGGAATTAGTGGTGTGTACCGCTTCAGCTTCGAGCTTCTTGAACAACTCTGAGTTCTCGCTCACCTGGCCGCTCGCTCAAAATGCGTTGACCCTTTGCGACAGGGCTTTCGAAGTGGGCCGGGCAGATATTCCTGACTGTCCCCTCTGCAACAGAGGAGTGGAAGAAACGCCTGTGCACGCCTTCTACTACTGCGAGCGGGTTCGCCCATTTTGGAATCACGAAGAGGAGGGGATGGCTCGTATCGACCCCAATCAGCTTGTACTGCTCAACGTTAGGTACGTTATGGACAATGTTGAACCTACGTGGAAAGGTGAGAAATATGTGCTGTTTCTCGTAATCCTAGCCGTAGCTACAATGGTGATTTGAACGACGCGGAAGAAGGGATTGTATGACCGTGCTGACTTTTCTGATCGCGATCCTATTCTTTTCTTTAGGCATCAGCTTAAAGTCAAGATCAGATGTGACTACGTTCCTGTCTTCGCTGTCAACCCTACCATCCTGATGCTGAACTCGGTTTCTTTCGAATACGTTCCTGTCTTCGCGGTTATCCTTTCTAGCCTGCACCTGAACCCGGTTTCCTTCGACCACGTTCCTGCCTTCCCTGACACGACTTTCCAGTCCCTAGCTAGACCGGTTTCTTTGCCGGTTTCCTTCGACCACGTTCCTGTCTTCACTACCCGCTATTCAACCCGGTTTTCTTTGACCACGTTCCTGTCTTCGCTGTCAACTGTTCCAGCCTGCACCTGAATCCGCTTTCCTTCGACTACGTTCCTGCCCTTGCTGACACGACTTTCCAGCCCGCAGCTACACCGGTTTCTTTGCCTGTGCTGTCGATACACCATCCCGCACCGGAACCCGGTTTCCTTTGACAACGTTTCTTTCTTCGCTGATGACTCTTCCAGGCCGCACCTGAACTGGTTTTCTTTCGACTACGTTCCTATCTTCGCTGTTCCAGTGTTCGCTGTCAAAAATTTGCATATGGTCGTGTTACACCATAGATTAGATTCCCTATCGTTTGTCTCCTTTAACGGTCCTTGTGTTTTGGGGTAAAAGTTTCAGAGTCGTCATCGAGAGATAAATTCCGGCTTCATTCCTAATTGGAGAAAGAGACTTAATCCGTCTTAATAGTGTTCGATATTTTAAACATTGTCAGTTAGAAACACTCTGCCTTTTTCTCCCCTTGAAGAACATAACTTTCATAATTATTTGACATTTGGTAGTATTTGCCTTTCATCATCATCATCATCATCATCATGTCGTGCCGCTAGCACGGATTTCCTTGACTCTCTCTCGCCATTTGTCTCTATCGTCCATCGCTTCCAGCAATCTTTTAGGCTATATCCTGTGTCCGCACATAGTTGGTGAAGATAAGTTCTTGTTGGTCGTCCAACATTAGCTCGTCCATATGAAGGAGTCCATTAGAGAATGTCGCTTATGAGTTCGTCCTTACTTCTCCAGCAGAGTTCAACATGTCTTGCTTGTCGGACTTGGATGGTTTTAGAGATGGGAGGCAGGTGACCGTACAGATGCTGTCTTGTGGAATGTTGCCGCCAGGATTTGTTCAAAACAGTTCTTGTGTAATTGCCATCAAGCTTTTTCTCTGTTTGCTTAGCGTTCATGTGGTGTATTTATATAGTTGAATTGACACGACCGTTGCTCGGAAAAAATTGCGTTTTATTTTATCGGATAACTCTGACTTCCATATAATAGATAACCTATCGATGGCAGTCCATGCCTTCGCTAGTCACATATTGATGTCATTTTCTGTAGATGAGATGCTGCTTCCGAGGTAGGTGAATTTGTCCATTTGTTTCAGAGAACCACCATTTAATGTGGAGATGTCTCCTTTTTGATTAAAACACACGTATTCAGTTTTATCAGTGTTCACATAGAGACCCATGCCACCTGCTCCTTGCGCCAGACTATACAGCAAGGATTCGACCTGGGTGGGTGTATTCGTCAGAAGCGCTATGTCATCAACGTAGTCTGCGTCTATAATAGTTTGTGCGCCGAAACATGTGAACAAATGCAATTTGTTTTATGTTTTAAATAAATCGACCCTTAACCGGCCTAAATGTGAAAGGAATCAATTACCCTTCTGGTCATTGTACCCAGACCAACGTCGTACCCATTGGAGCCGACGCCGTTGTCCTGCCTAAATCGACAGAGTCTCTCTCGCTGATCTTTTTCCACAGCTCCCTGCGGACATAGCAACAGACGCCCAAAGCCAAACAGCAGCGTTCTAGACTTATTTCAGTTTCCTCATTTTTCACTCAGCCCTTTTTAGAGCTAAACTACGAAAGTCAGTCACCAGTCCTTTTTCTTAGAACTATTCCGAAAGTCACCCGAGGTCTGCTTCTGGTCCTTTTACTTACACCTCTTTTCAGGGTAGTAAGACTTACCAGCACCACGGGACACAACGAAGCAGTAGACCGGTTCTTGCATCTAAGCACGCTGACGTCTCCAGACCTGAAGCTAGCCGATTCCTGCGTCTCAGTACACTGACGTCTTCAAACTTGTAATAGCTCGGTTCCTGCATCTCAGCACGCTGACGTCTCAAGACCAGCATCAGCAGATTCCCGCATCTCAGCCCGCTGATATCAACAGACATTCAGATAACATGGATCTTAGCACGCTGACGTCCTTAAACTTTGAACAGCTCGCTGACACCTTCAGAAAAGCAGAAACATCCACTCCGGAAGCTGACCAGACACGCCCGAAAACTTAGGCTACACTTTGGTCCACGAACAAACCATTTCTCGATTACGATTCAGTAAATAAAAGCTTGGCACTTTAAAGTTACCCTCTCGTTTTTGTCATCCTTACCTGGCATAGGACCAGGCCTACTGGCATTCGTGCCAGAGTGGGGTATCAGTGATAAGCATTGATTCACATTGCACCTAGTGAACCTATGACCAGAATTGACTTGCAGCGTACGAGTCTCGGCTCGTGCGCTACCTCTTTCTTCCCTAAATCCCTATTATAAAAAAGATCTTGAGTCAAATCCTGCCTAATGGGAGGCATGGCTAAATATACTTGCCTAATCTGTGTCACATCATATTAATTATGAAAAGTTTGCGGGATTGATATATTTATCGGCTCCGCATCAAGAGTATAGAATTTGATTAGCGAAATTAAACTATTTTTTAGGAATTAAGGAAAATCATTTGCTTTCTCGCAACTGTATAATAAAAATCAGATATCGGATTTTGTATTTGCTGTTGATTATGGGGTATACTAGTTTTTTTTTGTTTTTGTTTTTTTCGTGGTTGTGTTAAATTGCCGGTTTTGTTGGGAGATTCTGAGGTTTGTAAACTCTCTCCTTTTCTTCTTCTTACCCTATTCACTTGTTGTCTTCTTTTTGTCGATCGAAGCTGTAAGGAAATTAAGCTTCTGAGAGAGTTTCTCTTTGGCACCCGGGAGCCCATCTTTTCAGGAATGCGCAATTTGCGTTTCCTGTCGGAGGCCTCTTGGGAAACTATTACTTTTGGATTTTATTTATTCTATTTTTTCTTATTATCTTTTTTATTTCTTCTTAATCCCCACAAGATTTACTCACGTATATGAAAGAACTTAATACAAACTTGAAAGGGAAAGAAAACTTTGCACATGACATGTTTAAAAATAGAAATGCATTTTGAAACAAACCACTATTGTTTTCCTGACAAATGGAAACTTATGCATTTTAGAACTATACAGCAAGTTTTAGCTCGTGACGAAAGCTAAACACATTTTCTTGTTGACAAATTTTTATGCTGAATTTTCATGTAGATTCAATGATTTCAAAATGATAGAAAGTGAACTATCTTTGTCATCATATACATTTGCATTTGTTGTTGATGAAGCTCCTGAGAAACATGAGCATATATATATATATATGTATATAAGTGATATGTGGCTTTTCAATTTTTAAAAGTCAGTTCCGATCTTGATATCCTATGTTTCTTTCTGTGATGGTCAATCTCCCAATAATTTTGCATAAAACATTTTATTTTCTTTGGTTCAACTTATATTTGTGAGTAAGAATTTTCGGCAACGAAGCACAAGAAATGGGGTGACCATTTAGTATTTGTCTGTTGTACATTATTATACATTGCTTCCTCTTATTTTGATGATCTGATAGAATCAATAGCAATTCATTCACACCAAATGTATGTAATTCTACGTATATATCTAAGTTTTTCACTAAGAAGTTGTTAAAAAATTTTTTTCACAGCTTTCGACTTCATATTTGTGTTTTAGGTAACTCTTCTCTTAATAAAATTAAATGTGAGAAAAAGAAAGAAAAGACGTGAATTGAAGAGAAAAAGGGAGTCTGTTTTTATCATGGATGTCTAAACATAGGAAAAGACGCGGTAGAAACGTCTAGCTAATATTTCTCATTAATAACTTGTCTTGATTTAGTGCATAAAAAATAATTACAAACAATATACTGCAGTTCAAATTATTTTCAATAGCTAAAATATATTAATACCTTTCTTAAAAATAAGTAAGTAAAGTTGGCGATCTTAGTTGAGGGTGACCCGAAGACTACCTTTTCAATAGCTCCTACATCGAGGTGTAGGGGAGGGCGCTATTCCATTCCCTGGATTGCTCTACTATACCCTTGATCCTTACCTTATAATGCTAAGAATTAAACAAGGTGGTATCAAATACCATTTTTTGAGACTTTGGTATGACTCGACCTGGGATTGAACTCCGGTCTCTTGAACTATAGGCGAACACTCTACTCATTAGGTCATTTTTAATTCATGAGAAAAGTGCACGAAAATATTTTCATCAATTCTAAAGTATGCTCCAATTAAGAAAAGTTTACCAAATACTATAAATGACTTTTGGAATGCAAAGAGATTTTTTGCATTAATTGGCGTTCTATTTCTTAATTGAACAAAATGCAAGTTTTTCGTGACTTTTGACGATATGCAATAATATAGGAGTTACCCACCTTCTATATCTCTGAGAATTTTGACTTACACCCCTTACATAATTTTTTTAAAAAACTCATTGCTATAATAATGTTCAGTGTTATTAGCGAAACTAAATTAACACATTATTACATCAATTTCAGATTCTATTTTGCTACCTAACTAATCATTTTGATAAAATATTTTTCTGGAATATTTCCTTGTAAAAATAAAACAATAATCTTATTATTAATATACCATTCTTAAAGCATTCCACATGGAAACAGGAATTATTTTAATCTTCATTATTTTTTCATCACTGTTTTTACTACCGACATATTTTGTGTCAAGCTTGCATAATTTGAGTTTCAAATAGTTTTCGAAATATTTTTCACTTTGTCGAATTTAAGTGTATATATATATATATATATATATATATATATATATATATATATATATATATATAACATCACTAAGAAACAAATATCAAGTCGGTGTTGCTCTGAGAGATAAGTATTCTTATTTTCTAAAAGATTGCTTATAATATTCTGCAGCTTAAATTATTTTTAGAATCTGAAATGCAGAAATACATTTTAGAAATACAATGTGTATATATATATATATATATATATATATATATATATATATATATATATATATATATCCTTTTTAAAAGGTACATAATTGAAACTATCAAACGTAAATATGTAACATAGATGGAAAAACAACTCTACTTCTTTTGTGCATTTTGGCAATAATCTTTCTTTAATGCAAATTTGTGTGAAGACGATAGTCAGATTTTAAAAAAACATTATCTTTCATCTTACTAAGTATGATAATTATGAGGTAATGATATATAATTGAGATATTTCATATATCTAGTCATCTGTCTATCTATCATGATAAAAAAGGCAACAATTTGTTTTGTAGATTAATTTAAACTTCTGAACATGCAAGTTCTAATCTAAATTATGTGAAAATGCGACCTTTCAGATTAATTTGACCCCAGAAGGTTTTGGGACCACACCTACTGTAACGAGGTGCCCTCTTCCTTTTTCCACGGGTAAGGGGATCTCTTACGGATGATAATTTATTTACTTTCTTGACGAATTAAATCTTCCTGATCAATTTTAAGATAACCAATTCCAGGTGATCCTTTAAATTTTTTTAAAAGAAATCCTTACTTGGAAGGCAGAGGTGGTCCTACGGATGCTAATTTTATTTGCTTTCAACGTGAATTAGATCTTCCAGATCAATTTTATACCAAAATGTTCCAGACGTTTCCTCAAAGTCAAGCGAGTTTACATACCATTTTTAATCAAGATTTTCTAATAAGCTTCGAAGTCAGCAAGTAGCAAAAAAGAATTAATGTTATCTTTATAATTTTTGCCTCAATAGTAAAAAAAAGATTAGAGAAAATTCAATTATTTATTCAAAACAAAAAAATTGTTTGCTCGAAAAGCTGACTACTATGAAGCAGTATTTGTGAAGTAGTGCTTCATGCAACTTGACAGTGAAGTGTGTTATATTGTTTGCTTCGTCCAATGGACAGCGCAGACCACGCGTGACTTACTCAGTGAAATGGCTAAGAATGGCTGATGTGTCGGCACATAACGCTGTTTAAATAACCAACACGCGGACAAATTGTAGACAGATTTGGCTTCGGAATTCGTGTTTATTTATTTTCATTTACATTTTTGTTACGTTAAGTGTATCGTTTATCTTGTTGCAGGACGGATAAATACGTCGATCCCGCAAACATTTGTATATATGAGATGAGTGGTTGACAGAGGACTAGACAAATGACAAGGATAAGTGGATAAGATTAAATTTCAGGTCTTTATTGAGCGAATCGTTCACGTAAGGTGTGCATTAGTGTAGAATCGTTGTTGCTGTACAATGTCGGTGTAGTCTCTGCAGTGTTGAAAGTCGATGCTCTAGAATGTCATAGACTCGGTTGTCTATAAGTTCTTGGCAATAGCGCGTTTAGAAGATCAGGATGGTCTCCATGCTTGGTGAAGGTCGTAGGTATAGGTCGTAAACGTAGCTGGAGACGGTCGAAGATGTGGACGTATTGGTTGCAAAGATAGGATGATCGATGTCCCGGTTTATTCAGTCCTTGGTTCACCGGGGGTATGTCGATGTGGCCTCGAAGTGCTGGTGCAAGTCCGAGCAGATTTGTCGTTCGTGGACTACGGTGATACAAATGTCTCCTGCTTGGTGATATTGGAGCTAGTCTGCAGATGCCTGCTGCTAGATGAAGTTGGAGTTGCTCTGCAGGTGTCTATTGTATGGAACGCGATAACAGACGTAAGATGTGGGTAACTTATATACGCAACACAATTGACCTATTGGGTAAGTTTCCATGTATATCAATCAATTGTTTTTGTAAACGAGCCAGATAGTTGGGTAAAGATATTCAGGAAGCATTTGCCTATTGTAAAAAGTGGCTTAATGACAGTAAGACACTAAAAGTCGTGGATAGGGAAGATATATTTTTATTGACAACTTAATGTTTGCATCAGTTATTTTGCCCCACGGTTCATTTGGTAGCTGTCTAAAGTGACTATTTTTTTAGAAATGTTTGGTTGCTAGTAGCCTATAGCAGTAAGCATCGAACTGAATATGAACATATTTTTTTCAATCAGACCACTCATGAACCCATTAGGTTTTTGTTATAATAGCGATCCAGGATGATATCGATGCTTCTATTTAAGCAAAAGTGAAGAACTGAAACGAGCATTTCATACTCCATTATATCGAGAATTTAGAGTATTAAAAAAAGATATTCAGTGCCAACTTAGACAAAATTATCATTCCATTGCAAACTGGAATGGAAGATGCTTTATTCTCTGAGTTAGAACCTGTGGGTCAGTCCGTAGCAGAAAGAACCTCGTATTGTATTTTCACCCAATGAGAGTGATTTGTGCCATTCAGCCCGGACGCTTTTGCGGGCAAATAAAGGACAGAAAAAGCCCGTCAAACTTTCTCTTTCTCTGATCTTTCGAGCAGGACGGACGTTTTTCTGTCCGCTCCCTTCCTTCCTAGCAGCATGATGACAACTCCATGAGGAGAGCCGTCTAATTCATGGACCTTAGAATCTACCCTTCTAGACCAAAGGTTCCCACTTGAATAAGAATTAGATGAATTTATTCCGCTCTGACATTCAGCTATTTCTTTCCTGTTCAACCATTTAGGAGATCCTCATCCCTCTCTCCTACAGTACGGGACTTCAAACAACTGGCAGCACGCCAAATGCCTGTTCATCACTTTTTAACTGTTTCTTCCCACTACGACGACCAGCATAAAGGTTTCTTTTCCAACAAACCTTTATTAAACATCTAAATTGAAAACCTTCTGTATCTTCGTTTCGACTCTTTTATTTTCCTTTTTTAATATAACCTTCCCGTTATAAGTCTACTGGGATTAAACTATATCTGAGTATCCTGTTCATAAATACGACAAAAATTTATAAACAATATGAAGAAACGATTAGAAAAAATAGTTTGAATTAGTTAGATATTTATAAAAACATTGACTATTGTATTTACACAGTTATGTTTTTGGCGATTTGGTGTGTTGTGGTCGTAAAAGACCAAAAGTTCAAGAAAGGTTCTTGGTGAAAAGTTAGTATGATGTGTGTGTGTGTGTGAGGATGAAAGGTACATCGTAGTGGGAATATATATGTTTGACCGCTGATTGAACGTGTATGTATGTGTGTGTGTGTGTGTGTGTGAGGATGAAAGGTACATCGTAGTGGAAATATATGTTTGACCGCTGATTGAACGTGTGCGTGTGTGTGTGTGTGTGTATGTGTGTGTGTGTGAGGATGAAAGGTACATCGTAGTGGAAATATATGTTTGACCGCTGATTGAACGTGTGTGTATGTGTGTGTGTGTGTGGAAGGGGACATGCGAAATATGTGTGAATTAATAAAAAGAAAATAAAAAATAAATTTAAAAAGTGTAGCAGTTCCCAGAAGCCTTAGACAGAAAGCGAAATTCGCGCATACTTGAAAAACAGACTGACTGGCACCAAATAGAAGTCCGTTCTCACTTTAGCCTTCACCGTAGCACTGAAAAGACCCTTTTTTACTCTGATGCTTGCAGGTAGCACATGTAGTCACCCTATCTAGGACTTGGGGGCAGGTTGCGTCTTCTGTAGCAGCAGCCTCTATTGAAAATATCAACTGGACATACCACAAACTTCATCTTCATAAAACCACTGAAAATGACTCTTATTTTCGGTGGATATATTTTAACATTGTCTAGGAGACGCGACTATATTTACTGGTTTCAGGAAGAATTTATCACCAAGAGAGTAGTCGTGAGAGGTATCTTCGTCTCTTTCCTTCCTTAAATTCTCTTGCAGCCTTCCACATACAAAGAAGCTAACAAGTGAAGAAGAAGAAGAAGAAGAAGAAGAAGAAGAAGAAGAAGAAGAAGAAGAAGAAGAAGAAGAAGAAGAAGAAAGCAATCAGATACATTAAACCCAAAACTAACAACTGGCGACTTACAGCAACAACCTACGACTACCGACGAAAATGAATAATGACCAAATAAATCTTCTTTTGCCCCTATAAGTGTAACTGAGGAATTCAATAAGAAACTGGGTTGGCAGAAAGATGGTAAACCTACTTTCGTTGCAACTATGAATGTTGTTTTTTTTTAATATGGAGATTCACAGTGGTTATTATAATGAAGTGGAATTTTGGTGGGTGAATGTCGATATTGCCATCAGTGTATTTTCACTACTATGAAATGTTTGCGAGTATTAGCATGTGTCGTTTTCTACCGTGTTGCTGTGTCCGGCAGTCTATTTTCATGATAACACACACGTCCTTAACATTACCAGATATATATTTTGATAATAACACACATGTTCTTTACTTTACCTGCCAATATTTTGCTGATAACACACACATTATTGACCTTACCTAATTAATATTTTGATGATAGCTCACACGTTCCTGACCTAACCTGATTAATGTTTAGATGATAACACACACGTTCTGTAATTTACCTGACCAATATTTTGGTGATATCACACATGATCTTGACCTTACCTGATTGATATTTTCATGATAACCCACATTCTTCACCTTACCTGAATAATATTTTGACAATAACTCACACGTTCTTGTCCTTACTCCATCAATATTTCGATGATAAATCACATGTCGACGTTAGTACAAACATTCAAATACAGAAGGTCATTACGAACACAGAAGGATACATGAAATCATATATACCATATGATTTCGTCGTGTGTGAATATATATTCAAAAGAAACTATGATTTGATGAAACCTCTGTGCCCCAGCTATAAATACGTTAAGAAACAGACAAATATTTTAGTCCTAAAAAATTGAAAAGGAAACAACATTGCTATCGATCAGAAACGCTTACTTTGAATGACGAATATGAGAACTTTGTAAATGCCCACATGGAAGCAGCAGCAGCAGCAGCATGCATAGCAACCAAACTAAGAGCAAAATATAGAGTTTCCATTGAGGAAAAACGAGACTGTGAAAACAGTATGTTTATATAATAAAGGGAACTGAACTAATGCCAACGCTCAGAAACTTAAGGCACACTAACACATATTTAACGCCAATCCTCTCTTACGGTGTCAAGTGTAACGCAATCTCCGGTGAAGGCGTCCATGTGACACCGTATCCTAACCTCACTAGGCCGACGTCATCTACAAGACCGGTCGTTGGTCTTGTATCGTCCAGTATTATAGGTTCGACCTAAGTCTCCGGTTTCAAATGTCGATTCGATTTCACTCACCTGCCACGCTGTAATTTTTTATCCTGGCAAGTAGTTATCGGGTCGTAGAATTCCGAAAGTTCTCGCTTGGTCCACCTGCAAACTTGTTGAATGAGAATCGACAGAAAATAAATATGACCAAGTCGATCTCATTTTAAAGGGACAAAGGTTGTTTTTTTTTTATATATATAACATCAACAATTCATATCATAAATACAATTCTCGTGGCAAAAAGTTTAATATCTCTTGTATATGAACGATAATCAACAAAACAACAAAAACATTTCGTGTAATTTCGGTAAAGGTGAGAGGTGGCTTTGTTTTAACTCTTTTTGATTACTGTAGCTTTTTCGACGTTTCCGTTCTCAGTGGCCGTAATAGTAGTAACAATAGTAGTCTTAGCTGTTGGAGGAAGTAATTTGCTTCTTCGTACATATATCAACAGCACGTGTAAGCGGATGCTTTGTTCCAATCTCTGACGTCGCTTCCTCTCTTCTTCGAGTTTTCAACTCATCTCTCCGACTGTCTTTAACCCAACTCAACTTAACTGCCCGCTTGCTCCTTTTGTTAGGAATGGGGTCGGCCCATTTCCCGACACATTTCTAAAATACAAAAACGTCACACTTGTTTCATCTTTCGGTACCCTGATCGTATTGTCACTGTTCTAAGTTTATCTGTTAATAGATCTGAGCAATTTTGGTAAACTTTACATAGATTCATGTTGTCTTGGTTATCGATAAAATTAACCTTTAGATCAAGACATTCTTAATTCTACTTTCTATTAATAATCTAGTTCTAACAAAAATTAAAAATAGGAAAGCTGCTGGTTTTAATGAAATACCACCAGAAGTATGGAAGACAAGGAAATTCGACGACCTACTGCTCCGACACTGCAATGCCGTATATAACCAGAACACTATTGAGAGATGGACAAAAGGCTGCATCTTCTTTTTCCCCAAGAAAGGTGACCACGGAATTACTAAGAACTACCGAGGTATAATCCTTACTTCTATAGCGGCTAAGATCTATAATGCACCGCTACTCAACTCCATCGAACCTGAAATTAAGAATATTCTTTAAAAGAATCAAAATGGTTTTCGGAGAAACCAATCCCCAACATCACAGATTCTGACAATCCTTCGTTACACTAAAAATGGCTTTACACAAAAAAAGGCAAGAAGCAGACAATACCCCACAAAAACTATTATGGACGCAGACTACGCAGATGACATAGCACTTCTGGCAAATATACCTCCCAAGCCGAATCCCTGCTGTATAGTCTAGCACAGGCAGCGGGTGGCATTGGTCTCCATGTGAACGCTAACAAAACGGAATACATGTGTTTTAATCAAAAAGTAGACATTTCCATATTAAATGGTTGTTCTCTGAAACGAGTGGACAAATTCACCCTGCTCGGAAGGAGCGTCTCATCTACAGAAAATGACATCAATATGTGACTAGCCAAGGCGTGGACTTCTATCAATAGATTATCTATCATATGGATGTCAGACTTATCTGATAAAACAAAACGCAATTTTTTCCGAGCAGCAGTCATGTCAATCCAACTATATGAATGCACCACATGAACGCTGATTAGGCAAATAAAGAAAAAGCTTGACGACAATTACACAAGAATGCTGCTAGCTGTATTGAATCATTCCTGGAGGCAATATTCCACAAGGCAGCAGCTGTATGGCCACCTGCCTCTCATCTCTAAAACCATCCAAGTCTGACGAACAAGACATGCAGGACACTGCTGGAGAAGCAAGGATGAACTCATAAGCGATGTACTCCTTCGCCACCCTTCACATGGACGAGTAGGTGTTAGACGATCTGGTAGAACTTATCTACAACAGCTCTGTACGGACACAGGATGTAGTCTAGAAGACCTGCCAGAAGCGATGAATGATAGCGACAAATAGAGAGAGAAAGAGAGAGAGAGAGAGTTAGGGAAATTTGTGCTAACAGTACGAGATGATGATGATGATGATACATCACAGAATATTACAATAAAATCCAAATGACAAGTGAAAAAGCCAGAACACTATTAAATATACTTAAGATATTAAAACAGCACACATATACATATATATATATATATATATATATATATTGAAAACAAATTACAAAAAATCTGGAGGGGTGGGGGGCTTTGACCTACACTTTGTAAAAATAAATGAAAAGAAAACTTGTATCCAGTCTAAAAATAAAACAACAATTGCAGACACTTATTCACCAACTTGGAGAGAAAATCAAACGCACGCGGACATAGTTGTAAACAAACCACGTGATTCCAAAACCTATATTTCAACCAATGACAAAAGATCAGAAGTCTGAATATTAGTCAAGCTGAACCTACTGATTTACTAGAAAAAACAGCTAATGAAATCTTCTACTGCAGATCAGGACAGACACAAAGTAAACACGAAAGACCACGGCAGATCCCAGTAGAATATAAAAAGATACACTTATAGCGGTTCGAGGAATTTAGTTATTTTCCCGAACACTATATTTTTAGGCACACAAAGGAATTACGACACTATTCTTAAGTAACACAACAACGAAGGTTCTTTATTTGCAGCTTTGAATATTTGGTTTGCTTTTGGTGCTGCAAGACTCGTGGTGTTTAGGCTTGTTGGTTTTGGAGATGCGATAGCTTAGCGGGATGTTGAAATGGCAGCGTGTTGTTGGATGTGTTAGGGATGTGTTTAAAGTCACCGTGTAGTTTTGTATCTGGTATTTGGAGGAGAGTATGCGTATCTCCATTAATGTGGCCAGAGGTGAAATGGTAGCTAGTGTGTCGAGAGCGGGGTTACGCTCAGATCGACATAGCCAATTTTTGGGGTGACATGAAGTGGTGCCTGTGGAAGGCATGCTGAATGTTTCTAATTTATGTTCAACTGGGATTCCTCGTAAAGAATCCATAAATTAGATGGTTCCCTCGTTGAGTGTCCATGTTGCTGCTGCTACTGTTAAAGCCACAGTGAGATGTCCACATTGGGTGGCTTGTTTAGCTAAAAAGCATCGCTAAGCAGGGACGACCAGAGGCACGTCTGTTCTGGTCGCCGTCTCAAGCTGAAGTGACTGGATTTGGCTGCTCACCCGTTTTGCAAGCCGGAAATGAAGGTCCGGGCTGAATAGGATAAGTCATCCTGATTGGGTGAAATTCAGTGTTGAATTAAATTGCGCGCCAAACCAAAATACGAGATTTTCCTCTTCTCTACACACTTGACAATGGAATATAGAAGTCGGCAACCTGCCTAACGACAAGTATTACCGTTGGATCAATTACAGTTCACAGCCACACACGTAAGACCATTGTGGACAGGTGTTATATATTCACATATGCAGATTCACATCTACATACATGCACATATATATGTAGAATAATTCACAGCAACACAACGCAAGAAGGAAGACACAGGAAGATTTCTTTAACAACATTTTACCTCTCATTTTATTGCAAGGGTTCGAAAGGGTTGTTGAACGGTTTGCATGTGAGAGGGTGCTGGAGACCGAACATAAACTTCATATTTTGACCCCACTGTTATGACCGTCACGTTGTGTCTTTCTTGTTCTCCTGATGTTGGGGTCTACTCCATCGGGGCTTTCCGAGGGCCCCTCGGTCGGGTGTGGCCTTCCTTACCACATCTGGTCTCTACTGTCTGGAAGTCTGCTGGCAACTGCTCTGGGACCCAAACTCAACTGAGTTAAATAATAACTCAACACCCACACGATCGCCAACTGGATCTTTGAATCGGATGTTTAATCGTCATCAAGCGGAAATAACTGTAATGCAGTTCAGAGGTTACTCTCTTCCGGTGCATCACTGTAGTGGCACAATGGGACCTTCACCTTGTCCCATATCATAAGCCTTAATCCGCCCACGCGATCTCTTTCGATTACTGGCCATTGGAATGTGTCACTTCCATCCGGTGTATCACCTTGGAATAGCATTTTTGGGCTAGGTTGAAGGGTCAAAATATAACACAGGCATCACTGGAGAACTAAGCAAAGTGAGATTATTATCGAGTAAATAACACTTTTATTATTGACAGAAAACGTGTTCATAGATAACATTTTCTCATATACAATATTTTCTTTCTACAAAGACTTTTTTTGGTGCAAGGGCATTCTCACTCACATAACCGTGCACACAAAAAACTTTCTCTACAATTGAAACATTTTATCCATTTTCTTTTGGAAATAAATTTCCATTTTGTAAGTAAAGTTGGCGACCGAAGTGCGACCAGAAGGCTCCCTTTTCAATAGCTACTACACCGAGGTGTGGGGGATGGCGCAACTCCTTTCCCTGAATTGCTCCACTTTACCCTTGATACGTACCTTATATTGCTGAGTGTTAAGCAAGGAGGTATCAAGTATCATTTTTGAAGTCTTTGAAATGACGCGACCAGGAATTGAACTCAGGTCTCCCGAACCATTGTAATTGCTGTCAACTTTTTTTTGTGTGTTATCAGGACCATGTTGTTCAGTCGAAATTAATTTTTTGAATGATGGACGTTTGTGTTGACGGGACTTTTTTCGCTTTCACCAGTGAAAGTGGATTAGTGACGTGACCGGAACTAACACCGTTTTTGACGTTGAAGCGGGAAATAGGAAACTCGGCCTTTTTGGGAGAAGACTTTGGCGGAGTGGACTGTTCAAAAGGAAGCTCCGTGCTTGACCGCTGAAAACCAGGTGGTGTAAAGAAATTTTCCCGTGAAAAGGAAAATTTCAAATGGCTGACAGAGAGCCTGATGGAGTTCTATCAGGTATCATTTATCAATTGCTGAATCTTCTTGTTGAAAGGAGATATTTTTAATTGCTGACTCGAGGAAATTTTATCGAGTTTTAAATTCAGTTGCTGAGTCTTCTATTCGAAAGGAAATATTCATGATTGCTGAACGGAGGAAATTCTTTGAAATTTTCTACCATGGAATTGTTATGCCATGAACACAAAAATTATGAATGCTGAACACGAGGCTGGAAGGAGTTCTTCCCTTCAAGACTCTTCATAAAGGAACTTTCTAAGAAATCTGTCACAATTCATTTTTTCTCAATTACAATTGTTGCTGCTGCTGTTCAACTGAAGATTTTACTGTCGTGAAGACTTCCATTTTTAAAGGACTTTTTTTGCACCTGTAAGATTGTTTTATCTTTGAATTCTAATGCATTCTATTATTTCTTTGTATCCGTACCTCTGCTTTGTTCGTTGTTTTCGACCCAAAACTTTTTCGGAAACTACTGTCTAGAGTTAATCGTTCGGTCATTTGACTGAATGCTAAAGAGCAATAATTTTAGCAGAATGTGCTTTCTTTCTTTTTAAGTGAAAATAATGTGCATGTTTTATATATCTTTTTATCTGTTAATAAATAGACAGTTTATTGGACGCACATGTTACTTTTATTCCTTGTTTAATATTGAATTTAAAAAGACACACCGAGGGTAGTTATCTTGTGGTTAAAGAAGACAGTGAGTTATGTCCCTTACAGTGTGATTGTTTGTTTTCTTCTTTTTACGTTGAAGGACTTGTTTCTTGTGTTATTTTTTGTAAGTAACATTATCCTTTAAGTTCATACGCCTTTTCTATTTTACCTTCGTTCGTTCTCTTGCCTTTCTTAAGAGGCGAACGAATGAATTTTGCTCACTCTCTCTATAATGAAAACCAAACGAATCCTACTTGAATAGTCTTAACTCTGCAACAAGTGTTACACACTATGATTTATTGCGGTTACAATGCGAAACAACAAACATTTTATTTCTTTAGAATGAGCTCTATCTGATACAGCAGAAAATAAGAAAGCACAGCTGATTTGAAACGTTCACAATACAACAAACTAATACGCTTATTGTCACTGTATTCGCTAGCATCTCAACTTGGCTCCAAACTTTTCGCTACGAAGACTTCTTGATACTTCAAAACTTTTTATAGATATAGACATTAATTGTAGAGAGAATATTTGTGGTAATTACCTTTTCTTGTCTGCAGGATGATTTTCCAGCAACCACAAGGAAACGGCACAATTAGTTCCCCTACGAACACATTCTAGTACTCAAGGAAAAAATCGGAAAAGTAATTATTTTTTATTTGACAACACGTCTTCATACATCAACAAAACTTGGTAGTATTTTTGTTTTAACAGGTTTTAAAGTTTTATTGGTTTTTCTACCTTTGACTTCTCTTGGGTAAAGAAATCGAGAAGTTAATTTCTACCAACAGAAACTCAAGTATAAGACACATCGAGTGGTGTAATGGTTAGAGTACTAGCCTAGCAGCGCATCATTAGTGAGTTTGATTGTCAAATGATTATGTCGTATAATTTTGACCCTGTGCCAAATCAAGTTAAGTAAATGACCATTGAAAAAGTATAAAACTTTAATGAAGTCTCAAAATATCGTCGATAAATTCTAAGATTACATCGTACATAAAATAGTGATCCTGTTTACTGAAAGCATTGGTCACCGTCTGATCACCCAATACTAAGATGAGTGACTACTAAGATACTGTAAGTAACTATCTATACCAAACTTAACAAAACTTTGTACACAACCATAATGATCCTTTTAGTTAATATATTCGAGATTAGGTGTTCTCTACACAATCAAAGAATTTATGATATATATTTCCCTAAAATCTACAAAATAATCCAAAATAGAAAAAAGTGCCAAGAACTTTTTTGTTCATTTTCGCACGAAATTTAACCAAAGTTAAGATGATCGTATTTTTCTTTGTTTTTGTTATATGTTTTTCAAATACTTTGGTGACAAATTTTGATAAAGCCGTCCTCAAAGGAAAAATGCCTTTAATATTTACAGCGTAGTAGAAAAACATATATAAAAAAAATTACTAAATAGTAAAAGTTTGAATTGTTTGGTTTAGCTATGAAATAAACTTTAATCTTTTTTTATTTAACAAAATGAAAAACCTCTGAACTGTTTCTAGTTGTCTTTCGATACCAATTAAAAAATGTCTTCCTTCCTTAGCAACATAAATACACGACTTAAAGAAACAGGTGTTTATAGCTTAGCTCTAAGAAAAAAGAAAAAAAGGTAAACAAATGCGCTAGAAAAAGCAGCCTGAAAGAGTAAGGTAATTTTTTTTAGAAAAACGAAGTTGGTGATTCGTCGAGGTAAAAAGGAGGTAGAAAAGTGATTAAAGGTAGGCTATGTTGTTTATTAAGCTCAGCTTCTTTCTTTTCCGCTGTTGGCTCTGGTATAAGTGAGGAGTAAAGTTATATATATACTTGGTTGTGGTTGGAATACCAACAACAAAATCTATAGATCGTAGCTTCTTTAATTTATAAAAACGCATTGATTGCCTTAAATTAATGAAACAATACATTTAGAAGGTCAAAGGGTACAAAGCCGAAACAGGGTAAACAATAACATATGAGTACTATGGTCCCATTACACATACAAAAAAATATTTCTTTAACAAGATAAAAACTAGTAAATCTCTTTTCTATAATTATATGGATTTATCTTTTTGGTAACACTTAACCTTTTTTTTTTTTTTTAAACTTTTATTTTTTATTTTAATTTATAACATGACAGAAAATACAGTAGAGAATAAACAGATTTTTCAAGAGCCCAAGAGTAATAAAATATACGATATTTAGTAATTTACAAAGCTTTTTGCTTAGATGTGGCACAAGGCCGTGTGAATGAGACACTCAATGAGACTCGGACTCACTCATGAATATTTGCTAGTCTTGTTTGCTAACCATTACACCACCCGAGGTGTCTATATATACATACATACGATATTTAGTTTTATAATTCTTGTGGAAATTATCAATTATGAGAGATTTGGTAAATTATTCCTATTCTTCTACAATGTAAAATATTAGAATTTGGTAATTGTTCTTGTCTGAGTAACCAATGGAAAGATTATTTTTCTTTGCAAAGAAATGAATATCTTTAATATAAACCTAAATTGGAGAGGGGGGTATACAAATGAACCGAAATTTACGTGTAAACGTCACAAAAATGATCGACCCTTCGGCATTATTCTTCTGGGGTGTCGTGCTACCAACATTGTAAGTGTCGGCCCTGACTCTTTCAGACAAGGAGAAAGGTATTGCCTGGGTAAAACTACCCCCCCAGACACCAGGCGACTAGCCGTAAATTAAACCATCTATTCGATACAAATACCAGGTGATGAAGATATAGAACTGAAGGTATTACCAAAAAGAGATGAAAAGGTTAATATCTAATGTACCACAAATAATAATTTTTCAAGAAAAGGGAACATTGATGCATCTTTTTTCAAGATCAGTTAAGTAAAAGAATTTTCTTAAAGTGTCAAAAGAGAAGCGTTTACCAATATGTCTTTGGATGCTTTCATAGGAGAGACAGATTTGTCATTTGGTATGGTGT
This sequence comes from Sepioteuthis lessoniana, assembly GCA_963585895.1. Lineage (NCBI taxonomy): Eukaryota > Metazoa > Mollusca > Cephalopoda > Myopsida > Loliginidae > Sepioteuthis > Sepioteuthis lessoniana. The sequence continues at coordinate 1,076,758 of OY757926.1, read as the reverse complement.
AAGAATGCATCCTTCAGAGACAAAAAATAGACATATTTTAAAGATATTAGTATGAACTGCGAAGTCTTTTAGAAATCAAATTAGACACAAGTTTATACATATATGAAATGGCTATTTTTTTTTTTTTTTTTTACTAATGACTTTTTTTTACATGATCCTTATTTTTTAACATCCACCTCTCAAAAGTCTGTTTAATGTTGTTAAATTGTGACGGCTTTTATTCAGTTGACCAGATGTCTTGTGGCATCCAGAAGAAAGAAAGAAATTGGTGCTAATTTTTAATTTTAAACTGACTGCTACCACCGATTTGGTTTCTATTGAAACCAGTTTTCGTTTACAGTATAAAAAAAAAACTCTGCTGATTAAATGATCCGGTAAAAGGTAATCCGAATAACTATCATAAAAAAGGCCAAACAAAAATAGGATTTGGCATTGCCAGCCATTTTTTTGTTTTTCATGTTTACACTTGTTTTTTTAAACATCATTTTGTTTTATTGAATTTTTGTGTAAAGATAGGTTTATTATTTGCTCAATTAGTTGGAATGAGAATTTTGTTCAAATGACTTAATGATTCAAATAATCTTTGTCATTTATTTTAGGAAATGAAAACAGTTGATATAAATCTCTCTGTGGCCAGTCTAATTTCCATATTTTTGAGAGAGAAAAAGTCCGTTTATAAAGTTTTTATTGCTAAAAAAGTAATGACGTTATAAGATAAACGAAAACGGCTGAGATCCATATTTTCCTTTCTATTAGCATAAAGACTAAGGTAATTTTTTTTACAAAAATACGTCAGAATTTTCTCCATGGACATTTACAAACTTTTGTTTTGAAAAAAACTCATAAAATTTGACTGTTAAGTTTTGTTGGTTTTTAGTTTCAAGCAGTTTATATCTAAAATCGCCAATATGTAACTATATTTCGCAAATAAAACCTCCAGTCCTGTTTTCTACCACTGAGCCAACATCTATTATTTTTATCCTTAAACATTGTTAATCAGTCATGAAAATTACCTCTCACTACTTTTTTTATTCTTAAATATCTGAAGACTTTTCTCCTCTCAATCGAAAAAAAAACAACAACATAAGCATGAAATAAAAATATGTATTTACTTATGATATATAAAAATACATCTTTTAGTTGTGCCACCAACTTACAGAATTAAAAACTTAATAAGTGGAAGAGTAACACAGTATTTTGCACGAAGAAACAATGATAAAAAAATCGATGGACAAGAAGAGAAAAGATGAAGTCATAACAAAAGTGTTTCTAGCGAACTGTTTTCGTTTTCCGTCAAATTCGAGTTTTGTATTTAAAAAAAATCAGATCTTGCGAAACGAAACTATTGCTTGACTGTTCTGTTGATAAAGTCTAAATGGTTGTAAAGCGCTTATAACAAACTTCCAGACTTTTTTCAGTAAAAATATTTTCAGTTGATATCAAGGAACGAGTAGTAGTAACGAATTTATGAGTCACCATATCATCCCGTTAAACTTAATTTTGGAAGCAGTCTATCAAATTTAATTTCATTCAGTAATAATAATAATAATAATTTACAAAACAAAGTGCTTCTTGTACTTTTGAAGGAAGGATCATTTCAAATGGAAACAGCCAGTTAAAAATAAAATGGATAGAGAGAGAGAAAGAAAGCTTGTTTCGACAGACTGACTAGTTTCTTTCCTTATTCATTTCTTAATTCAATAAGTATGACACAAATATGGAGTAGTCCAGCGGTGAGGACGGAACTTATTGTAGTGTATGGTAATTAATTTGCTGCGAGATAAACTTTTAACACTAATTCACAATGAGACATTCGACATTTTTATCAAACTTAATTTTGATGACAAAAGACCGAGTTAAATAATGTCAATTTTTGAATTATTTTGTCAAAAACACAACTCTCATTTTCGACCGAAACCGACACTTAAAAATACCCCAATTAAAAATTTACCAAAAATAAAATAATTATTGGATTTTAACTGAATTTTTCTGTATTTTAGAACGAAGGTTTTCTTTTCTTTTAGTTTTAATTCAAAAAGGAAAAACCCTGAAAGGTTCGTTGTTATACAGACCCCTTTACGAACTTAAACTTATGGAATTTTAAAGACTGGAAAATAGAGAAAAGTATTACTTTTATAGGTAACTTTTTAGTTTTATTTGCTAACAGATATATGATTGATAAAACGAGAAAAATACTCGTGTTAATTATATATGTATAAGAGAGAGAGAGATTATTTTCAATTGAAAATCTGTTTAATTTCTTACACTTACTGCTTCGGATTGAGATTTTATCATTTAAATGTAATTACATTGAAGAAATAACTTTAACTGCTATGGAGAAAACAGACACCAGTTGATTTTTGACAGCCTTTTTTTTTTTTTTTTTTTTTTTTTAGGTTGTTTTTCGTTAGATGCTATTTTTAGTCGATGTTAAAGTTTTAAAATTTCCGCCCAAGTTCATGTATATGGTCATTTATTATCTTCTCTTGTATGATAAGATTGTGATAGTTGTTAATATTTATGAATATCAATAAGTTGTGTATGCTTTTGATCTTTTATATATATATATATATATATATATATAATAGTATAATATAATAATAATAAATAGATATATAAATCTAATATATATTTATTCATTATTATTATATAACAGCCCTATCCTAGATATTGAGCACTCTCCATATAATATTGCACTTGGTTTGTCACAAACCCACAAAGTGATTTAGTGACAACCAACACTGTTATATATTTTTAGTGTTTAAAGGATTAGTTTCCATAACACTATAAATTAATTGAAAATACAAATTAATAATGAAACTTCTTTTGAAAACATTGACGAAAGGTTTATTATAGTAACAGAAGTAAATGAGTCAGAAAAGTTTCTTTTTGGTGTTGCCGGTTAGTATGTTGGTCCTTGAGTTTGTAGGAAGTGTGTGTCACTGTAGCAAGTAGTTCATATGACTGGCCGCAAGGCTGGTTCTTCTGTTTGTGTGTAGCTAGTAGCAGTGTGTTCTTCAGTGAAGGTCTTCCATGTGGAATGTCCGTAGTAGAGGATGCGAGAGAGGTCTGTCTTGGTTGCTAACTAGGTGCTCTCTGACCTGTCGTGGCTTCCAAAAAGGGCTAGAAAAAATAGTTCTAGAGAGGAAGAAGGAATCAATGCCTTCTGCCTCTGATTGGTCAGTATGTGGCCGAATCGCTTGGTGGGGGCATTGATTCGCGAGAGGAAATAGATCTGTGACTGCTACATATATATATATATATATATATATATATATATATATATATGTATTATTTTTATTCTTTATTTTTTCAATGAACGAGCTGAGATTTTCCGAAAAGTTATTCTCATTTTGACAATGAATATCTGATATAAGTGAAGAAAAGTTACTGGGAAATTCTATTATAAAACTCGCATATTAAATGAATGATTATAAATTTACTATCTTGATTTGAAAGATAAAAATATAAATAAATATTCCTAATTGTACAGATGCACTACTTCTAATCATGGAACAATATACAATCCTGGGAAATATTGGAGAAGGAGCACATGGAATTGTTTTCAAGGCAAAATTCAAGCAGGTGAGAATTATTCAATTATTTAATTGCCCTTTGTCTTTCATTTTCAGCGCATATGTTGCTAACACAGGGCTGGGTAAACTGCAGCCCATGGGTCGCACTATTCTCTGCAGCCAGCGGGAATCTATAAAAGAATTTTAAAAAAACATTTGCACTTGAATCGAGACTAGATTCTTTTGATATTCAAAAGATGTGGCCCTTTGATAATTCATAATCCAGGGATACAGCCCTCCCACCAAAAATTTTGCCCACCCCTGTGCTAATGAATTCAACAAATTATCTCTACTTGAAGTAATTTGATAAAAAAAAGTTTCCGTACTATGAGTCTGTACTAGCAAAATTTGTTTTATTATTTCGCGGAAGACATATCAGCAGGTGATGAACATCATGGCCGCCATGGACCTTTCATACTGTAACAAATCATTACCTCTGGTTTTAAAAAATCTCCAAAAATCAAGGAATTATTTGATTTTAAGGAAATTTTCAGTGTTCATTTAATGATTAATGAGTTTTATAATGCATTAGTTATTTTATTAAAAAAACTTACAGATCTTTTCAGGTCATTTATCCCTCCCCTGTTTGTGATGCTAATTAATCAGGAGAGGTATATGATAATGCATATTATTTCTATATATAATAAAAATACAAAAGTCTGAAAGTCTCGATGGAATAAAGAAGAAATTTTTAAATTGGGAGAGTTTGAGAAAAAAATTGTATCCCAAATGTGAATATTAAATTTAAAAGATGTTTTAAGAGTTTTAATATTATGAATTAATAGAAAATATAATTTTCTTTTAGATTATTTGGAAAATAATTTGGCATTGATATTTATTCTGCTTAAAAAGAAAGAAACCTTAAGTTTGCATTTTGACTTCGTTTTCTCCAACCTCAGACCAAATCTAAATATATTATCAAATAAATAATAGAATATTTAAGTAAAAATATAAAGAAGGAAAAAGTTAAATTTTGTTATAAAAATAGGAAATTTCAAAAAGGGTAAAAATTAGTGTTTGAGGATTAATAAAAGATTTGTAGATTATAATCAGATAAAAGATTAAATATTACAAAGCTAATTAAAATGTACCATTATTTCACTTTTAATAACAAATTAAAAAATAATTATTTCATTGAGTTTTCTTAATTGTACAATTAAAAACCTTGTTAATATGTTTATTTTGCCTTTTTTTTCAAGATTAGATACAAAAAATAAACTATTGCTGATAAGATTTTTTATACTTAAAATAAATAGTGGGTTTTTTGTGGTTGGTAGTTTTAGCCTTCTGTAGCTCACAACTTTTAGTGGCAAACTAAACACACCTAAATAGCTGTGTGGTAAAGTGACTGATAAAATGTCTGTGATTAATTTTTATGTACTGTTTGATTTAAAGATGATATTAAGTGATATAATTATCAATGTGTAAGTAATACTTTGCATAAATCAGTTTAATTAATGTTTCTAGTTACTAATTTCAATCAAAAACCTTTTTTAAAGTATTTCAAATTTTAACAACAGTTTTTAATTACATAATTTTGAGTTGGGTAAAGTTGTCAGCTTCTAGTTAATTTACATCTTTAAAATGTATTAAAAATTAACTAGTTCTGTAATGTTATTTTGCTTTTGATATTGATAATTATGATGTTACTATCTTGTTGCGGAGGCTAATAAATATTACCAATCCTGCAAACTTTTGAAATGTAAGTGATTGACAACGAACTAGGCAAGAATGACAAAACAAGGGTGTTCTTCAAAAGGCCAAACTTTATTATGGCGAATTAGAATAGCATATAGGAAACAGTCACCACTGCTGGATGGTGGTTGCTGTAGCAGGTCTGGTATCTGCTGATGCAGGAATGTGGTCGCTGGTGCAGGACTGGTAGCTGTTGGTGCAGAACTGGTCGTTGCTGGTGCAGGAAGGTGATTGCTGTTGCAGGAAGGTGGTCACTGGTGAAGGACTGGTAGCTACTGATGCAGAACTGGTAGTTGCTGCTGCAGGGAAGTGGTCACCGGTGCATGAAGGTAGCTGCTGGTGCCGTTTCAGTGGGTATTAGGTTAGACTTTCAGAATTAGCCCTGAAAAGAGCTGTTAGATTGAGAGGCTGGTAGTCTTGTCTGCTGCATTGTGCCGTCTCAGGAGTTGTTTAAATAGACATTCTGAGTAGCCCTGAAAAGGGCTTTTAAGCTGAGAAGCTGGTAATGTTTCTGCGTCATCTGCGACTGGTCGTATTCCTGCGTTGTCTGCTGGCTGGAATCAGGGTGTCAGCTTTAGGGGAAACCTTGAGCAGTGCCTCATGGGCAGCTGCTGCTGATAAGGCTTTGGTCGTAGAGTGACCAAGGGAGAATCGGATTTTTCCCACACCCTTGGCTGATGTCTGGCCAAAAACTGACTCGACCATTTTGATACCGCTGCTTTTATGTCTACTGTGCGCTACTACTCTATGTGGTCTAAGTAGAATGAGTTTGCCTATTATTACTAAATAATAGTGAGAAACTTCATTCTACTTTGACCATGTTTTTTTTATAACTACCTATTTTGTCCATTAGTTTAGGACTGTCCTTAGAAAGACTGGCTGAATATAATATTTTAAAAAGACATCCTGTGTAGAGTGATTTGGTTCCTTAACGACTCATCCTGAGATAACTATTGACTGACAACATCAGTGACTTATCACTTCTTGGAAATGGGGTTTGTTTGTTTTGTTTGGTTTGGTTTAAGAGTAGCCAGTTGACTACGATAATCTTTCATATAAAACTATATTTTCATTATTTTTTTAATTCATTTTAATGGAAAAAAGAGTGAAAACTTGTTAGTACCAACAGATCATCTAACCATGATATAATCTATCATATTTGTTTAATAGAAGGTCATATTAAATAATCTACTGTAACAAATATGTTACAAATAATTCAGAAATTATATAAAATACTTCAGTACTTGTCTAGAATATTGTACTGGGGTGTAATAAAGGAAAAAAATAGAATGAATAATAATAATAAAATTTTTTTTTTTAATTCTGAAATGTAATACTTCACCATCTAGATAAGAGTAAGTTTCAGTGATTTCCTACATTTTTTTATGCAACTATTATAGTTCTAAAAAATATATGCAGTTGGCTGTAAGTTCCCATCATCTTACTTGGTGAAGTAGGAAAAGACTACAGAGAAATATAGAAGGTAGATGAATTGTAGTGAGTTGATGATGTGGTTTTTAAATGTAATTGTTCAGTAAAGAAATGAAGTAAATGATTAAAATTTACTGGATGGTGAATTTTATGTTTCTGTATAATTTTTTTGGACATTACCAGACATTTCATAAACAGGATATTTTGGACAAATACACATACTTCAAGTTTCTGACCTTGTAATTTTATATAGATTACATACTTTGCTGTATAAAAGAATTTCATATGATTTATTGAAGAAATTTGTTGCAAATGTTTACTGTAAGAATCTATAATTAATTAATAAAAATACAATATATTTAAGAAATTTAATATATATATATATATATATATATATATATATATATATATATATATTACATTTCTTAAATTAAAAGTATGGAGAGGAATGATTCTAAATTAATTTAATGTATGTATTTACCCAAGCCATTAACCACAGGCAGGATGGGGCACAAGGTCATTTTTTTTAAGTGGAGAAAAGTTGGATTAAATTCAAAGTTTTCTTTCTCCTAGACTAATTGTTGTTCCAAAGCTAAAGAACACAGTCTACCCTACTATTTACCCATAACTGAGAAAGAACAGCGTAAAAAGAAATGCAAACAGCCTTTTCTAGGAATTGAACTTGGGTTGCTGATCATAACTGTTTGATGCAAAAAAAAAAATTTTTTTACGGTTCGCTTCCTTCTTGTCACAAGCGGAAATCTCAGACGCATCAGTAGAGTCTGTCCATCTCTTTCACTGGCAAGTCCTATTGGTCATCCAATAAAAAACAAAACAAGCCTGACCGTAAGTCTTTCCTCATTCACAAGCTCGATTGGTAATCTTTGTAACAAACACAAAAAATCCAAGTCTGACCCTAAGTCACTCCTCGCTCTCTTTTCATCACAACAAGAGAACTACCAGCTATGCCGACGCTGCTGTTTTTATCTCTGTCCAGACTGGCTGAAATTTGCATGAGAGCATCTCTGCGTTCTACAAATTGCACCTTCACCCTCAGGAATGTTTCCTTACTTTGCATGCGAATCACGTTCTTGCCTGTTTTAGATTCCACGGTAAGTCATTCTTTTCGTTACACCCCTCCTGATCTCCTAATCACAAAGGTGGTAACTTGGTGGCAGTCGTTTTTGATGGGTGCTTCTTCGCAAGGGCAGAAAGGGGCACTCTGCTTTGGCTTCCTCATGGGGTGGATCGTCGGATTCTGCACTTTCCTTGTCAAACAGCAGACTTTCTGCTCCGCTTTCAGACACATTATCACTTTCAGATGTATTATCAGAGTCTTTTTCAGACACTGTAAAGCTGAAGCGTGGATACAAATCCTTCACGTGGCGGGGTATTCCGTCCACCAACAATGACTGTGGGCTGATCATTCCCGTCATCTGACCGCTGTTGAACTTCGTAGTACACTGACTGTGTGGCGCCTTGACCCACACGCAATCTCCGATCTGGTAAAAGCCGTGCTTGTGAGCTGAAGACGTCATTGGAGTGTCAAACCCTTTTACTCTTATTTCGCATCAGTGGATTCTGTTAGTGGGTGCAGTCTGTGGTGATTCATTGTCTTTGGGAGTGACATTATGCCAATAGACGGCTTCCTGGATGGGACAGTTCATTCTGACTGCAGTCCGTTTCACTGTATAGTGACACCGCTCCTCTATTCCGTTCCAAGCTGGAGCATATGGGCAACGAAACTGCAAGTTAATTTTACACTCATGCGCAAAAGCTCTGAATTCTCTGCTGCAGAAGGCCGGGTCATTATCTGTGTGTAGCTCGTGGGGTGGACCCCACTCGAAGAACACTGCCTCCAGCTGGCAAATCATGGTCGCCGAGTCCTATCTTGCCAACTGCTTTTAAATTGAGAAACGCGACGGGCCACAGTCTGTGAGCGTCAAAATATGACGGGCACCATAGTACGTGATATCCTTCCCTAGTCTCTGCCAGTTTTCACTTTTTACTTCCAGTTTTCCTTTTTGTCAGAGAATTAATGCTGGATCTATTGACTGGAATTTCTCACAACTCCGTATAGCGCTGACCTAATGGCTGTCTTTGTTATTGGCAGGCAGATTCCTGACAAAGTAGGTAGTACGCCGTACTCCTGGGTGCCCACTGTTCCTGTAAATGGTCAGGATTTGGTTCGTGTCAAGCTCATCAACTTGGTGGTTGAGCCCTCGGAAGTCCATTACTGGTTGTACTTTGGATTTATTTTGCTGTAATACAGCCATCAGGGGAATTAGCCCATTAGGAGGCCCCAGCTTTTCTTCTGGGTATGGCACAAGCCAGCCATTGCTCATCCACAAGTGAAGCTCCCGCTCGTAACCTTCCCAGATCTCCGCTGCCACCAGATGAGTGCACAGCCACAATTATGTCCTGGCTTTGATCTTTGGTCATCATCAATACCCTCTCTCTTGCTAGTAGCTCCCCCATAGTCTTAGCTTTAATATTTGGTGACTGTTGGAGTTCGATAGAGATAGTATTAGGGAACCCAGTGATGAAGGCTAGTTTGGTGAGTTTTTCCATCTCCACTCCCTCGAATTTGGCCAATCCAATCAGTTGTCTGATTTTGTTTACGAAGACATCCACACGTTCACCGGCCCACCTAACCATGGTCAGTTTTCTATACACTGCAAACTCATTATCAGTGAAGGCCTCTTTCAGCTGGGATTTGATCTGCTCTATATCTCTCTGACTAGTCAGCTCCATCTCCATGTAAAGGGGCAAGGTGCCCCCTCTAGGTATAACGGTAGCAAGCTAGCCACATCATCCACCATCTGAAGCCTCGCTACCAGCCTAACTTTTTTCAGCCACGCCATCACATCACCCTTGCTGGAAAAGGGTTTTATGACGTTACTGCTAATACAAACCTTCACCATAATTGCCAAAATAGCTTGATGTAAAAAAAAAATAAAATTTTTTTAAGGTTCGCTTCCTTTTTGTCACAAGCAGAAATCTCAGATGCACCAGAAGAGTCTGTCTGTCTCTTTCACTGGCAAGTTCAATTGGTCATCCAATTAAAAAACAAAACAAGCCCAACCGTAAGTCTTTCCTCACTCGCAAGCTTGATTGGTAATCTTTGCAACAAACACAAAAAAAATCAAGTCTGACCGCAAGTCTTTCCTCACTCGCAAGCTCGATTGGTAATCTTCATAACAAACACAAAAGAAACCAAGTCTGACTGCAAGTCTTTCCTCACTCGCAAGCTCGATTGGTAATCTTTGTAACAAACACAAAAGAAACCAAGTCTGACCCTAAGTCACTCCTCGCTCTCTTTTCATCATAACAAGAGAACTACCAGCTATGCCGACGCTGCTGTTTTTATCTCTGTCCAGACTGGCTGAAATTTGCATGAGAGCATCTCTGCGTTCTACAAATTGCACCTTCACCCTCAGGAATGTTTCCTTACTTTGCATGCGAATCACGTTCTTGCCTGTTTTAGATTCCACGGTAAGTCATTCTTTTCGTTACACCCCTCCTGATCTCCTAATCACAAAGGTGGTAACTTGGTGGCAGTCGTTTTTGATGGGTGCTTCTTCGCAAGGGCAGAAAGGGGCACTCTGCTTTGGCTTCCTCATGGGGTGGATCGTCGGATTCTGCACTTTCCTTGTCAAACAGCAGACTTTCTGCTCCGCTTTCAGACACATTATCACTTTCAGATGTATTATCAGAGTCTTTTTCAGACACTGTAAAGCTGAAGCGTGGATACAAATCCTTCACGTGGCGGGGTATTCCGTCCACCAACAATGACTGTGGGCTGATCATTCCCGTCATCTGACCGCTGTTGAACTTCGTAGTACACTGACTGTGTGGCGCCTTGACCCACACGCAATCTCCGATCTGGTAAAAGCCGTGCTTGTGAGCTGAAGACGTCATTGGAGTGTCAAACCCTTTTACTCTTATTTCGCATCAGTGGATTCTGTTAGTGGGTGCAGTCTGTGGTGATTCATTGTCTTTGGGAGTGACATTATGCCAATAGACGGCTTCCTGGATGGGACAGTTCATTCTGACTGCAGTCCGTTTCACTGTATAGTGACACCGCTCCTCTATTCCGTTCCAAGCTGGAGCATATGGGCAACGAAACTGCAAGTTAATTTTACACTCATGCGCAAAAGCTCTGAATTCTCTGCTGCAGAAGGCCGGGTCATTATCTGTGTGTAGCTCGTGGGGTGGACCCCACTCGAAGAACACTGCCTCCAGCTGGCAAATCATGGTCGCCGAGTCCTATCTTGCCAACTGCTTTTAAATTGAGAAACGCGACGGGCCACAGTCTGTGAGCGTCAAAATATGACGGGCACCATAGTACGTGATATCCTTCCCTAGTCTCTGCCAGTTTTCACTTTTTACTTCCAGTTTTCCTTTTTGTCAGAGAATTAATGCTGGATCTATTGACTGGAATTTCTCACAACTCCGTATAGCGCTGACCTAATGGCTGTCTTTGTTATTGGCAGGCAGATTCCTGACAAAGTAGGTAGTACGCCGTACTCCTGGGTGCCCACTGTTCCTGTAAATGGTCAGGATTTGGTTCGTGTCAAGCTCATCAACTTGGTGGTTGAGCCCTCGGAAGTCCATTACTGGTTGTACTTTGGATTTATTTTGCTGTAATACAGCCATCAGGGGAATTAGCCCATTAGGAGGCCCCAGCTTTTCTTCTGGGTATGGCACAAGCCAGCCATTGCTCATCCACAAGTGAAGCTCCCGCTCGTAACCTTCCCAGATCTCCGCTGCCACCAGATGAGTGCACAGCCACAATTATGTCCTGGCTTTGATCTTTGGTCATCATCAATACCCTCTCTCTTGCTAGTAGCTCCCCCATAGTCTTAGCTTTAATATTTGGTGACTGTTGGAGTTCGATAGAGATAGTATTAGGGAACCCAGTGATGAAGGCTAGTTTGGTGAGTTTTTCCATCTCCACTCCCTCGAATTTGGCCAATCCAATCAGTTGTCTGATTTTGTTTACGAAGACATCCACACGTTCACCGGCCCACCTAACCATGGTCAGTTTTCTATACACTGCAAACTCATTATCAGTGAAGGCCTCTTTCAGCTGGGATTTGATCTGCTCTATATCTCTCTGACTAGTCAGCTCCATCTCCATGTAAAGGGGCAAGGTGCCCCCTCTAGGTATAACGGTAGCAAGCTAGCCACATCATCCACCATCTGAAGCCTCGCTACCAGCCTAACTTTTTTCAGCCACGCCATCACATCACCCTTGCTGGAAAAGGGTTTTATGACGTTACTGCTAATACAAACCTTCACCATAATTGCCAAAATAGCTTGATGTAAAAAAAAAATAAAATTTTTTTAAGGTTCGCTTCCTTTTTGTCACAAGCAGAAATCTCAGATGCACCAGAAGAGTCTGTCTGTCTCTTTCACTGGCAAGTTCAATTGGTCATCCAATTAAAAAACAAAACAAGCCCAACCGTAAGTCTTTCCTCACTCGCAAGCTTGATTGGTAATCTTTGCAACAAACACAAAAAAAATCAAGTCTGACCGCAAGTCTTTCCTCACTCGCAAGCTCGATTGGTAATCTTCATAACAAACACAAAAGAAACCAAGTCTGACTGCAAGTCTTTCCTCACTCGCAAGCTCGATTGGTAATCTTTGTAACAAACACAAAAGAAACCAAGTCTGACCCTAAGTCACTCCTCGCTCTCTTTTCATCATAACAAGAGAACTACTAGCTATGCCGACGCTGCTGTTTTTATCTCTGTCCAGACTGGCTGAAATTTGCATGAGAGCATCTCTGCATTCTACAAATTGCACCTTCACCCTCAGGAATGTTTCCTTACTTCGCATGTGAAACACGTTCTTGCCCATTTTGGATTCTGCGGTAAGTCATTCTTTTCGTTACACTGTTATGCTATATGTGGCTCTTTAATGTAAATCAAATGCATCTTTATGTGATTTGATTTCACCAATTGTATCTAATTGTTAATTCTTAGAGCAAACAGAGTATTTCTTTTCTATGCAGAGTGGTGAAACAGTTGCTTTGAAAAAAGTTCGTCTCAAGAAGCCTGAAGATGGAATTCCCAGCACTGCCCTTAGGTAATTTTGTCAAGACTTTTACAATTTAACACTGTCTCCCATTGCATTCTACAATTTTCTTGATGCTACTTAGAATTTTTACATGGTTTTATTCATTTATTTTTTGAATATAGTTAAAATATATTCAATACACTAAAAACTATACAAATTATTATTACTGGAAATTGTTTGGACACTTAAACTTCTTCATATTATTGATATTTGCATTATGTTTTGGCTAATCCCTTCTTTACCCTTCATCCAAAATGGAGATGGAAGACATTTTTCTTTTTTTCTCTTACTTGATAAGGAGCCACATAACACTTATCATAAAAAGACTTTTAATATCTTCTGACATTTTTTTCTCATAAAAATAATTGATTTTATTTATAAAAATATTTTATGAACTTTTTTTTAGTATATTTAAAAAATGTCAGTTTAGAAATAGTCAATATTCTTTACAATATTTTCTTTTTTATTTTGACTAAAAGACCACTCATTTTTTATATTATCACTAGTTGAAGTTTCTGTCAGAGGTTAAGACTTCAACTAAAGTCACATCCAGATTAACAAATATCAAAAGTCCCTTCCATTTATTTTATTCTTTTAAACAGATTACCTTATAATCTTTGTTGTTCACTAAAAATTAACACCAATCGGGTGCAAATACTAATTGTTACCATAAAAGATAAATCCTCGTGGTGTCCTCGTGGTGTAATGGTTAAAGCGATGAACTGCGGAATCGTAGTACGTGAGTTCGTACTCCAGTCGCACTATTACGTTCACTTTCGGGCAAATACCCTTGGGAAAGGTATGAACCCCCTTATTCTCCCTCCAGCTATGGGTAAATAGTAGGACGGACTAGGTTCTTCAGCCTTGGTGAGGCAACTAGTCTAGGAGAAGGAAAACTCTGAATTCAAACCTGTTAAACTCCGCTTAAAAATTGACCTTGTGTCTTATCCTGCCCAAGCGGAGGGGTTGGTAAATAGTACCATAAAAGATAAATCTAAAAAAAATAGAAAAAAATTTATAAAACAGATAAGAAAATCTTTGGACTGATCTCCACTCCTAAATATTTGCCAATCTGAATCATTATAAATTGATCAATTAGATTTTTTATATTATCTTATGAAGTTGATATTGTTCTGTAAAAGATTTTATATAATCTTGTAGAGAAATATTCCTTTATAAGTGACTTGTTAAAGATTTTCTGATTTAAACATTTTTATTTTAAAAAATCTAGATGTAAATAATTATTTTCATATGACAAATGATTTTTTTTTTCTTTTGAAGTTCAGAAATTTAAATTCCGTAAATTTTCCTTCTAAGTTGACTAAATCCAACTCATTTGCAATATGGAAATATCACTTACCATTTAAAAAAGTTACAGATTTTAAATTCCTTTTTTGCTTCCAGGGAAATCAAAGCCTTACAACAGATTGAAAATAACCCATATGTGAGTTGATTTACTTTAAATTTTAAATTCTATCAATTTGGAAGTTGCAGAAAAATCAAAATCAGTTACGAAGATAAGAAAGTCTTTGGACTGATCCCCACCCCTAAATATTTGCCAATCAGAATGGCCATAAATCTTTCTTTCTTCTTTGATATTCATTTTCATATTCTAATTGATTGGCTGCTATGAAAATGTGCTTTTTCTACAGTATAAAAACAGATTTCTCATTGGTTGTTTTGTGGCAATGTGTATCCTGGACTTTGGATAAACAGAAAAATTAATAGTTTACACTTTCATATTATGTCAATAATAAGCTATATTTATTGGATCTATATCTCATTATTGGTGATATTAGTTCTTCCATTAGAAGTAAGCAATGTTTTATCAGTCTTGTATTAAATAAATAGTCAGGCTATGAGGCACTGTAAAAAGAAAAGTTTTTGCTTGATGTTTTTTTTATTCATGTTTAACACTCTTAATCATCAATCCCACATTCTAGTATCCAGCAGCACATAGACTTTCTGCTGATGAATGTTTTGGGGAGAAACAGTTGTCAGGTATTTTATTAACAAACTTTTTTTTTTATGAATGTTTCATCAACAGACATTTCATTAAACAGTTTCTTTGACAATAACTTTATTATTATTTTATTCAGGGAAAATTAAGGAGAATAATTAACAAATTATATCACGTATTAGTGCAGTAATCATGCTTCATCAATTATTCCTCTAAAAAACAATCTTGAAATTATTTCAGGATAGAATTTAACAATTGTCTCATTTAATTGTAGCTTTTTAGAATATTATAGGATGTGTTTATATTGCTAACTTATTTTGATAATCAGATAAATATGATGGACAATAACAGTGTTTCTAAAATGCTTGCTTGCTGTAGAATACACCAAGTGCATCTCTGCTGAGGAGTAAGACTCATCCAACGAGTGTCCTGTTATGACACTAAACAATCTGATGGTGAGGCTCTAGTAAAGCTGGAGCTTTGGGGAATGTGGAGTATCCCTTCACTAACATCGCTTCCTGGTTCATTCTGACCCTGAGTGGTAGCACCTGATAGGGTCCTATCTATGGGTCAAATAGAACTCTTTGACATTTAAACTGAGTGCAAACAAATCACTTATGCTTATGCTAATCATTTAAATGTGTGTAAAGAATTGACTTATGTTTGATTAAATTGTTACTGATATATAGCAATACTTGGAACCATTTAACTTTGTTGACATGCTAAACTGAATTGTTTGAAATAGAACTGTTTAATCATTTAATTGTGTGTTAACAAATGACTGATATTTAATTGAATTGTTATTGTTAAATAGCAATACTTGAAAACATTTAACTGCATGCAACAAATGATTAATAGTAAATAGAATTATTTATGTTAGATAGAAATAAGTGAAATCATTTAACTGTTTGCAAAAAAATGAGCTCGGGTTTGTTTAACAATGTTAACCATAAAAGGTTTTTAGAAATCATATATTTAATATATATGTACAAAGACGATTTGGTATTAAATAACCTACAATGGTTAACATGCCATCAAACCAAACCAAACCAAACCAAACTAAAATGCTTGCAACAAAAAATTGATAATTAATTTTTAAAAAATTTACTGATAAAAGTCATTTTATCAGGGATACAAATGTTAGCAAAATGTTGTGGCGTCAAAAATTTCATACAATTTTTATTTAATTTGTGTCCTAAACTCAGATTTAAATGATTTGTTTTGTCAGTTGTTTATCTAAAATAGGATTGTAGAACAAATAAAATTGTTATTCATTCTTTAAAAGATTCTACACACAATGCAGTGGAAATGAAATCATACTTAGATTAAATCTGAATTATTAGTGGCTTTTTTTTTAGTTTTAGATTTACAGTCAGAACATATTCATTAGATGGTTTGATTAGTACCCTGCATTTGATGGTCTTATTAGTACTGTGCATTTGATGGTCTTATTAGTACTGTGCATTTGATGGTTTGATTAGTACCATGCATTTGATGGTATGATTAGTACCCTTTATTTGATGGTTTGATTAGTATCATTAACAATGTTGTGTGAAAAGAAAAGTTGTAAATAAATGTTTGAAACTTAAAATGAAAAGAAATGTGTTGACATTCAAAAATTCTTTGAGAAACTTTTTCAGGATATTCTGTCATTTTCCCAAGGACATTTATTACCAAAAACAAAAGACACCACAAATGCAAAAATCTATTGACCAATCAGATGCTTTTAAACGACATATAAAATGACAACATTGATTCTAAAATAGAGAATAGTCAATTTCATAAAATACAAGGACATTTTCCCTTTAGAACAAAATGGATGCAGAAAAGATTCATATGGCTGTAAAGATCAGCTCCTCATAAACAAGATGATTATGGAGAATTGTCAATCCAAACAGTAAAATCTAAGTATGGCTTCTATTGACACTTCATGAATAGATTCTAAAAGTTTTAAACATTTAAAAGATATCTCCAGTTATAATAATATTCCTAAAATGCAATACGGAAAGGGAGCAATCCTAACCTCAAAATGATATTATGAAAAAGGCATTCTTGTAAATAATAATCTGAACATTAACAATGGAATCTTTGAAGGAAACTCGCTTTCTCCTTTTGAGTATGGCTCTAATACTTCTCTCCATAGAACTTAAAAACATTATCTACAACTACTACTACTAAAAAAATAAACCACCTATTCTATATGGACGTTTTAAAGTTATATGCAAAAACTGGTGATGATTTAGAAGATCTACTAAGCACTGTAAATAGATTTAGTGATGACGTAGGGATGGAATTTGGTTTGGAAAAATTTGCAAATGTCTCATTTAAGAAAAGCATACTAATAAAATCTAAGAACATCACTTTAGATATAAATGTGAAAATTACAGAGAACTCAATAAAACCTATAAATATTTTGGAATTAATGAAGCAAATCATATCAATCATACTATGAATAAAAAAAGGAATTCTATAGGAAAATATGAGCCAAATTAAAAACAGAATTGAATGCAAAAAATAAAGTCATACCAATTAATACCCTGGAAATATCAGTAATAACATAGTTTTAATGTAATAAACACTCCACATTTGCTGAAATTAAAAAGATAGATATTAAAGTTAGGAAACAGAATGCATCACCCCAGTGCTGATATAGAACATCTCTACAGGAAGAGAGAAAATAATGGAAGAGATTAATCCAACTAGAATTAATCTACAAAGCAACCACTATAGGATTTAAGAAATACTTACACACTTGCCGCAGATGTGACGGTCGAGAATTTGAATCTGATAATACAGTAATGACTTACCTTATTGCTGCCATAAAAGAGCTTATCTTTGTTTGGTGTGTGGAGCTTTAATGTAAGGAGAAACCAAGTACGCGCTGGAAACACAATATTCATGCATATTGACCATGTGTGACCAGCATACTTTTGCGATAACACCCCTAGCCGTCTGACTCCCGACTATCCCAAAGTCGTTAAACAAAGCTTCTCATGGCCAGTGATTCATCTAGTGGTTTTTTCTTCTCATTTCCAACTAGAGATATCACACATTTCTTTACAGTCACATAAAATACAACCAAGAGGGTGGAAGAAAGAATAAACAAACAAACACGGACTTGGGTCAGCTCCAAGCGCAAGAAAGGGAGTTTTGTGACACTCTGCATTCTCTGTGCATCTGTAGACTATTGCAGGCATGTATTTTGGGCGAAACTTCTCCAAAAGCCACTAGGAATGCCAACTGTCTTTCCTCACTGCCTTCTTCTGCTGACCATCCTTCCCCTGGACTGCTATCTAACGCCAACTGGTCTCTTCTGCTCTCCCTTGTCGACTGCTTCTCTGTGTCTTCTCTGAGACCTTCCTTTCCTCCTCTACTTCCGGTCTTGTGGGAGATCTCGTCTGCAGTCCTTTGTATGGGTTTTGCACCAAAGTAGACAAAGATTTTCTGACTAGCGCACACACACCCAACACAACGAATGGCCATATAGTGTCACACTTTACCAACTATAAAAGAAGGGTGTAGTGAGGGTTGTCACAATACTTTTGCACTTGAGGGATAGAGAGTACTATCGAAGACGGTGTCGTCAGTGAATATCAGTGAATAATACAGAAGATTATTGGATATGGTGTCGCTCAGAGGAGGGTTCAGCAAGTAACTGAGTTCCAGTCACGGATTACCTCTCTCTCTCTCTCTCTCTCTCTTTGGTGTTGCTCTGTTGGTTTTTTGGTTTTTTCTCTTTTCATTCTTAAACACTACAATAAATTAGATGCTGCTGTTAATAAACACACACAAGAAGCAAAGAAAAAAAATTCAGTTACTGAAAAAAGTAATAAATTAGTTAATTAATTCAACTTCACACACAAAAAGAAATAGACATAAAAGATCAAACAATCGAAGCTTCAAAAAGATAATGAAAGAAGTAAAACTACAAAGACTAAATCAATTAAAAAATATCTGAGAACAAAAACCCCTACAAGGACAATAGGCACAAAGAATTAGAAATGTTGATATAGATATATATGATAAAGACTAAATGATGAAAAGTGCTGGACTGAAGGGGTTAATAATAGCTGCATGGGTCCAGAGCCTACCTATGAGAAACTATCAAGCAAACATTATAAAAAATTGGTCAAGCCCAATATGTAGATGGTGCAAATAAAAAAAACTGAATCAATTGACTACTTTGTGTCTGGTTACTCAATCCTCATGCCACAATATAAAGAAAGGCAAGATAAAATAGGACATTACATTCATTGGAAAGTATATAAATACTATGGAATATTAGATTATGAAAAATAGTATAAACACCAACAGAATCAAAAGGTGCTACTATTCTCTAGGACTTTCCTATCCAAGCTGATTGAAAAATAAAAAGCAACAGACCAGACATCATGGTTCAGAACTATAAAAGAAAAACATGCTTTCTAATTGATATGACAGCATCAACAGATTATAACTTATCAGTCAAAGAATAGAATCAAATAAGTAAATACAAAGACCTGGAAGTACTAATTGAGAAAATGTAGTACCTTAATGTAGTATTTTAAGTACCTTAAAATTACCGCTGTCGGAAGGCTTAGTTTGATTAAGAAAGGGATTGATAAACACATTAACAAGATACTTGGCAGTCTCATCCGAGATGAAATACAAAAAAATTGCACTTTGTGGAACTGATCATCTCCTTCGGAGGTACAATCAATGTAACTGAAAAATATCACCCAAAATAAGCAGCAAAAAACAAGAATGAATATAATCACTACCTTCCCTCTGGCTAGGTCTTGGGTAAACACTTGGTGAAGGATTGTAATAAAATTGAAAATTAGATTATGATAATAATAATTTTTAATGATACTTCATATGAAAATAAAGAATTTAGAGAAATTCTTGTGATATTGTGAGATATTGCTGGAGGTTTTAGGGTTATTGGTAATGATGTTTCAGTCTTGAAATCATGTCTGATTCCAAGACAGCATCTGATGAAGGTTAGAATCCACTTTCTACAAAGACTTTTTTGTTGCAAGGACATTCTCACTTACATACACATGCATGCTCGCCCTGTCAGCTGGGGCTGTAGAATACGCTGACTGCACCTCTGCAGAGGGGTAAAACCCCCCCAACGAGGCTACCTGTTGGCCATGGGTGGCGACCCGTGATGCTTAAGGACGGGATCCTGGTGGTTGAGCAGTACTTGGCCTGAAAATCGAGTGGTCAAGTCTCTTGCAACACACCACTTTGGCCCTTACTGGGCTAGACGGGCGGTCGGAGAGGCCCGATCCGATCAATCGGCTGGTCATGACAGTACTCTCTTAGATTTTTTTTTTTTTTTTTTTTTTTTAAATCTAAATGAGGACGATGGCTGTAGGGTCAATCATGCTGTGGAAAGACTCGTAGTCCTTTCTGTCCCTGGGGAAGTAGTTATCTTGGGAACGAAAACCCAGGGACAAAAAATTAATTCGTCTATCACCAGCATGAGTATATTGAACATGTAGCCCTGGTGTTGCTAGGCGAATGGGTTTCCCCCTAGGCACATCCCCATATGGGGCTCCGAGGTGGGTGGGGAGCATGTTCAATGAAACTCATCCAACACTTTTATGGCTTCTGTTAAAACAAAAACCCAAGCAAAAAGACCCCATATTGAATGTGATTCAGACAATGATGAGCCATATCCAAGGTTCATCATTCTAGAATCAAAAGAAAAACTACCGCTAACAAAAATGTCCCCCTTCATCATAGAAAAAAGTATTTCAGCTCTAATATCACCCAAAACCGTAAAAAACTTGAAAAATGGAACCATCCTTATAGAGATGACAGGAAAAAAACAAGCTGAAATAATATTAAAGCAAAAAAAAATCCACAACATAGACATAAAAGCTTACCCCCATGAGAGATTAAACACCTCTAAAGGGGTGATAAGAAATGGAGAGCTATCATTATGCTCAATAATGGAAATTAAAAATGAACTAAAAAAACAAAATGTAATAGACGTCAAAAGGATAACAATCAAAAAACAAAATGAAATAATTGAAACCAATACCTACATTCTAACCTTCAATAACCCAAAACCCCCTTTAGAAATAAAAATAGGCTATACAGTGGTTAAAGTTGAGACATATATCCCAAATCCCAGAAGATGTCATAACTGCCAGAAATATGGACACTTGAAGCAGCACTGCACAAGAAAACAAGTGTGTCAAATGTGGAGAGCAGGAACCAAACCACATAGAGGAATCCTGCAAAAACAGCCTAAACTGTAACAATTGCAAAGGGAATCATAGAGCGGACTCAAAGTACTGCAAAATCTGGGAAAGGGAAAAGGAAATTATCAAAATGAAAATCACCAAAAACATTACCTTTCCTGAAGCAAGAAGACTCATAGAAAATCCCTTTAACAAATTAACTTTCTCTCAGGTAACCAGGACTCCCTCAAACCAAGTAGAAAACGAAGCAAAAACACAAATAAAAACAATAAAAATAGAAGAATTAACAAATTTAATAAATGACCTACATGAACTAATCAAAACCCTTAAAGCTATTATACCTAATGTACAACTAACTCCAACTGACAAATCAAAAAACATCCCTTCAACCTCTAGCCAAAAAAATGAAACGCTAATGATCAAAAACAGATATCGATCAACCTCAAGAACCAGAGAAAAAGAAGAAAAACAAAAACCTACTCAACACACCCCTACAAAAACCAAAAATAAATCCAGAAACATAGAAAGTATGGAAACCGAAATGGACTCTACACCTAAAATTGAAAATACGAAAATTAAATAATACACCCGAAACCCAAGACACACACTGCATAAATAGTTATGGCCAAATACCAAAATACCCACAAGATAATCCAATGGAACTGTCGTGGCTACAAGGCAAATTACAATGAACTCCAGCTGTTAATAACTGAACAAAATCCTACCATTATATGTCTCCAAGAAACATTAAAAAAAAGCAATGATAAAACAAACATGAAAAATTATGAGCAATACGACTACATGCATGACACGGGACTAAGAGCTTTGGGTGGTGTATCAATCCTAATAAGGAAAAACATCCCCCAAAGCAAAATCAACATCAGCACCCCCCTACAAGCTGTAGCAATTTCAGCAACTTTACACAAAACCACCACCATCTGCTCTATATACATTCCACCTCAAGACCCTATAAACGAAGAACAGCTAAATAACTTAATAAATCAACTCCCTAAACCATATATATTGATGGGAGATTTCAATAGCCACAACATTTTGTGGGGAAGCAGGACAACGAACAAAAGAGGTCAGACCCTTGAAAAAATCATTAATAACAACAACCTATGTCTCCACAATCGGAAAGCTCAAACCCACCTAAGCTCATCCTCAGGTACATTCTCTGCTATAGATCTAACACTCAGCGATCCAGCCACCTTTATAGAATATAACATGAAGATTCCTGTGGCAGTGACCACTTTCCAATCATAATAGAAAATACTAAACCAGGAAAATCAGACCCACAAACAGTCTCAAAAAACCCACGATGGAACTTCAAAAAAGCAAACTGGCAAGCCTACAAAAAACTATGCCTTGACACCCTAATCCCAGAAACAAATACAAACCAAGAAGAACCTATAATACATTTCACAAACACCCTAATTAATATAGCAAACAAAACCATACCTAAAACTACAACATCCCCTAAACATAACAATCCATGGTTTACGGAGGAGTGCAAAACTATGATCAGAGAACGCCAAAGAATCCTCAGGAAATTTAAAACCAACCCTTCATCAGAAAATCTAGACAAATATAGACAACAAAGAGCTAAAACTAGACGCACAATTAAAGAAGCTAAAAGGTCCTCCTGGAGAAACTTCACTGCAAAAATAAACTCAAATACTAATCCCAAAACAATTTGGAACTTTGTAAAAAAAATATCAAATAAAACTGTCCACACTCCTATAAACCATCTCTCCCTAGGAAGCACAAAAGCTTTGAGTGAAAAACAAATAGCTAATCTGATGGCAGAAAACTTTGCCCAAGCATCATCTACGAAAAAATATTCCAACAAATTCAACTCCATCAGAATCAAAGAAGAAAAGAACAAAATAAAGTTCACCTCTGACAATACTAAATGCTACAACCAACTTTTCACCCTAGATGAACTCCAAAATTCATTATCCAAATCCAATAACTCAGCTGCTGGTCCAGATGAAATCCACTACACATTTCTTAAAGAATTACCTCCAATTTCCCAGAAATATCTCCTAAACATATATAACAATATCTGGATCTCAGGCAATATCCCTACTTTATGGAAGCAAGCTACAATCATCCCCATCCTCAAAAAACAAAAAGACCCAACAAATCCCACCAGCTATAGGCCCATAGCCCTAACTAGTTGTGCATGCAAAACTTTAGAAAGAATGATAAACCAAAGACTAATATGGTTTCTCGAATCAAATAAACTGCTCTCAAACCTACAAGCAGGCTTCAGAACAAAAAGAAGCACAATGGACCAGGTGGTTCATATAGAAACCCTAATCAGAGAAACATGCATAAAAAAGGAACACCTGGTGGCAGTCTTTTTTGATCTTGAAAAGGCCTATGACACAATGTGGCCATATGGAATTCTCAAAGACCTTAAAAACTTTGGGTTACAAGGTAGACTTCCCATCTTCATCCAAAATTTTCTTGAAGACCGATCTTTCAGGACACTGATTGGCAGCACATACTCTGATTCGAAGCCACAAGAGGTGGGAGTTCCTCAGGGCAGTTTTTTATCAGTATCCCTATTTATAATAAAAATAAACAGCATAATATCCTGCCTCCCTCCAGAAATCAAAGGGTCATTATATGTAGATGACTTCCTCATCTGCTATAATTCCAAAAACATGACAACCATAGAAAGGAAAATACAACAATGCATAAATAAAATCCAAAAATGGACCACAGAAAATGGATTTACAATTTCAAATAGTAAAACAAAATGTGTACACTTCTGTCAAATCCACAAGATGCACAACCACCCTAAACTTACATTAAATAACACTGAAATACCCATAACAGATGAAACAATACACCACCAAGGACTTCGCCTCACTTTAGGGGCCTTTAATACTTCCCCAAAGGAAAGTCTATACATAGAAGCAAACGAACCCCCTCTCTATTTAAGAAGACAAAAATTAGCACTACAGTACTACATCAAACTCATCTCCTGTCCACAAAATCCTGCTTATGACTACACCGGCAAAACGAAATATGAAAACCTGTATCAAAATAACCCCCAAAAAATCAGACCTTTTAGCTTAAGAATAAGTGACCTCCTCAACAAAATCAAAATCAACACTAAAATAGTACACCATACCATACTCTCCAAAACGGCACCATGGACCATAAGGCAACCAACTATAAACTTAGAACTGGCTAAGTTACCCAAATCAAAAACACACCCCATCACTTATCAAGAGAAACTCATAAAAATACAAAATAAGTTCCCAGATCACTATCACATCTATACAGACGGATCCAAACAAGGAAAAAAAGTAGGTTGTGCTGCTATTTCTCAAAAAAAAGAAACCCTAAAACGCCTACCTAATGAAGCTTCAATTTACAGTGCAGAAACCACAGCCATTGATCTAGCTATGAATATCATAGCAAATCATAAAGCTTCCAAATTTAACATATACACAGACTCCAAATCAGTCCTACTAGCACTACAGAACAGAGATACATCATCCCCCTTGATTACAAAGCTCCTAAACAAACTAAACACCCTCTCTAAAAATAATAACATCATATTCACCTGGATACCAAGTCACATTGGCATCCAAGGAAATGAAAAAGCAGACAAAGCCGCAAAAAAAGCTCTTCTTCTTGTGCAAATCAAAAATCCCATATACAGATCTAAAACCAACCATAAAGAAATTTATATCAGACAAATGGCAGAAATCATGGGACAATCAGACCCAAAACAAACTCCATGAAATACAAGAAGCTATCGGAGAGTGGCCAACAGGCTACAGAAGTATCAGAAGAGAAGAAGTAATACTTGCTAGATTGCGTATTAGGCACACCCACATTACTCATTCACACCTGTTAAAAGGGGTAGGTGCCCCAGTGTGCCCATCATGCAAAGTACAACTCACAACCAAACATATCCTTCTAAATTGTAACAACCTTAAACATATCCGTACTAAGTACTATCAAGCAAGAAACCTGAGGGACATCTTTAAGAATACAAACCCTGAAAACATTTTTAATTTTCTAAAAGAAAGCAACTTTTTCAGCAAGATTTAACCAAACATCTCAATAGAACCGCTACTTTAATGACTGAAATTCAAAATAACCTTTTTGGCATTAAATGACCCACAGGGGTTGATATGCCGTTAAACAAAACTCAAACTCAAACACATGCATGCAAAGAACCTTTCTCTATGGTTGAAACATTTTATCCATTTCTTCTTGGAAATAAATTTCCATTTTGTAATTGTTGTCAACTTTTATTTGTGTTATCAGGACCATGTTGTTCATACGCCTTTTCTATTTTACCTTCGTTCGTTTTTTTGCCTTTCTTAAGAGGCGAACGAATGAATTTTGCTCACTCTCTCTATAATGAAAACCAAACGAATCCAACTAGAATATTCTTAACTCTGCAACAAGTCTTACACACTATGATTTATTGCTGTTACAATGCGAAACAACAAACATTTTATTTCTTTAGAATGAGCTCTATCTGATACAGCAGAAAATAAGAAACCACAGCTGATTTGAAACGTTCACAATACAACAAACTAATACGCTTATTGTCACTGTATTCGCTAGCATCTCAACTTGGCTCAAAACTTTTCGCTACAAAGACTTCTTGATACTTTAAAACTTTTTATACATATTGACTGTTGTAGAATAAAACAGAACTCAGAACAACAGTAAATTTACTAAGCTTTATTAAACAGAACAGAATATAGCTGCAAAAATAATAATACTAGAAGTCGGTTAAATAAAAATTTTGGGCTAGTCCATTCTTGCCCAGGGAGTGTGTAGGATACTACTACATTGACTTTATTTGGTATCTTGTAGAATACACCAACTGCACCTCTGTAGAGGGGTAACCCCACCCAACAAGTGTCCTGGATATGACACTAAACAATCTGATGGTGAGGTTCCAATGATGCTGAGGCTTCAGGGAGTGTGGAGCACCTGTTCATTGCCATCACTCCCAGTTCCACTCTGGCCTGGAGTGGTAGCACCTGATAGGATCCTATCTATGGGTCAAATAGAACTAATCTGCATACTTGTGCTGAACTGAATTACTTGAAATGGAACTGTTTTGATATTTAAACTGTGTACTTATGCTGAACTGAATTGTTTGATGGAGAACTGTTTTTGACATTGAAACTCTACTTACGCTAAACTGTTTTTGACATAGAAACTGTACTTACACTAAACTGAATTGTTTGAATTGGAACTATTTGACTAGACTGAATGGTTTGGAATAGAAATGTTTTTGACAATTAAACTGTGTACTCATACTGAACTGAATTGTTTGAAATAGAACTGATTATTCGTATAAAAATGGATTTGGCATTAAATAACCTACAAATGTTGATATACCATAAAATCTAAACAACCAACCAACCATTTATTTGGTATCAATATGCTGATAATTACTTCTTCTTGTCTGAAGGCTGATTTTTCAACAACTGCTAAGAAACAGCAGAATTATATATACCAACACATTTAGGTTTTATTGCTGTCAGCATTAATAATCCCCAGTAAGTCTGTAGACAAAATTTCATAAAAAAACATTTAAATTAAAAGTTTCTGAATATTTGTCATGTATATTGTGTGCATAGATAGAAAGTGTTAATAAATAATGTATTCTTCTCCTTTTTTCCAGGTGGTGAGACTTTTGGATGTGTTTCCTCATGGAGCTGGTTTTGTACTTGTATTTGATTTCATGCTCTCAGATCTTTGGGAAGTAGTACACAATTCGGAACAGCCACTCACAGAAGCCCAGATTAAATCATATCTGCTGATGTTACTTAAAGGGGTAGCCTTTTGTCATAAAAACAATATCATGCACAGAGTAAGTAATGTAATTCCTTTTTAATATATTTAGTTTAATAATTCTTGTGGGAATTATCAGTTATAAGAGACTTGGTAAATTATTCCCATTCTTTTATAATCTAAAATATAAGAATTTGGTAATTGTTCTTGTCTGAGTGACCAATGGAAAGATTTTTTTTTTCTTTGCTGAGAAATGAATATCTTTTAAATTTAAATACATGGTATTAGCTGTTTTGATAAAATTCATGGGGACGTTTTGTGCTTTCATCACATAATGTTAAATATGTTAAATATTATATTTTAAAATAGGTAGGTCCACCTAGAGATTTGTATTTTTTTAATTTATTCATTTTGTTCGTATATACGTGTATGTTTCCAGCTTGTTGCTTTTGTCAGAGAACATATATGGCATAAGGCTTTGTTAATGGGGTACTCAATGAGATTTGAACTCGCTTGTGTTTGCAGTTTGAATGATTTTCAGTTGGTTATGGTTATGGGTTTATATAGAGGGGTCTTCGTCTTTTTTCTTAGAATGTGTTTACCTTAGTCTGCTTTACCCTTCATTGATATTTGATATGCTTTTGTTGTTGTTGTTGTGTGTGTGTTAGAGTGGTTTTGGATTTCACTAACAGTTATTGTGTATCAGTGTGTGTCTTGGAGATTTTTTTGTGTATGTGTGGTAGTGTGGTTTGAAATTTACTGGTAACTTTTTTCCTAATAGTTTTTGTCAGTGTATATATATACACACACATATCTATGTATGTTTGTGTGTATATATATATATATATATATATATATATATATATATATATATATATATGTTTCCAGTTTGATGCTTTCATCAGAGAACATGTCTGGCACAAGGTCTAGTTAATGGAATATTCAATGAGACTTGAATTTACTCATGTTTGTTGTTTGAATGCTTTTTACTTACTTATTGTTTTTTTTAAATGAATGCTGATCTTTCATTTTTCTTAGAGTGTGTTTCTCTTAACCTACTTTATCCCTCATATGCTTTTGATATTTCATATGTTTGGAGTGGTTTCCGATTTCACATAGTTATTATTTCTGTGTGTGTGTGTGTGTGTGAGTGTGTTTCTTGAGATTTTTTTTTTGTGTGTGTGTGTATATATATATATATATATATATATATATATATGTATGTTTATTTCCATTTGTGTGTGTGTACGATTCATGTTATATTCAACTTTAGTTTAAATTTATCTATAAAATTCTTTACCCTTATTTGAGGAGTGGGTAGTTGTTGGTTTGATATATTGGCATTATTTTAAATTTACCTTGACTACATTGGTATAGGTATTTTGAAACATTTAATTTTCTATTTTCTTCTATTTTGATATTACTCTTGTGTAGTGATGTCCTTGTATTAAATATTATATATATATATAGAGAGGCTGAGCAAAAGTCTCTTCATTTTTAAATGAATCACAATTTTATTTGAAAAAATCAAATAAAAATAAATATAATAACATAACAGTTTATAAAAAAAATTATTAAAATGACATTATTTCAAAATCTGAGCTGCTTGACAAAATTCATTTATGTTAATGACTTCAATTTCTTAAATTATTTTTTGTTTTAATTCATCTAATTTATTTGGCCTGTATGTATGAAATATTCTTTAATGTTCACCAAAGAACATTTTTCTTGAGGAGAAAAGTCAGGAAATATATATTCTCAAATTACTGGTTAACTGTATTGTTAAAAGATGTGTTAGCTTATAAGTAGAGCTAAATACCATCAAAGCTTTTAATGGTTCCATGACTTGAAGTTTTCAAAAGATGAAATGATGCATTCCTTATTATTAACCAACAAATCCAACCAAACAA
This sequence comes from Sepioteuthis lessoniana, assembly GCA_963585895.1. Lineage (NCBI taxonomy): Eukaryota > Metazoa > Mollusca > Cephalopoda > Myopsida > Loliginidae > Sepioteuthis > Sepioteuthis lessoniana. Next base: position 1,048,116 of record OY757926.1, on the reverse strand, counting down.
TATTGTTTAAATCCCAATGGCAAAATTCCAGAGGCTTCCTTTTTGTTTTTAAAAGTTTATTTTTAAGGGAAATTTTGTATGGCTACAAATTACATGCATTGAGGATTTGATGTCTACAACTCTTAAAACTGTTACTCAACTCTACTAATTAAACTGAAACTCCTCCATCAAGAACATTTGTAGTTTGCCAGACTTTTTTTTCTTCTTTTAGTGAAGCTTGACTTGTCTGTAAAATATCATGTGATTTTGTTTTATCAACCTTTTTTAATAAATTCAATATTGCAGTCTTTAAGAATAGATCTTTGTGTAAATTATACAATGTATATGTTTTATTTTCTCCATTTTCATAGAATGATTTTACTATTACTTGTGTTTTGTCTAAATCCACGCCAAAAAATACTAATGGAAACGGTAAACCTCATTTGTATAGCTAAAAGATGATTTTTCTTTATCTTTTTTGTCATTGGTTGCAGTTTAATTCTTTTAAATATCAACTGCCATTTGGCACACCCTGTATTAGAGTTTGGTGGTTTGGCAATTCATGTTTTGGTATCGGTTTTTGTTTTTTCCTTGATATTAGTTTTCGATTTGGTTTTTCGGTTTTTAATTTAGTATTTTTGCTTTCTATGTAGGCCATTTGTTTTCTTGTATAATGATAGCATTTCCAGTTGATATCTGATTTCGTTTGAGATTGACAAATTTGCGACTTAGTCCATTCAACTTGCAATTTCTTGTGTATTTCTGGTCCAATCCTTAAAATATTTATATGGCTGGAAAGAAAATAAAATAATCTCAAACATTAGGGTGAAACTGGCAACTATTTTTTATTTTTATTCGCTATTTTGTTGTTAACTTAATTTTGCCACAAAAAGTATTTTTTGAAAACTGAAACCAATGGATTTCAAACATCATGTTGTGTTTCCCTTTTTTTCTATTTGAAAGCATTCGATGATATGAAAGATTTCCAAGTGTCATTTCTTGAGTATTTCCTTTTTTTTTTCTTCTTCATTTCTTTTATAAACAAATAAATTTCATTTTTATTTCTTAAAACTAGCCAATTAAATGTTTTTATCATTTTTGTTCAATCTTTTTCTCTTTTCCTGAACTCCCTTAAAACCTCAACATACTAATCCTAATCCTAACCCTTTGGCCAATCAACTCTGGTGTATTGACTTCCTTACTCCTCCCACACCTCTCATCATCCCTCTCATATTCCCTTATGCCACTCAAAAACTGATGCTCGATTCATGCAAGATGGTCCAAAAGCAGACTGAAATAGATATTGATAAAATTTGATTTTATTAAAATCTGAAAGTCTTTTTCAACAGTGTTTCCTTTGATACGGTCACTCAGTAGTGATAGCACTAAACTGAAAAATTTCAGTTTTGTAAAAAGAATTTCAATACTGTTTCACAGTGTAAAGATGAAATTGAAAAAAGTTCTTTTTTGAGTTAAATTGCCCATCTCTACCCTGTATATTTGTATGTTTATTTCATTATTGTTCAACTGAAAAATAATTGTTTTAGGAAACAGGTTTAAGCTTTGAAAATTATTCCAAAATAAGCTGTTTTAAAAAGGTGTAGAGGTCTCCCATTAAAGTTGTATCTTTTTAGTCTTAATCATTGTTGTTTGGAAAATTTAGTTGTACACTTCATGTTAGAGATGCTTTTTTGTGAAGGAATTCTGGTGGCAGAAATATTGTTTCATCTTAAATATGAATATAAAAACTGTTGTGATTTGCAAGGTTAGCATTAGTCAGTAGCTAATCAAGCTTCCTCGTTATTCTCAGTGAGGGACTTATATAGGCTCTCTCTTACACTCATGCAAATTAGGCAGATTAATTTGCCAGTATCACTACATCTCCCTGAACTGTATGAGTCTTATGCCCCTAATAAGTCTTGAACTTCTAATGATTGTTTCATTTTTGGGATTCTTGGCTCTCCTTGTCTCTCTCTCTCTCTCCCATTGCCTGGATCAAAAAAATTACACAACATGGGCAGGCAGCTGATTTGAATGAGATTTGATCTCCTCTCTAGGAAGATCAAGCGTCAATTGATCAAGGGATTGACTGGGTGACACAAATTTATCTTTTAACTCCAAGGAACCTTCAAAGTACCCTGAAGTTTTTATGACTGACCTTAGCAGAGTAGTCAACTGCTCTTTTGTAAAGTTGGCTTTCCAATGCGTTCCCAGAAATTCCTTGGCAAGCGTTACCTCACTGCTGGTATTCATTTGCATATCCAAATTGAAGTTGTTGATTTAAACCTTTAGTATAATGTCTTTTTTCTTCTGTTCAATTTTTTCTACATTCTTGTTTTTATTTTTAACTGAAAATATTTCCATTTTGGGTTTCATTTTCTTCAACTCTTTCAACATTTTTCTTTTTGAAGTTGCATATTGCTTGAAAATGGTTGTTTTTTTTTTTAAGCAATTTGTACAAGTTTTCCCAAATGCTGGGCATTTTTTCCTTTTTATTTCATGTTCACATCCACAATACAAACATTTTTTAAAATCTTTTTTTAACATGTAAGTATCAACGAATATTTGTTCGCTGTGTTGACATTTATCACAGTTGTATTTCTGTATTAATTCTTGTTGCTGTATAAAGTCAATGCAGCTATTTAAAGACATATTTCCTATTTGCTGTTGTTCCATTATTTTATATCGGTGTGATGCATTGTACATATCTTCAGTTAACCTTAATTAGATTAAGTCCTCTTCAATTGTCTGTTCTTGTCCAAGTTTTTCAATCTTTTTCAAAGATATTTTATGATTTGTTTGTCAATTTCTTGTTTCATTGACATGAACTTCATTCTTTCTACCACAACCAACCTTTTCTTGGGTCTCATATTTCTTCTTATAATCGGACTTATTTTTCAAAAGTCAGGACTTCCAGGTTTGTGGGATATGTCATGGTGGAGACTTTCATTATTGCCTCGCATCTGTCATAGTATGAGTTATTCCCCCTAGGTGCACCCCCAGAAAATAAAGATAATAATAGGTACTTCCGTCCCCCCAGTTTAGAATAATAAATGACATAGCCAACATGGCTACTCACACATTGTATCCTGACTTGTTTCTATTTTATTCCTAATGTATTGACTATCATTGAGCCATAATATTACATGGGACGTGCCCATGGTGTAATGGTTATCGTCATACGAAATGGACACGGCAACACGAGTTCAAATCCTGGCTGAGACTGATTGCATTTCACATAGCACTAATACCCTTGGGAAAGGTATGAATCCAATTATTCTCCCTCCAGCTATGAATAAATAGTAGGACAGACTGGGTTCTTCAGCCTTGGTGAGGCAACTAGTCTAGGAGAAGGAAAACTCTGAATTCAAACCTGTTAAACTCCGCTTAAAAATTGACCCTGTGTCATATCCTGCCAGAGTTGAGGGGTTGGTAAATATGATTGAGCCATAATATTACATGGTGGCAGCAATGGGATTAACAAAAAAGCCCACAAACATAGCACGGGGATGAAAACTATAAATAAGAAAAAAAACGTTTCCAAAAAAAAGGTCAGTCTCCATTTTTTGGAACGCATGTGGGAAACACATAATGCCATATTGGGGAAAAAAAAAAGAGTAACAAGGAATCACTGAAACTACGGAATAGAAGTCTGAAGTAAGTATGCCTAATTTATTTATTTACTTCATTGCCTGATATTTAAAGCAAGATAATGAATACAAATGCATGTGAACCAGTCATGTATTGGGACTTGGAGAATCTAGTCTATTCATTCAGATTTTTCAAGTAGTGAAGTAAACTGTATTTCTCTGTTAAAAACATCCCAGTTGAGAAACAGGTTGACCACATTCTGCTGTTTGTTGGCGAGGAAGGACTCAGAAGATACAATGCTTGGACATTCGAGAACAATTTCAACCAAGCAAACCCAGAAATTATTTGGTGGAAATTTGATGAGCGACTTGAACCTCAAGTTAATTTCCGTATTGCATGATTTTATCTGTGTGAATATAAGCAGAAGAACACAGAAAATATTGACGATTTTGTTGCTAGGTACAAATTACTGGCCAAAAATGCAAATTTAGAGACAACCAGGAAACTGAAGAACGGCTTATAGAACAGATTATTACCGGTACGAGACACCCTGAATTACAGAAGCTTTTACTATCCAAAGGCATAGAGCTGACACTTCAAGAGGCTTTAAATAGTGGTCGAATACATGAAGTGTCTCTTAATCATATGAAGCAAATAGCTGAAATTCAGAGAGGAGATAGTCAGGAGATAAACACAATAAAACAGAGTCACTGTAAACGATGTGGAAACACACACGGCTATCAGAAAGGAAAATGTGCAACAATTGAATTTGTGCGATGAACTTAGATACAAGAGAGCCCAGTAGGTTATACGGAGAGTTCAAACAGTTGATGTTTGATGCAGTTCAGCAGCAAAGAGACAATCGGACTGAAATCTTCACAGAACTGCAAATAAGGCTTCCTGATAGACCAGGCACCCACACGTTAAAGGCAAAGGTGGACACAGGTGCAGAAGGCAATACGCTTCCCCTACGAACCTTCCGTAGGATGTTTCCAGACAAGGTAGATGACCTAGGACAGCCGATCCCAGGTTCTACAAAAAAGGAGCTCACAATACTAACTGCATACAACGGCTCAAGCATAATGCAGCATGGTTCAGTGTGCATACAAAGGTAAATGGACCACACTTAAATTTTTCGTTGTGACAGCAGAGGAACCCGCAATAATAGGACTACCCTCATTCAGAAACCTGGAGCTAATAAGCATCCACTGCACAATTGGAGAAGAAAAAGGTCCAATTAACTCTATTGTCGAGTTAACAAACTCATACCCAAATCAGTTCGACTGCATAGGACACTTCAAAAGTGACTATCACATAATCCTAAAGCCCAATCATCACCCAGTGATCCATGCACCCAGGAAATGTCCCATACATCTGAGGGATGAGATTGAAGAGGAATTGAAGACCATGGAATCCTAAGGCATTATTAGAAAAGTTAGCGAACCGACTGAATGGGTTAGCAGCATAGTGTACATTTGAAAGAAGAATGGAAAATTTCACCTATGTCTAGACCCAAAGGATCTGAACTGAGCAATCATGAGATGGCATTATAAGACTTCCACAAATAGAGGAGCTGGCACACAAGCTGTCAGGTGCTCAACACTTCTCAAAATTAGATGCCAAAAATGGATATTGGTCCATACCACTTGACGAAGAATCACAACTATTGACGACTTTTCACTCACCATTTGGGTGATTCTGTTTTCGTAGAATGCCATTTGGTCTGGTGATGTCCCAGGATGTCTTCTTGCAGAGAATGGACATGATACTGGAGAAATGTCCTGGTACAATCGGACTGATTGATGATGTCATTGTCTATGAGAGACGAAAGAAGAGCACGATCGCAACCTGCACAATCTAATGAGAATAGCACAAACCAAAGGGTTGTGCTTTAACAGCGAAAAATGCACAATAGATAAAAAAACAAATACATTTTTTTTTGGTGCTATCTACAATAAGAGAGTTATAATACCAGATCCAAGCAAGGTGGAAGCAATAAAGCAACTGCCCAGCCCTACCAACATCACTGATTTGCAAAAGCACTTATGGAAATGGAACAAAGATATGCAAACATAGAGCGAGAGCTTCTAGCGGTCGATTTTTGGCTGTGAATGATTCAGGACATACTTATATGGATGTAAATTCCAAGTGGAAAGCGATCACAAGCCATTAGAAATGATCAGCCTAAAGAATTTAATTGCAGCTCCACCTCATTTGCAACGTATGTTGCTACGCCTACAAGAATATGACCTGAGCATCATCTATTGTCCAGGCAAAGAGATGACCCTGGCAGATGGATTCTCCTGGTTACCAAACAAGAAAACCAAAGAAGAGATAAACCTCAATGTAAGAGTGGATTTTGTTCAATTTTTCACAGAAAAGTTGACACAAATATATCAGGCAACAAAAGCTGACCCCATACTTTGTGAACTTAGGGAAGCCATCCTGCAAGGCTGGGTCAACACATTCAGAGAAATCAGCAAAAACTTGCAGCCATACTGGTCATATCGAGACAAGCTGGCCATTGAAAATGATATCCTAATGAAGAGTGGATGCATAATTATACCTAAGGTGATGCAGCCTGAAATATTACAAAAAATCCATAATGGTCATCAAGGAATGGAAAAATGTAAGTTGTGAGCCAAAATCTGCGTTTTTTGGAACAACATTAATCAGGATATCAACAAAATTGTGCAAGGATGTGTTATCAAGAACAACAGAAAGCCCAATGTGCAGAATCCTTAAAACTGCACAAAATTTCAGTGAGACCATGGCAAATAGTAGCCACGGATTTGTTTCAGTTTGGCAGATCACATTACATGCTGGTGGTTGACTACTATTCAAAATATCCCCTTGTGAGAAAATTGAAGGACTTCAGCAGCCAAGACATAATCAACCTCACCAAGCAGATCTTTGGAGAACAGGGAATCCCGGAGAGATTGATCAGTGACAACGGTCCTCACTATAGTTCTACCTGGTTCCAGCAATTTTCAAGGGAATGGGGATTTGAACACTATACATCATCTCTTAGATACCCTCAATCAAATGGTCTAGTAGAGCGCTGCGTACAAGCCATAAAATCTGCTATGCAAAAGGCTGCCTCAAGTAACCGCAACTTAGATATGGTGTTGCTATGCTTATGGTCCACTCCTATCTACCATGTAATTCTATCACCTGGCGAACTTCTGTACAACCAAAAACTTGTGGGGAACTTACCAGTAAAGGGTCCCAACAATGCAAGCCAAAAAGAAAAAATAGCAACCTGCCTGTAAGGCAATCATACCAAAAGTCTCAACATGACCAGCACATCAGAGACCTCCCAAACATACTAGAAGGGCAACGTGTTCGAGTATATAATCCAGATTCAAGTAAATGGTCCCTGGCAGTTGTTACACAGAGATGTGTTGAACCCAGATCCTATATAGTGCAGACTTCATCCGGAAAGTCGCTTTGCAGAAACCGCAAGCATCTGAGGGAAGTTAAGTCCGCTTTAACGCTGAATCCAGAGGCATCTGCATCCACACCCGCGATATCCCCAGAATCCAATGGAGAATCAGCAGTGGGTACAACCATAAACCACTCACCCATGGAACAAACTAGCACTGCCACAACCAAGGACAGACCTGTTCCAGATACACCCTACAAGACACCCTACACTCATCATGGAGCTCAAAACACATCCAGATCCGGTTGTGTAATAAGACCACCTAGAAAGTTCAATTATGATGAGAACAGTTCCTAATTGAACCATCAGGCTACGGCCATACATATGTCGTGGTTCTTTGAAGTATTAATTATTTTTGTTGTTTTGGGAAAAAGAGGGATATCATAGTATGAGTTATTCCCCCTAGATTCACCCTCAGAAAATAAAGATAGTAATAGGTACTTCAGTCTCCTCAGTTTAGAATAATAAATGACATAGCCAACATGGTTACTCACACATCGTATCCTAACTTGTTTCTATTTTATTCCTAATGTACTGACTATCATAGAGCCATAATATTACAGCATCCAGCTGTTGCTAAAAGAGATCCGTGATCTCATTTTCTCCTCTCTTTAGCTTGTCATCTTTCAGCTTTTTAGTTCTTGTGCTCGCAGCAAAACATCATAGGCACATATCGACAAAATCCATATCCTCAAGAGACAATTGGTATCCTATCGGCGACACCATTGTTGTAATGTGCAAGGTTAGCACTAGAGTCAGTCGCTAATCAAGCTTCCCAGTTATTCTCAGTGAGAGACTTATATTGGCTCTCTCTCTTACACTTATTCAAATTAGGCAGATTAATTTGCTAGTATCACTACAAAAACAATTATATACAATTAACAACAAGATATTTTACTGCATGAGCAAACTAAATAGAAAGCTAAATGCATAATGATATGAGATACAAAAAAAGGAATGAAGGTGTGTATGTAGAAATGTTATTGTATATATGTGTGTGTGTGTGAAGTTTCTAGGAGATTTGGAAGTTTGTGAGAGACTTACATATTTGAGAAGAATTTCATAGTTGTTGGTTGTGTGGAGTTATTAAACATGCCTCCAGGTATATAAGTTAGTTATAGCATTTTCAACTGAGTAAACTTTAAACTTCATGTCACGATGAGCACAACACTATATAGTGTTGTGTTCAGTGTGACATGAAATTTGAAGTTGGGGATGAAAAGTCCCAGAAGATTGGACAGGCCTTGTCTTTTGACCATTCTGCAAGGAAAAAGAAAATCAGTCTTTACATGTTTTTCTTTCATACTAGGCACTGTTGCTTTGACACTGCCACCTAGTGGTCATTAACAGAAATTATTTGACTAACAAGAGAGGTAATCTCAAAAAAAGCTATCCAAGACTGAGGAATCTTCAAAATCTCTGTCAATTGTTATGGTTCCCTTTAGTGCTATAAAATTTTTACCCATGATTAGAAATCATGAAAACTACTATGAAAATTTTCATCTTTTATAAATATTTCTTCACTTTTTTTATGCATTGACATTTATTCTATTTACATTTTTGCAGCTAACATATTTTGGAACAAGAAATTTAATTTTACTTTTGCATTGTTTTATTCCTCCTCCTCCTCCTACTACTACATCATCATCATCATTTCTGTTGATTCTTGTTTCTTTTAGCTAAAGTATTTTTAAAGAGAATTTCAAATTTGAATCCCCTCAACTGTTTTTTTTTCATATTTGATACTCAACTCTTTGTACAATGTTTATTGTCTTGACTGCTATTTTTGTTTGATGGTTCATGCTGTGGAATCAGAATGTTTCTTGCCAGGAAGAATAACCAACAATCTATTTTCATACATACCTTATTTCATTATTTCTTCTATATATTTTTTTTCATCATACAACATGTGAAAGCATGTGCGATACCCTGTCCTCATTAGCCACCAACCAGTTTCAGTAGCTCAAGGCGGTACTGCCACTCCTGGCGCTACCAAGCAGCTTTTGCCACTGGACAGGGTATTAAGAGAATTATATATATATATATATATATATATATATATATATATGCCAGATCAATTAAGAGCAGAGACTACATTGGATGTTAATCTTCATTTTTAGTGTGCAGTTTGTGATTTAAAAAAAACAAACAAAAAAAAAATGCGTTTACTTTTGGCAGTTGATGTTATTACATGTTTACAGTAACCATTTCTTACGTAATCACATGGGAATGGTGGTTCCGCATGTATTTCCTTAATGCTGAAAACTTCTCGCTTTCGACCAAATCCAACTTGATGCATATGGCGCCATGGTCTGAAGACGATTTGAGGCAACTTTCAAACTGCGGCCAGTGATTCCTATTTTTGAAAGAAACGAAATGACTGAGTGTCCTAGAAAACCACGACAACCAACCTCAATAGGAATCATATGGCATATCCAACCCTTTTCCATGTAATCGCCACACAGTGTCTCATAGCATTTTTCTTCCGCTCGTGTGCTTCCTCCTGGTTTTCTTTACGGGGGACAGTCAATTCTATGAGAAGGACACTCTTCTTTGAATCGGACCATGCTACAATGTCCGGCCACTTTTCTGTTTGAATAATGTGAACTGGAAATTGTAGAGATGTCTTGAAATCCGTTGAAACTTTCCAGTCACTAGCTGCGTTCAGTAGCTTCATATTAGGATTTTTTTGTTTCCTCACAGGACATTCACCTTCCTTGAGAAACTGAATTATGGGTTCCTTGGCTGTTATAGATTGCTGGTTTGCTGTCTCACATTGTGCTCTTAACAACTCTATTATCACTTCTAACACCTTGTTATGTCGCCATGTGTACATCTGAAGTGAGTGTGGACATGCAGATAAGACGTGGTGCAAAGTACCGTGATCACTTTTATGCGACAAGCACAGGTCCGAATTGGTATATCCTAATAATTTTAGGTTGGTCGCATATGGTAAGAGATCATAAGTAGAGCGAAGAAGGAATGATATCGCCAGTGGTTCCATTGCAATTAAGAATTTCTCTGATAATTTAATTGGTTCGATATCATTCCATTTTGTCCAAGCACATTGTTTGGCCTGAGTAACAGCACTTGCTTTTCTTTGCTCTTCCTCAAACATCCTGATTTCTTCGCTCACCATGTCTCTTTTTCCTTTTGGGCCCACTTTGGAGAATACCTTTTTGCTTGTGCTACCTTGCCCAGCTTGATTGGTTTGAGTGATGCCTATGATGTCTTTGATTCGTAGGCTGCATTCTGCCTTCTGATTTTATTTCTGGATACGCCTTCCGAATGATCTCGTCGGCTGAGTCCTTAATCATCATGTGAAGGCGTACTTTCCCAATTTTGAATTCTTCTACCAGTGAGGATATTGGGAGCTGTAGGTTTCCAGAATTGGTATATAAACCCACTTTCGAAAAACAAGGAGGAACTCCGAGCCACTTACGCAGGTATTTGTTGCTATACAGTTGAATCCGTTCAACACGAGATATCGCAATCTCATACATCTGTAAGGGTCATAAAAGACGGGGTGGCAGACCATGTTGGTAACACCAAGCCTTCATCTTTCCGGGTAAACAAGTTTTATCAATTGATTTAAGCCCCTTCAAAGCTACTTCCTGGACCTCTGTACCCCTATGATGATCAGTCAGTGGGATTGAATAAAGATGTCTGAGACTATATAATACCCATGTACATTGGGGAATGGTTCAATGGATGAAAAAATTATTATGCGTGTGCTATTTGACATCACAGAACCAACTGAATATTCAAACTATTTTACCAGTGTCGTCTGATCCCATTACTTTTTAACCCAATCATAACCATTGATTCAAATTCCTTCCTTCACACCGAGTGACAATCTGTGCTATCTTTCGACCAACTTAATGATTGACTCATTTAAATCACCTACATTAAACGTCAGTGATAAACCTCACTAATCCATTATGTAAGATGTATTCTAAAAATGAACTGATTTAATTCTTCATGCTATCAGACTTTGTGATAGTTGAGATAAACATGTAATAAAAAAAATACTATTAACACTATAAATTTTCATTCAGTCAATCTGAATCTAAAAAGAAAGATACAGGCTGCGATTTCTGTTTAAATTTTTTTCTAAATCTTCAAAGCATATCGTATTTTTAAAATTTTCTCTAAAATTGAAATAGCCGTTAATTTGAAAAAAAAAAAATACTCTGATTAAAAAAATTTGTTTAGATTTTTTTTCTAACTCTTTTAAGTCCTGTTTTTATTACTTCCTAAAATGAATTTTCAGGTTAGAAAAGTTCACCAGCAAGAATTGTGTAACAGGGGAGATAACTTACTTGAAAACTTGTTTTACTTTTTCAGTTTTACTGTGCAGAGAGCAATGAGCAAACTTTAAAATTTTATTTGTTTTTGTGGTTAAGCAAAACGACCCAGCATTTTTACAGGTGTGAGGTAGCATCATTCGCCCAGTCTTCAGTCTCATTAGTGGTTGCAAGTGTTATCACCTTCTAGTGTTTAATTTTGCATCATATAGTGTTTTTTTAATCCATATTTTATTATTTTTAAAGTCCATTATGATCACAAGCAGACAGAAAAAGTGTCAACTGTTTTTATATTATCTTTTATCTAAAATTTTTTCTTTTTACAATGGGGACATTGAAATGTAACAACATATGTATTGAAACATCTATATATCTTTTTTGATGTTGCAGGTTTTACAAGTATTGTATTTTTCAGAAATTTTTTTCCATCATGATTTGATTTTGCTGTTTACTTTTCTTTTGTGAATTTTTATTTTGTGTCAAAGATTAAATATAAAACTTTTGTTTTCCTGTTCACTACTTTAATTTGTAGATGTTTATTTTATTTTATTTATTCATTTGTTTATTTTAGGACCTGAAACCTGCGAATTTGTTGATTAGTTCAAGCGGACATTTAAAAATTGCAGATTTTGGGTTGGCAAGAGTTTATCAAAGTGTTGGAGATGGTCAGTATAGCCACCAAGTAGCCACGAGGTAAGCAACCTCAAGCTAAATGCATATTTGACTTAGTTTTATTATATCTATTGAACAAGGTATCAACAATGTAAGTTCACCATTTTGCAAAGATCAAAATGATGAATCCCTTATTTGCTCCTTACTCATTTAAATCAATTTGATTCTCAATTCTTTAAAATGATTCTAAGATTTTTTAAAACTTTTTGTACCTAACAAATTGTTTTGGGTCCATTTATCATTATTTAATATCTGCAGTTAAAAAAAGAAAAGAAAAGCCAAATTTCCATAGAAAAATTTAAATAGTTTGTAAGACTTATGACAAGATCATTTCATCAGATAAAATCTGTTGTCACTAAATTTTTTTATCTGTTCACCTGAAACCAATTTATATGAAATTAACTTCTTAGAACTGGAGTGATTTGAAACCGCACAGATTGGTTGGCAGGCTAGTGCCATGTCCATATGGACATTTATGAATATGCTAAAATAGTTTTTAATTTCTATGAGGTGTTGATGTTAAAAATCTTTAGTTAAATGTTGCTACATTATTATTTGAATGAGTTATTAAAAAATTTCTTTTTTAATCTGAAAATTCATTTTAGGAAGTACTTAAGAGTAAAAAAAAATCAGAACAAATTTTTTAAATTAGATTATTTTTTTTCAAATTAACTGCTATTTCAATTTTAGAGAAAATTTTTTAAAAATGATATGCTTTGAAAATTTAGAAAAAAAATTAAAACAGAAATCTCAGCCTGTATTTTTCTTTTTAGATGCAGGATGAAAATTTATTGAATGATATTACAAATTCATTTTTCTCAAAATTATCTAGTTTTGAGATTTCAGTAAGATATTGAGATATTTGTTGCATCTTAAGTTTAATATTTTTTTTTAAAACAAAATTTTTTAGACAATAGAAAGTAGATTTAGAAAAATAATAAATTTCTGAATAAAATATTGTACAGAACTTCACTTTTCAAAATAAGATTATTAATTGTTACTGCATCACTAAATGTTTGTTCCTTTTTGCAAACATTTCTTTGGATTATCTTCTTTTTAAGCTGCAGAAAATTCAGATTATCAATTTTATGAGTTCAGTTAATAATGCACAAAAAAAACAACAAATGTTGACTTTGATTCTGATGTGTCAGACTAAAATTCTCTTTGAAAAATACAACTTCCTTCCTTCTACATGACTAAGCATATGCAAAATAAGAAATAAAACATTGTGCAATCATGAATGTGTGTGTGTGTGGGGGGGTGTATGTGTGTGTATATAGTAGTCTAATCTGTGGTTGTTGAAAGTAATTTGAAATTTCTACTCTCAGTTGGTCAGGTGCGTGCACTATCCCAGTTTTCCTTTCCTTCCTTTTTTCTCTCTTTTGCTTTCTCTTTCCTCAAATTTTTGATTAGTTCCCAATGTATGTTCTCAACTGAACTATTTATTGTCGCAGCTTTCCAACATCTGGCTACCTGAATCAAAAACTGTATGAGCAACATAGTCAGGCAACCATATAATCGAACCTCGCTTTTATGCCATGCTCAAGTTGCGTTTTTTGCATTTGGGAGGACGCAGGTTCAATTCAAGCAGGCAAGACAAAGTCTACTCCTCTTTCTTAGAGAATACGGTAATTCTCCGTCATATGACTCCTGTTCTCTATCATACTAACAAGGGACAAAAATCAAGGGCCAATTTTATTGACCTCTCCACCTCTTAAAACTTAATCAAATTACTAAAAAAAAATGTTCAAAATCTGAATCTCTTATTTGTCAAAAGTTTTTGAGGTGAAGCTTGATAATTTTTATCATTTAGACTATTTGGACTGTTGTCTTCATCTTAATTGTTATATTCAGAATGTTTCGGCAAATGCATCCTTTAGCCTTCTTCAGGTGTTTCTTGTCAAACTCAAGAGCCTTTATGAAATCTTGAACCCTTTATTAAATTTAATTCCGTTAACCATAACTAGGTACTGTTATATTTTGACCTTCGACCCGGACCAAAAATACTATTCCAAGGTGATACACCGGAAGGAAGTGACACATTCCAATGGCCAGTAATCGAAAGAGATCGCGTGGGCGGATTAAGGCTTATGATATGGGACAAGGTAAAGGTCCCATTGTGCCACTACATTGATGCACTGGAAGAGAGTAACCTCTGAACTGCATGACAGTTATTTCCGCTTGATGACAATTAAACATTCGATTTCAAAGATCCAGTGGGCGATCGTGTGGGCGTTGAATTATTATATAATTGAGTTGAGTTGGGTGCCAAAGCAGTTGCCAGCAGACTTCCAGAGAGTTAGAGACCAGATGTGGTAGAGAAAGCCACACCAGGCCGAGGGGGTCCTCGGAAACCCCCGATGGATTTAGGGGTCCAGAGAAGATGCTGATAAGATGCCATAAAGAAAGCCAGCATCCAGCAGAGTGAGCCCTAGGCCTCCGGTTGAACATCAAGAGAACAAGAAAGACACAACGTGACGGTCATAACAATGGGGTCAAAATATGAAGTTTATGTTCGGTCTCCAGCACCCTCTCACATGCAAACCTTGAACAACCCTTTCGAACCCTTGCAATAAAGAGAGGTGAATATTTTTCTAAAGAAGTCTTCTTGCGTCTTCCTTCCTGCGTCTTTATCATGCGTCGTTTATTCATGCGTCTGTCTTTGATGTTGTGTCGTTGTGATGCTGAATGATGATGTAGATGACTATATAACAGTACAACTGTTAAGCTATAAAGTATTAAGTATTCTATGAAAGCTCCTGAGTTTACAAAGAAATGCCTCGAGAAGATCAAAGGATGCATTGTTGTGAATATAACAATGAAGATGAAGATAATAGTCTGAATACTCTAAATGATAAAAAAATATGAATCTCTGTTGTTCCTTGTTTAATAATCTGAGAATATTTGGCTAAAAAAATTAGTAACAAAAAACTTTGTAGTTAGGGTTAATTTCAAATCTCAGCCAGAGTTAAAGAATAAATAGTATATCTATAAAAATAATTTTATGAGTAAAATTTTACTCATAAAATTATTTTCAATTTTTAATTATTCAAATTTTATAAAATAATGTTTCTTATTGAATAGACAGCAGTGGAATTAGTTATGGAACTGATGAATATGTAATTTCTTATGAGTACTCTACTAATCTATATTAGAATATTCAGCAGCAAAAATAACACTTTGTAGTCAGATTTTTCTTAGCAGAATTGCATTAAAATTCTCTGCAATAATAAAACTATTTGCGATTTAATTTGCAACTAATAATTATAATGTGGGCATTGTTCTCATACATCCTCAAAATATTATAATTTCTTAAGGGAGATAACTATAAAATACTAATAATAGAGTACTCCCCCTTATTTATCTTACAATAGATTATGATATAAATTCTATGAATAGGATTTGACACAAGATTGAGCTTAATGATTATTGAAGTTAGACTTTAAGCAAGTTTAAATAAATCTTAGATTGATAAAGATTTTTCTTAATCCTTGTGTCTTTATTTCAGATGGTATAGAGCTCCCGAACTTCTGTATGGTGCAAGGAAATATGATGAAGGAGTGGATATTTGGTGAGTTAGAATCTAATGGTGTGTAATATTGGAGGATTAGGAACCAAATGGTTTGGGATTCAGTCCCAGACATAAATGAACATAAAGAATGAAGTGTTAGTTTAAGAAGAAAATGAATAAATTAAAAAGCCTGTCATTTATTTGATCTGTCCGCTCTACTGTAAATTCAAAAGCCTGTCATTTATTTGATCTTTCCCATCTACTGTAAATTCAAAAACCTGTCATTTATTTGATCTCTCCCATCTACTGTAAATTCAAAAACCTCTCATTTATTTGATCTCTCTCATCTACTGTAAATTCAAAAACCTGTCATTTATTTGATCTCTCCCATCTACTGTAAATTCAAAAACCTCTCATTTATTTGATCTCTCCCATCTACTGTAAATTCAAAAACCTCTCATTTATTTGATCTCTCCCATCTACTGTAAATTCAAAAACCTCTCATTTATTTGATCTCTCTCATCTACTGTAAATTCAAAAACCTGTCATTTATTTGATCTCTCCCATCTACTGTAAATTCAAAAACCTGTCATTTATTTGATCTCTCCCATCTACTGTAAATTCAAAAACCTCTCATTTATTTGATCTCTCTCATCTACTGTAAATTCAAAAACCTGTCATTTATTTGATCTCTCCCATCTACTGTAAATTCAAAAACCTGTCATTTATTTGATCTCTCCTATCTACTGTAAATTCAAAAACCTCTCATTTATTTGATCTCTCTCATCTACTGTAAATTAAAAAACCTGTCATTTATTTGATCTCTCCCATCTACTGTAAATTCAAAAACCTGTCATTTATTTGATCTCTCCCATCTACTGTAAATTCAAAAACCTCTCATTTATTTGATCTCTCCCATCTACTGTAAATTCAAAAACCTCTCATTTATTTGATCTCTCTCATCTACTGTAAATTCAAAAACCTCTCATTTATTTGATCTCTCTCATCTACTGTAAATTCAAAAACCTGTCATTTATTTGATCTCTCCCATCTACTGTAAATTCAAAAACCTGTCATTTATTTGATCTCTCCCATCTACTGTAAATTCAAAAACCTCTCATTTATTTGATCTCTCTCATCTACTGTAAATTCAAAAACCTGTCATTTATTTGATCTCTCCCATCTACTGTAAATTCAAAAACCTCTCATTTATTTGATCTCTCTCATCTACTGTAAATTCAAACACCTGTCATTTATTTGATCTCTCCCATCTACTGTAAATTCAAAAACCTGTCATTTATTTGATCTCTCCCATCTACTGTAAATTCAAACACCTGTCATTTATTTGATCTCTCCCATCTACTGTAAATTCAAAAACCTGTCATTTATTTGATCTCTCCCATCTACTGTAAATTCAAAAACCTGTCATTTATTTGATCTCTCCCATCTACTGTAAATTAAAAAACCTGTCATTTATTTGATCTCTCCCATCTACTGTAAATTAAGGAAAACCTCTAATTATGTTCAAGTATCATACAAGACAAGCAAATCTGAAATGAGCAAATTAAGATGAATAAGTCGAATTTTACAAGATATATATTGTTCACTTTTTTGAAAGTTCACTTTATGCCATTTTATAAAAGACTTAGAGTTGTTGAGGTTTTCCTCCCTATATTTGAAAATGATGTAAATAAAGAAGTGATTATTAGTATATTTATATTACTATTTTTAATTCCTAGTGGAAAAAAATGTTGCATAATCCCAAATACAAAAGAATAATGGAAATCGATTGTTCAAATAAAAATATTTATTAACATTTAATTATGAGCAAAGACACATTATATTAGATAAGGTTAGAAATACCAACTTGTAAATAAAACCTTGTAAACCATTTTGTTATTTTGTAAATTTAATATTTTTCATCTTTGTAGGGCTGTTGGTTGCATTTTTGGTGAACTCTTGAATAATTCTCCACTTTTTCCTGTAAGTAAAGTTTAATTTTAGTTTTCAAAAAATATACATAATAAATCCAGGTTTAATTCATTTGTTACATTTAATATTTGGATATTGAAATTAAATATCAAAATCATTATTAAGTTGACTACTATTTTTTATTCATCAAGAGAACTCTTCTTATTACAATATAGTAATAATAAGAGGAAATAGTTACATTTCTTTCAAGAATAAAAACTAAAATCATAAACAAATAACTAAGAAAATTCATAGTCATATTTCATCATCATCATCATGTCGTGCTGCTAGCACGATTATCCCTGACCATCTCTCGCCACTTCTCCCTATCATTCATCACCTCCGGCAGGTCTTCTGGGTTACATCCCGTGTCCTCACATAGCTGCTGTATGTAAGTTCGGGCTGGTCGTCCTGCTTTTGCTTGGCCATATGTGGGGATCCATAGGAGTACGTCATGGTTATCTTTCGATGGCTGTTTTTATTCTCATCTATAGCAGCCACTCTTATAAATGAGCAGCAGTAGTTCCCCGATCGAACTGACAATCCTGAGCGTTAAGCCGCAAGACTCACACGTTCAGGAAATGTTAGGCATTGCGCATTCAAATACCTTCACGTACATGATGCGCATTCCCATGTGTGCGTGGAAAAAATAAAATAAATAAATAAATAAAAATGAAATAAAAATAAATCCTTTTTACCTTAAGTTTTAACTTAGTTAAAGTCCACGACTGAGCGATATTTAATATCAATTAAATTAATAGTTTTGATTTTCCACTGTCAGTGAAGAATCTACTTTTATATAAAACACAATATGACTTGTATATATGTGTGAAGAAATGGTAGATTTTGGTGAATCTGCCAAGTTGATAAAAATAAGTGGAAAAGTGGATAAATCAAAGACTTACAACAGGTTTAGCATTAATATTTTGTTCTTTATTCAAGGAAGAACTTCATCAGACTAAACATTTCTTGCGTTTTTCTTCATTTTAGCAATTGAAGAAATAGATAGAATAATGGAGAATGTAAAAAGGTATAAAGGGAAGGAAAGGGTCTAAAGATGAGAGACGGATAAGGGAAGAAAAAAAGGAAGGAAATAGATATAAGTTTGAGTGATGGTAGTAGGGGTTATTTGGTTTTGGTTGTGACCATCTGGGTAGATAGTTGAAGCTAGGTGGCACCAAGTGTATCAGGTTTCATCAGAGATGTTTTTGTGGATAGACTATGATTTGGTCTGCATCCAGCTCATCCATGTGTATGGTGCCAATCAAGTCTGTTGCCCCTCCTCATCACATCGAACCATTGCTGTGGCACTCTTGTTAGTTGATTGGC
Organism: Sepioteuthis lessoniana; assembly: GCA_963585895.1. Lineage (NCBI taxonomy): Eukaryota > Metazoa > Mollusca > Cephalopoda > Myopsida > Loliginidae > Sepioteuthis > Sepioteuthis lessoniana. The sequence continues at coordinate 1,029,311 of OY757926.1, read as the reverse complement.
TATATTCAGGGTCAATGGTACCTACATCATGTCTACAGTGAGCTGATATTCCTCTATGAGATCCTTGGGAGCATTTCACTCACTGCCTTGGAATGCACTCATGCTCTCCCAGTCAGGGTGTTGGATACCCAGATGTACACGCACACAGAATTGGTCTTCATGTGTAACACCTTGCTTTGCCACTGAAGAGCTAAATTGATACCTTTCAATACGGTGTCCAGTGCGATCAGATTGATATGTTGGGCGTTGTTCTCTGGTTGCAGCCAGTAAGCATCCTCCAGTACTGTTTCGTGTCCCTCCAGAGCCACTCTGCTGACATTGACCCACACATTCAGCTCCTGGCTATCAATGCACCAATCCCCACGGGGCGGATCATCCCACTGTACAGAGCCTACGGTCTCAGACACCTTGCACTGGAGGAGGGCATCCCTTGTTTCATTGTCCCAGCCCTTCATGACTAAACTTTCTCTCCTCTTGAGTATTCTGCAAGTCACATAGAACCAACTAAACACTGAAAGGTGCCCAACAAGCCTCCCACACATAAGAGACTACTGTCTATTGTATGACGACACTGGGGACATTGGGAACCATGCTTCCTTGCCTCTATCGCAATTCACCTTGTTCTATTGTGATCATTAGTTCCAGCACTCGTACACCATCCTTAAACCATTCCGGATCTTTCCATTCCAGCCCAAACTGAGCCAGATGTTCTCTGATGCAGGCCGTTGAAATAGCTTGTAGAAATAAAAGTTCAATGCTCGTCAGCAGTTCCTTCTATCTCATATGTAGCTTCAAAGTTGCAAGTGGAAATGGATGTCAGGACTTCCTTTTTCAACTATCACAGAGGGCAACCACAGACACACAAGTTGTGTCTCTCTCATTTTCTTTGCTCGCTTGCTGCATCACCACGTTTGTCCAACTGTCAGCAAGAACGGTGACCACTAAGTCGTAGCTACTGTTGACGTTTCTGCTTTTATGCCGGTCCAGGCTGATCAAAATTTGCATGAGTGCAACTCTTGTCTCGTCTCTGGCAAGACACGCATTCTACAAATCGGGCCTCCAAGAACAGCCATGTTTCTTTCCTTACAGTACTTTACACATGAGACATGTTTGTGTTCGCTTTGGACTCTGTGGTAAGTCTCGTGACAGAGGTGGGAATACCATGGCATAAAAGACATGTTTTATTGTAATATACAATACTAGTATTTATATGCTGGAATATATTCAGTGTTAAATTGCAATAGTAATTTATATTAGCTGTCAATGTTGTGTTAATGTTATAATATGTATACATTATTGTAATATACCGTGGTATGTACATAAGGGATATAGTAAATATACTGTATTGAGGAATATATATATATAAATATATATAATTGTCAGATTAGACAAAACTAAAACTTTTTGGGTATAATGAGAAGAAATTTATTTATAAAGTTAAGGCTTTTCAATCCAAAGAAATGTGGAAGAGAGAGAGAGAGAGAGAGTATTATACTTTGGGGTTTTTTCTCTTCAAAATGAACCGGAAGTTTTGTGTTAAATACTCAAATCTCTTCTTTCTATGATGGTTGTTTGTTGTCTTGACTTCCACTTGTGTCCGATGGTCCATACTGTGGATTTGGAGAACATTTGTTGCCATGAGTGGTTCAGTGGATGGAAAAATTAAGCACATTCTTTATTACATGTATGTGTGCTAGTTGACATGAAGTTGGAGTGTCAATAATTTTGTTTCTGCAGTGCCAATCTGTCATCATTTTCAAAGTTGCTATGATCTTAAAACTGACTTTCTAGCAGCTCCAAAGGAATTAAATCCTTATTCAATTCATTTGGAGAACCTATGGATGACATATAAGAGATGCTACTAATGAGGATGTTTCCAGTTGTTTCAAGAAATGTAGACCCTTCCTTATGAGCTGATATCTCTTTAGCAGGGGCAGTTTTCTGAGAAAGGCATTCAATTGCCTTCTGTTGAGATGGCAAATGAAGGCATAGGATGGGTTTTGCCTTGATTGATTTTACTTTTGCTCATTGATGAATCATACTTGCTGTGATAAATCTGCCATATTAATAGCACAATAACAGGCTTTGCATTTGGGATGAGAAAAATCTCTTATGTCCAATAACATTGGTTGTAATGATAATATCTGAATAACATACAAAGCCTCAGAGAGTAGACGCTAACAGTGAGTAAAAGGACATTTGCAGTTTAGGACAACTCATTCTATTCTCTTCCAAATGATTTTATCTTTCACTTTTGAAGATTTGTACTTCATAGTTTGATTCACAACCACATTCTTTTCATGGAAGAATTGGTTCAACTGTTTCAATATGAAATCTTATTCATGATTCGTATTAGTGGAAGTAGGTACCCCAAAAATTGTAAACATAGAGCAGAAGTGTTGTATGATTGTTTCCGTTGTTTCGACAAGGTGAATGGAAACCTAAAATACTCATCAATGATCGTATGTATTTATTTCCTATATTTGATTGTACAGGACATTTGAAATTAAGGTTGAACTTTTTGGTTGTATGGCTTTTATAAGTATTCAAGGCTTGGATTTTTTAGAATCATGGTTGACAATAGAATATGGCAAATTCCTGTAATGCATCACATGCAGCATTCTAGCAATTCCAGTGTAGGACCTGAAGATCTTGTGTGCTTAATTTTGTGGTAGACAATCAATGACCGTGTATCAACTGATTACGAGCCAACTAAAGTGGCTGAAGCTGTAGAATATGCTGACTGCATCTCTGCAGACGGCTAAAACCCCACCAATGAGTGCCCTAGATATGACATTAAACCATTGGATCATGAAGCTCCACTCATGGAGTACTCCTTCATTGCTATTACTCCCAGGTCAACTGTCAGCTAGAGTAGTAGTACCTGTAAGGGTCCCATTTATGAGTCAAAAATTCTTAATCTTTTACTTGAAACCATTTAACTGTGTGCAAACAAATGATTAATATTAAATTGAATCATTAGTTTTTTACAGTAATGCTTGAAGCCATTTAACTTTGGCAAATTGAATTATTAGTGTTAGATAGCAATACTTGAAACCATTTAACTGTGCGAAAACAAATGAGATCTGGCTTGCTTAAACCTACAAACTATAACTTAGAGTTATATATAATATATGTAGAAACAGGATTTGGTATTAAATAACCATCAAGGGTTGATATGCCATTAAACTAAATGATCTAACCTAATCAGTTTGCTCGGATGGTAAAGAATATCAAATGAAAAACTGGAGAGTTCCACTCTTTATCTTTTCAGTTTTTCTTTTGTGAATAGTTTTAGGTTTAAACATACATGTGACTGATTTTTGGTCAATTAAAAGTTTGAAATGTCACCTGATCAAGTGGTTCCTTGATTTTCTTAATGCGTCAATTTTAGTGCCGAGTGTTGTCATTCTCATTTAAAAATAATTATAGCAAAGAAATTTACAGGACAACTACATTGTCTTAGAATGATGGTACAATCTGATGCACTTCCACTACTAGGAGAATAGAAGGATCTACTGCAATCATTGCCAAGTTAGCCAAGTCTCTTTTTTGGAATCTTGAATCCTTTAATGGCTAAGAAAGATAAAGAAAAACTGTTAATCTTTGCCATAGTATGTAATATGATAACTTGTCATGGTGTATATATTATCAAGAACAGGTAAATCCAGAAGTTTTAATTGTTTGTGATCTGGTGTCATAGTATCCTTTCTCACTATGCTAGTAGGAAAATGGTTTTTGGAGGAAATAAGCATTTATCATAGTCCAATATGATATTTGGACTTATTGACAACAAACATGGACCCTTTTAGGTTGTGGTCTGTATCCAAATTATTTGTAGAGGATTTGACGGACCATCAATTTTGGAAGATCAAATTTCACAGCCTTATCACAAATTTTGTACCGTTTGTCATCTTCAATCAAAGCTTAAAAACATTATCAACAAGATATGTTCACAAATTATATATATCTAATATATATGTATAAAGAGGATTTGGCATTGGATAACCTATAATGGTTGATATGCCATAAAATCCAACCAAATTAATCATTACTGATGTGGCCGAAACAATTACTAGTACACATATCACAAAAAACATTTTTAAAAATATGTCTATTAAATTTGTTTAATTAAACTTACTGTTTATTTAGAATCTTCTGATAAAAGTTTCTTCTATTGCAGGGTGAAAATGATATTGAACAATTGTGCTGTGTGTTGCGTGCTCTTGGTACCCCAACAGAAAGAACATGGCCAGTATGTTAATGATGTCAATATTTACATTTTATATCATTAAAGTTAATGATTGAAAAAAAAAATACAAAAATATTTTGGCTTATTTAAAGTAGGTTTTAGGTTATTTTCATTGTTATCAAAAATGACAAAAGTGCCCTTAAGTTGAGAAAATTAATTACTGTCTCATGGGGCAGTTGAAGTATGGGTGACTAAAAGTGTTTTTATGCATGTGGTAACTCGTGTTAAAATGCACTAATGGTAGCCAAAGGAGATTATTCTATTATTTTTTAATGATATTTCATACATGCTAATTATATATTTTCTGTACATAGGAAAAAAAATTACAGTTTCCTGTTAAAATACCTTCAGGTCATTGGACTGCATAAAGCTTAACACAATCCAATGAAAAGTTATTTAATGTTTCTGATATGATTACTTCTAATACAACAACTACTTCTAACATTTTTTTTTCCAATGTTCTCTTAAATTTTATAATTTTCAGATTCAAGACATAAAAATATCTCTACATCCCTAGTTGAAATTGCAAATAAAATTTCAACTGACTTAATTTTCCTGGTCACTAATAGAATTATGAATATTTTTGTGTCAAAAAGATTTTGGGGGATTTTATAAGATGAAACTGACCTAAAATTATTTCTATATACTGTTTTTTAATATCCTTTTATAAATAAATTCCCCAAAAAATTATTGAAATCAAGTAAATAGCAAATTTTTAAAAAGTATTTTTGCCTTAAAATGTTCACATATAAATTTTTATGCCATTTAGAACTTAGAACTTTTCAAAGATAAATATCTTCAATTCTATAGATACAAATAATTTCATTTAAGAATTTTCTTCTTAACAGCACAAAGATTATAATAATAAAATTAACTTTTATACAAGTTTAAAGAATTTCTTTTGTCACACTGATTTTTTGAAATGCCAGCCAATCATTAAAAAACAATATAGAAGACAAATTCTTTCTGATTATTAACAATGAGGATTTTTGATTTTATAGACTAAACTTGTTTTTTTTTTTTTTATAAATATCCCAATGAGAATCACATTATTCATGGCTTTAGAGATCTTTAAAGCAATAAAGTTTTCTCGCAGTAACTCAGATTCTTGCAACAGGAAATATTTGAAAATGAAAATTTTTAATGAAATAAATTCCTTCTCAAACTTAATAAATGTGGTGTGTGTGTGTGTCTATATATGAATATATCAATATATTTGCCAACAAAAATCTGAATGATAATCTATATAAAATTATTCACCAATATTATTTAAATTATCAGGGGATGACAGAATTACCAGATTATAAAAAGATCACATTTCCAGAGAATCCTCCAATTCCTTTTGAAGAACTTGTTCCAGATGCTTCTCTTCATGCACTTGATCTTTTGGAGAAGTTTCTGGTTTATCCATCCAAAGAAAGAATTGCCGCAAATGAGGTAAGCAGAGACAAGTTTTATAGGATTCTTCATTATTAGTCAAGTAACCTTATAAAAATTGGTAGAAACTATTTTTATGAATAAGAATTGCAAAGAGAACTTTTTTTATGGTATTATATATACATGCTGCTGCAAATAAAACAAGTGCATTGTGCCAGCAATATTTGACAATACCTCCAGACTTAGGTTTTCCATCACATTGTGGGAATCGCAGATGAAGATGCAGTCACAACTTTCCAGTAACTAAGCATCAATTCAATTGATACAAGATTTAAATTAACAGACAAAATTCGACTTTAAATGAGAAGAGAATTTTTATGGAAGTCAATGTAAAATATTTCAATAATGAATCATTAATTTAATTAGAATTATATGACAAGATCATTTGAAAATTGAGATAATGTTCTCCACAATTCAAGACATTTATAAAAGCTTTCAAGATTAACAATTCAAATCATGCAGATAGAATAATGGTTTTTGGTTGAGAAAATGGAATCAGCAGTGAGTTTTTAAATTCTGGCTGAGATTGCATTTCCTTTGCACTTAAAATTCTTGGAAAAAGCAGACGTCCATTTCTCTCCCCTGCTATGAATTCAATAACTGGGTTGATTGGACTTTCTAGTTATGGGGGTGGCCAACTAATCTAGAAGGAAAACTTTATTTCATTTATATCAACTATTTTTGTTTCCTTTTTGTGTCTTTGCTTTTTAAAATTTCAATATTTTCTTTTTAATATAATTTTTGATAGTTAATGAACTAATATCATCTGTTAAATAACTCCTGTCTACATCAATTCATTGCTACTTGCATTCATTTCAGGAGCTATGAGAATGCCTGCTATAGTGCAGCAAGTTTGTTTTGTGGACCAAATTGTTAAAGACATTGATTATCACTGAATTCTCCATGAGTGTGGCTTTTTTCTTTTGCAAGATTAAGCCAAACTGATAACTTTGTTCAGAAAACAAGACAGTTTAAAATAGAAACAAAATATACAAATGCCTCACAGGATAGCAAATTAATCTTGGAAAGGAAAGATTTTAATCGTACTCTACCAATTTTGTCTAGACCAAAAAACCATAATTGCCAGAATATATACCAAATTAATGTTGAAATTTCTAGCGTAATTTTTTGTGCTATGTTAGGGAAAGTTCACCCAAGATACCAGAAATTATAAAAAGAAACAGTACAAAACATTTAAACTTTGCTTATGGCCAGAGATATCTGTATTAAAATCCATCCTATCATTTCATTAAAAGGCATGCAAAAATTGGTTGATATATTAAACCTTTTATTATTTGTATCCAACAATCTCTCTGAGGCTGGAAATATTGGCCTTATGAGGTAGAGTAAAATAGTGCTCAACTTCAAAGGGATAAAAATTGACTTTTAATTTTCTTAGTAGTCAGCTGTATAGTATGTCATTTATAAGACTTCAGAATCAAGGAAAATTAAGATATTCACTGGCAATGAAAATTGTTTTTATTATATGAATCCAAAATGAAGAAAATCATGTCTAGAAATTTTTAAAATGAAATAATCTGTTCCATATAATAACAAAAAACCAAAACGTCTGAATTTTGTTTTTCAGGCCCTACTTCATCTCTATTTCTTCAGCATGCCGTTACCATCTCATCATTCAGATTTACCTGTGCCAAAAAGAAGCAGACAGATCAGGCGCCGTCAGCAAGCTTATGATTACAATTCTGACATTCCACTAGAAAAGTCACTTCTCCTTCCAAAAAAGCTTTATCACCTCATGTGGCTTGATCTTCTTTAATATCTCACATAAAAAAAAAAGATTTTCATTTTGAATACAAAAACAATTGGTTCAATGATATTTCCTTGTACATCTGCAGCTAGAAAAAAAAAAGAAAGTTATTCATGTTCAAATTTGGGTCAAACTAAAGTATAGAGGAAAGGAAATGATGTATTGGATGATGAGTTTCAAAGATGATATTGAACCCAAATTCTTCAATGCTTTTCCTATAGATCTTGATATTTTATCATCAACAGAATGTTTTATCCTGTAATATCATTTTTGGGGAGCATCAGTTGTGGTTAAAGGCTGATACCTCATGATGAACAAATGGTTAATTGTTGGTAATGAATAAAAAAGAATTTCTACTATGACACTAGAAGTTTTGTTTGGGTGCACATATTTGCGTAAGGCGCATAGATGAGCAAGCATGTCTATCAGTGTATATGCACATGAGGGTAAGTGTAGGCCTTGGTCTATGTAGCGTATTTATGTGTGTGTCTATAGTAATATAGACAAGAGTTAGAGAAATCTTTTCCATTTGATCACCGTCCTAAATTTTTTTATCCAATTTGCATCCGAAATAAACAGGGTATTTGGTGCTAGTACAGATCAGATCAGTAGATAAGGTGGGTTTTTTTTTGTTATTTTTTATGTAAAGTTTTGGGAGGTCTATGTGAGAAGTGGTGGAGTGTTCTTTCCTGGAAACAGTCTTGAAAAAAAAAATCAGACTCGGAGATTCTTGTTGCGGAAAGAACCCAAAATTCTTTAAAGAATTTTTTGTGTTGTTTAATTTTAAATTTTTCTGAATAAGTTGTGAGTGAATTAGTTGATACTGCTTAAGATTATATTACTTAGGAAATCAAGAAATGATATCAGCATAATACCAAGTTACAATATGGGTATCTTAAAAAGCTGAAGAGATTAACAGGTTATCACTTGATCCCAGTGACAAAAACACAAGTTTGGTTCCAAAATTTATTAATATGTTAATTCAGGCTAACCAAACTATCTTTCAAAGGGAGGAAGAAGTTCCCTTTATCTTGAAAGGAAAATATTAAAACCCCTATTTTAGGGGTTTCTAAAATGCTAGAAATCTGATAAAACAAACTGATTACTTGTTTTAAACTTTTAACCAATCAAAATCTCTACATTTCCACTTGTAACAAGTACAAGACAGTGTGAGAAATTAAACATAATCTCAAAAATTAGAATAAAGAAAATGTGTATTATAAATAAAATATGACAAACAAGTTTAAATCTTTTTTTTTGATTTTATTCATTTATTTTTTTTTTTTTTTTGATATGTGTCATCTCCCTTTTTTAGCACAAAGAAATTAATGAAATAAAAAGCCAAGAATGCACCAACAACAAAAAAAAAAAAAAAAAAAAAAATCAAATAATTGAACAATAAGGAAAAATGCCAACAACTTTCTCAAACCATTTTAGAGAAAAACAAATCCATGGCTGATTAATTTTACAAAAATACATTTTCAATAAATATCTATATTTTAATTTTTATAAAAGCAGCCAATATTTGTATCCAATTTACATCCCAAATAAACTTTTTTTTTTTTTTTTTAAAATCAGAAATGTTCCTAATCCTCCCAGTAACCATAAACTGAAGATATTTCTTCAGTTCAACAATGAAAAATTCAAGAACATCAGCCACAAACAGTTAAAACTGATTTTATGTACAAATGATAGAAAGAAAAATATTTGCTATCATTCAGTAACAAATTTTAAACTACTTTTAACTTTGCTTACATTTTGATATTGATCCAAGAATCACAATATTTTAAGAGGAAATTTTTTTTCACAAAAATCAATTCTTAAAAAGAATGTTACTTTTTTTAATTTAAGGGATGTTTATAAAAATTTATTCAACCGAAAATTGGTAATTGTGTAATTTCAAATTGGATTTAGTTTCCCCTCAAAGAGAATCTGATAAAACAAAAGTCTATTATGTAAGCTGTTATAATAAGGAAAAATTTTCAAAATCAAATTTTAGATTATCAAGTTACTTAAATTAAACCCAAACCCCAACCCCCCCATATTTCCCTTTTATTTTTTCTTGTTAATATTTGTAGAATGTTAAAGGACCCCCCCCCATCAATTCATTTTTGTTAATAAAATAATTAGCTGCTTTGTGGCTATTAACCTTATTGGTATGTACCATATATTAAGATATTAGTTTTTTTTCATAAAACCATCTACAATGATTTCATATAATACATTAAATGCATTTTATTTTATATACTTGATTATTTTGACTTTTAATAAAATTTCTTTTATTTTGTATTAATTACATTGCAACATCTGATAGAAATTTTGGAAGCAGTTTAGATTTCTCCTATTATTTTCAAATTTAGTTGTATCAGGGTTCACATTTGCTATGGAAATATCTTTCATGGCAGTATTAAAACCTTTACAATAAGTAATTTGGAACCAATTGCTACTTGTATATATCAACATCTGAATCATTAAAATTAATATTTGCTGGAAGGAAATTTCTATTTTTGATTTAAAAAATATATAAATCCCTTGATTAATTTCAATTAATACAAAATTCTCAGCAAACACAGTTGAACTATTGCTTTTTCTAGATATAAATGCCAAGGAATTTTTTTGTTCAATTAAAATGAATTGCTATGAATAAGATTCTATCAACAGATCACATGTTATACTTTAATAATTTATATGAAATCTTTCCTTCAGCTTTCTCTGCACACACACACACACACACACTGTTTATTAAAAAACTAGCTCTAAATTAGAAAAAAATTTTTTTTTACAAAATTGAATCTTAATTTTCCTGAAACACATTGTAGTTCAGATTGAAATCTGATTTATTTTGTGAATACATTAACTTCTGTACAAATTGGTCATAGAATCAACATTTTAATACATTACCCTTGGTACTTTATAACTGTGCCAAAATCTAAGACCAAAAGTCCCCCCCCACTCCTCTCCAACTCTGGCAGTGAATACAAAAAAAAAAAAAATACCACTTTCAACAATTTAGTAAGTAGCATAAAAAAAAAGAAAAAAAGAGCTACCAAAATTAAATGGTAAAAATCCTTAACAACTTAGGTGTGTGTGTGTATTTTTATAGGATAAATGTTAATCACAAATATTTTAAAGTTTACAGGGCAAAATTTCTTGATAACAATGAAAACAGACATCCAATTAGAGTGAATAGTAGTAAATGTTATTAAAAACTAAGACACTCAATTTATACACAGGTTTTAGTTTCTAACATCAAGTTAATGAAGTTGGAGCAAAATAGTCAAACAAATTTCAAGAAAGCAATTGTTTAGATGGGAAAGAAATTTCAGAATTGTTTTTATGATGAAATTCTGTATATGCAACAAGACTTTCTATTTTATTACTTTATGGAATTATTAGATATTGTTTCTAAAGAAAATATATTTTTAACTAATACTGAGTAAGTTTGAAACATAGAAACTGACCTATTTTGAAAAATGATTTACAAATATTCAATTTTTATTGGCTAAAATTATTTAAAAGATCCAAATTAAAAATGTATTTTAAAAAAATTACAATTGTGATAAAATTTTAAAATAAAATAAGTATTTGTCTACAGAATTTTACAAGGTTCCACTACTTGGATTCACAAATTGTTTTTTTACTAAGGATCAACAGATGCAACCCATGTTGGATATTCATTAAAATCATTCTTGTCCAAATAATCTATAGACTTAGGGAAATTATTCGTATTAGAGCTGATAACACTTATAAGATTTTTATCATTAAGGGTTTTCGGACTCGTCTTCATCTTTATTGTTATCTCTACAATGTTTCAGCCGATATGTCCTCCAGCCTTCTTCAGATGTTTGTCGAACTTTTGAACTTACACGGAACTTTGAACTACATCCTTTATTGAATGCACGGGGGGGGGGGTGTCACATGTTCTGATTCAGTTAGCCATAATCGTGGATTCAATAAAGGGCGTAGTTCGAAGTTCCGTGTAGGTTCCCAAGTTCAACAAACACCTGAAGAAGGTTGGAGGACACACCGGCCGAAACATTGTGGAACTAACAATAAAGATGAAGACAATAGTCTGAAAACCCTTAATGATAAAAATTATCAAGCTTCGTCACAGAAATTTTGACAACTTATAAGATTTTGTTTTTTATCTAACTATTTAAAGATATCACATACACACATTTTTGAAACCCATAAAACAATAAGTGTTCATTTCTAGGTCATAAGGTTGAATTTAAGAGCCAAGTGATGTAATCTCTCTTAAAAAAATATAATTATACTTCTAATTCTGCACCAATAAATACTTATATACAGATTTTGCAGACACACACACACACACAGAGCTTTGTATTATAAAAGAATTAGAAAAAACTGAAATCAACTAAATCAAACTTCTATTCTGAGTAAGAATTTCATTTTTTGTATAAAATTTCCTCTTCATAAAAGCTGATTCTTAATAAGTAGAAGGAAGACAAAACACAAATTTCCAGACAGAAAATTTTCATTAACAAAATAAAACCACGTCCATCTAAAAATTTTAACTGATAACTTTTGATAATCTATTTACATAAAATTCAATTTAGAAATATAAAATCAAAAATTGTTCTTAAATAAGAAACAAAAGCTAAAATAAAATTTACAAAGAATTTAACTAAAATGGATGGACTGAGAAAATGAATAATTGAGAGAAAATTCAATAAATCTGTGGCTGATGTCAAGGATTGGTGGAAGAATTGGTCAATGTTGCCATAGAAATTGCTTCAATGTGTATTCATCACATGGATAGTGGACAAGGCTTCTTCTTGACTTCGACCTCTGTGCACCACCTGAAATGAATACAGCATAGAAAATGCATGTATTTTCAGTTTATAAACAAAGAATCATTTAATCATTTTTTTGTTTTGCTTTTACCTTATAGGATCTCTGAATTCTAAAAAATACTTAGTACAAAGTTCCAGTTGTCTACTTTTCTCACCATCATTAAAAATGATGGTTTAAGAAAAAATAATTTTGAAATGTAGATGTTGAAATAATATATTAGGTTGATGCAAAAGTTTCCAACATTTTTTTTTTGACAATATCTTTTATTCATAAATTTATAGCATCATTATTCAGTCATCAAAAGATTTTCTTTGCTTTCTATGCCTCTTTACACCACCTTTCAGGTAAATTGTGTATTCCTTCATAAAAGATATTGGTTTTCATTTGATGAATTCTTCTGCCAACCAAACAAGGGGTGTTGCATGGAGTAAACCAAATCTGAAGGTGATACATCTGGAGCATATGCCACACGTGGAAGAATTTCCCATCCATGATCATTTGCTGCACTGCATTAGCAAGAAAAAAATAAAAAATTAAAAAATTAAAAAAAGAAATAAAATATCACCTGTCAAGTTCCCTGCCCAGTAAAAAAGTTTGTCTTCCAATGAAATTCAAACAAGCCAGTTGTTCACTGTACCAATAATCAGTAACAGTTTGTATAGGTTGTGACAATTTGTAATAAAAATTCTTTTTGAAAACTAAAAATCTTTCTTGGAAAGTACTTGTTAGTGGTTATCATGTTAACTACTAACAAGTGTTTTCTTGCAGATGAGATCTTTAAAACTGTTTAAGCCAGAAATGGGATGGGGGGAAATCAAGAATTGAAAAAGTTCTAACACAGGAATTTACAAGATTTAAAAAAAAAAAAAAAAAAAAAGAATAGGATCCAGGACACTTGAATTTTACATTGGAATTTAAATCGACCTTGTCTAAGATTCCATTTCTTTGAGGCCCCTTTCCTTCAAAATTCCTAGTAGTTCCATTGCCAGTCGGTCACTGGAACACCATGGTGGTTGATTAGAGTGGCTAAGTAGATCTTCCTGTCTTGGTCAGGTTCTATACATACATACATGTTTATCCATTGATATCAACAACAATGAGTGATGACATGTTTAGGATGTTAAGAAAAGTTGAACTTCCCTTGACTATCTTCTCTTTCCCAGATTGGATTCAATGGCTAAATTCTGGTGAGATGGTATATCTATAACATCTTTGAAGTTAACTTTGATCTGCTTAATGGCTACCAACCTTCTTATATTGAGAGAGAGAGGACATAAACAGAACTACCTTAAAAGAATAACCTATTTATGTTTGAAGCCATAGCTGATCTCTAATTCTTAGCTTGGTATTTGCAAGTAATCATCCATCTTTCTACCGAACAGGCTCAATATTGCTTAACTTTGGTGATCAGAGGAGAGTGGGTGTATTCAACATAAGGTCATAAGCATGTTTGTGAGCTAGAGAGCCATTGACCCAATAAAGAGTTGATTTTCCTTTGAAAGGTCTTACTTTTTTGGTTCTACTAAGTTGCAGCTTCTTCACTAGCCAAGAAGGTGAACTGGTTTAAATCACTCAACCATATAGCAAGTACTACTAAGTTACATGGTACAAGTGGCCCTCTTCACACACACCGGAAAAAACAATTGCATAGAGCAGCTTAAAGTTTGTATTTTAAATTACATTTTTATAGAACATTTCCTCTGGTACAACTAATGTTTTTGGTTTTTCAATGAGAGAGATTGAATTGTTTTTGCATCAACAGGCATAAAGAGGCTGAACAGATATTTACCAAGTCAGTCAGTCATGTCCAGAAAGAATCTTACGTCACTCAGATGATAAAATGGGCATCAAAGAACAAAGTATCTTGTGCGAGTCCTTTTAAGTATTTAAAAATATAAACCCAAGTTGAGCAATGGAGATTATTATATAGATGAAATATGTTATTAAAATAGAAAAGCAAACAAATTGACAAAATTATTTCAATCAATATAATAGTGGAACAAAAAAAAAAAAAAAAGAAAAAAAGAAAAAAAGAAAATCATCAACAACATTTAATTGGGAAATGCTGTTGTAACAATGTTTATATTTCTTTAGTAAATTGCATCAACTACATATTTCTCTTTTTTTAATTGAAATTAAAAGCTTTAAAATCTTTAATTTTTTGGGGTGCTGCAAAAATATAGTGGCTAACTTTTTTCTTCTTTTTAAACATTGGCTGGGAAAAACGGTTCCTCATTTCATGGTAAAAAATGTTGAAACAGATAATTACTTTGTTTAGGGGTTGTTTGTAGTAGAGTCATTATTTAGGATTGAAATCAACAGCCTCCTTTGCTGAAAGTAGGAAATTTCTCTTTTGATGGTAATTTTAGTTGATGGAAAGTTAAGGGAGCTAAATCTGGACTGTAGGGTGTAAGCTGACAGACTTGGGTGATACGATATTTTACCTAAAATCTTACATAAGATGTGAAGAATGAGTTTGTTGAGAGATTAAGAATGGCTAAATACTTTCTAAACAATCTGTGGAATCCCCAAGATCTAATACTTACACTGTCAAGATTGATTACCGAGTTACATCAGAGCCATACAACAGTCCTTAAAATATTTAAAAATGGCTTAATACTTTATGGATAGACCTTGTATAAAGAATAAAGAATTGAGTTTATTTATTTGTTGATGAATTGTTAGTGAGTTTAAGTTCTATAAATAGTTGCTTCTTTGGTACTATTCACATATTTAATCAGACCCCCCCCCCCGTAAATATTCAGTACTCTTAAGTATAATTATAAATTTTTTTTACAAAATCTTTGACAGGTGCCCCTAAGCACATGGCACACTCAATATCTTGAGCCAGCATTGTATTTAATGCACATATAGAAACCCTCTACTTTAAGAACATTTGTTATATACTTTGCTAAACTTTCATCTTTAGTCATGAAATGGCTAACACATCAAGAAAATGCTAGTGGCAAAATCTTGAAACCAAATATAATCAGGTCTGAAAAGATCCTCCCCCTCCTCACTTATTGTTCCACTCCTACCAACAATCAAGAATTGAAGACATTCTATTTCCATATTTATTATCTGTGGATATCAAGACAGATCTCAACACTGTTTTTTTTTTATCAACTTCAATTTCTAATACATTAAAAATAAAGTCAATTTAAAATGGACAAGTTAGTAAATAAAAATTATTGAACTTTTAGGATCATATTAACTCTTTCCATGATGACACTGATTAGAGAAAAACTAATTTAGTTGATATAATTTTAAATTATAAATGAAAGTTTTTTTCTACATTTATACCTTGAAAAACTCAATTATATATATCTTTTTCTCTCTCTCTCTCTCTCTCTATGTATATAAAGCTTCTGCATATCTGTCTGCAAGGATTCTATATAAAATTGTATTTATAAAACTAGTTTTCTCTCAGATAAAAGAAGTTTCTAAGTAGCCTGTGATATATGTTGAAAAAAGTGTTGATATGTTTCTAATGAGGCTAATTAATTTGCATTTTGCTTTAAAAAAATGTTTAACAAAAGAAAACAGGTTATTAGACAAGATAACATTAACAGGAATAACATTCATTTTCAATCTATTTTTTAATAACCTTTTTTACTAAGTGAGTTTTTTTGTTGATAGCTTTTATAATTATTAGCCACTGCTTTGTGCAGAGGCTTTTCTGCGTCTTGTCTGGCATCCGTGCTAGACAGTCAATGCCCAATGGCAGACTTGCGGCCGAAAGGCCCCCGGCTTTGGCTGGGCCACCTTCGGGTGGATGAACTGCATTATTGACACCTTTGTATAGCACTGGACTTCGCTGTCCAGTTTAAGCTATAATCTGACCCCTTTGCCTGGACCCATGTTTGGGTCCATGTCCAGCTAGGCTCATCAGGCCCACATTGCAATAAGTGGGCTGATGACTAGCAGGGGTTGGCTCTTGGTTTGGGTCTGACCTCCCCTTCTCCAACCCCCCACTATAATCTGACCTTCGGGTCATTTGACCTTGTGTCAAGTCCTGTTTAGTAGGAGGCTGAGACAAATATAAGCTCATAATTATTCTCAGTTGTAATAATATTGTTATCAACCTTGACTACATCACTGTAAAGTTAGTTTCATTGTAAGTCTAATCAGTCACCTGAGAAATAAACTAAATTTGTCTAAAATAATATATTATATTTACCTATAAAAGTCAGCTAATTTACAAAATCTTCAATTTTTCCATTCAATTTTTTTTTTCTATCAAATTTAAAGTAGAAATCAACAATTCATTCAAAAATGTTATAGTTTAAAGCCATGCAATTATTCAGTGGAATTTCCACTGAAACAGCTGGTGTAAATATAAGAATATTTAAGTAGATCCCCAATGACATTTCAGTTTTAAAAATATAGAAAAGATATTCATATGAAGGAAATTTACTTTCTATCGACAATTTTGCTGTATAGACAAAACTGAAGGAAATGATTTAATGTAAAAATTATCTATACAGGCTAAAAAGGTCAAGACTTTAAATGTTATGACAATAAAACAATTCCTTACTACATATAGAGAACGAGTAAGCCTTAGAAAATGAATATTGCTATATTTAAAATTTCAGAGTTTTTCAAATTTTTTTCTTCTTCACATAAATGACCTATTTCTAAGACAAATACAACATTTTGATCATTGCATTCTATGGTTTTTCTTTAGCTGTTCAACATTTATGTTCTACACCTGTATGGAAAGGAAATATCTCTTTGAAGTTGGGTAATTTGGAATATTAATTATATAAAGTTAAAGAAAATACATGCACAGGGTTTTGTAAATAATATTTTTTTTAATTTAAGGAATACTTAGAGATTTATTTATTTAAAAAAAAAAAAAAAAAAAAAAAAAAAAATTATATATATATATATATAGATTGTTAGCCCTAACTAAGCAATAATGTTATGCAATTATTTTACATTGGTTTGACAAATTACCTATAAAGCTAAATAGTAATGTTTAATAAAATTCAAATAATCATTTTAGTTAGACTTTTTTTTTAAGTTTGGAATTTTAAAAATTCTACATGATTAGTGTTCTTCCAGGTAATTATTCTTTATTGTTTGAGACACCACAACATGAGGATAAAAAAAATTACATTTTATAGGGAAAAACCCATAAGGAAGTTTTAAATAAAGTAAAATCTTTCCCTAGGTCTAATAAGTTAGCATATCAAATCTGGTAATTCATCTTCCAATTTTTCCCAATTATTAATATAGATATTGTTTTAGAATAAGAAAATGAGGTTAACAACTTACAGCTGGTTTATCACGATGGGTATTGACAGCATCAATATTGAGTGATACAAATTCATCCCTACAGCCATAAGCTACTGGGGTTAGCTTGATGACACTGTGAAGTGGAACTTTCAGATAGGCTAGATCCTCTGTAAAAAAACAATAAAAACAATAAAAACAGTGCGAGAAGAAAATGATAAACTGAATATTTATGATTACACATATGAAACTGCAGATGGTTAAATAAAATCTTAAAATTTGAGCTTTAAATACATACATCTTTAATAGTTAAAGGTTTTAAAAATAATGTCTATTCTGCAATGAAGGGAATCATTCTTTACCTTTTCCTAGAAATGAAAACAGATTTGTATGTCTTAAAAACGTTATTCAATTTTTTAAAATTAAATAAGAGAATGAAATGTCTGATAAAGAGAACTTTTTTTTTTTTTAAATTTATCTAGAAATGAATTTTTCTAGCATCTAATATTCATGAAACTTTTAATGCTTTAAACAATCCTCCAAAAATTATTTTACTTGGATATTGGAAATCTTACAATTCTAATTAATAGTAAAAAATGAAATTGCTTGTTCATCGGTCTCTACTTTAATAAACTTATAAAAAGTAAGTATAAGAGAATATTTCTTGTACAAGACTGATTGCAGTGGACCTAAAGATAGAAAAACTCTCCAGCTACCAAAGTGATTAAAAAACAAAACTAATTAATTAATATGAATCATTAACCATTACAAGCATATTAAGAGAATACTGAGTGATTAAAACTGATTATCTAGGACTTAGCTAAGTCAAAATGTACAGTGATTAAATGACTGGCCAGTAAAGAGAACAATCAACATGGAAGAGCAATAACTGACCCAGGATAGTTTTGAAGGGTGAAAGTGGATGGTTATGTTTTATGGCAAAGAAAGGGAAAAATATAACACAAATCTCATAGAAAGCCATTTTGAAGAAAAAAGCCGAGTTACTACACAGAAGCAATGGAAACAAAGCAAGTGGTTTTTGCCTTTATCTCCAAAAGAGGAATTTAATTCTTCATTTAAGTAGTACTATGTTTTTATTGTTTAATGTAAAACATTCCCAATTCCACTTTGCTTTATTATACTTTTCAATGTATTGTTTGTTACCTCTCCATTTAGTCTATACACATTTTCACCCCAAATCTGATTAGCCTTATATATTATTGACTATCAGTTTTCCATGATGGACATATGTCCAGATACTTCTAAATGTAGGTGAGCATTATATCACAGGGTTTAACATCCTGAAATATTTCACCAGTTCTATTGCAGTTTTATTGCCTCAGACAAATGTCTACATGCAATCTGTAAATTGCATCCATACAGATTATTACTGTATGAAACTATGACACAAAATATAAAAATGAGTGTTAAAAATTACAAGGTTGAGTTACTAGTCAAGTGAGTATATAAAGTAAAAAAGTTGCTTGTCAAACTCCCCCTCCCAAGTCTTAGAAAAATGCACGAACCAAAAAGTTACCAATATTCACGCATATGCTTAAATAGGTTCATGTCACGAAGAGCAGATCAGATATTTTTCCAATACACAAATTGATAAAACATTTTTTGAAATTATTATATGAAGGACTTTATACAACATTTTAGAAAAAATGTTTTAAAATCAAAATATAAAAGCCTTAACATAAGTTTAAGTAATTATTTTTAACAATGAAAAATAAAAAGCATGTAAAATTAAATTTCAAAATTCATTTAGTAATCAAGAAAAATATGCAGTCTCAAAAGTATGAATTACTTTTATGCTTACAAATAAAAGCAGATGTGTATGCATAAATGTACATACGTGTAATTTCTTTAATGTACTTTAGGAGATAAAAACAATTTATCACATGTATCCTGGTGTATGTAAAATTTTCTGTAATTTCTACGTGTTGTATATCACTAAGTTCAACACCTTGTTGCCATGATTTTGAAAAAAAAAACAAAAAAAAACAAACAGTTCTTTAAATTTTTTATTTTTTAAATAAAACCCTAACACAAAACAATAAATTGTCACGGTATAAAAAAAGCAAAAGGAATTGGTATCTGGCAAACTACAATTTTTTTAAATTACAAAAGTAAACTGCATGTAATGGTTTGATTATTTCATAATGGAAACTTCAATACAGACAAATGTTTTTAGAGAATGTAAAATAAAATACTGAATTACTCCTGCCAACTCCAAATTCTTTGACAGGACAAAAAAAATGGATAAGTTGATGACTTTTGGATAAAGAAGATTTCAGATTTCAAAATTTTTAACTTTTTTTTTTTAAAGATAGAAACTTATTTTTAACCTATTACTTTTGGATAGACTTGTCAGCAATATACATCAAATAAAATAAGTAGATTACAATGAAGTTATTTTTAAGAAACAAAAGTTCACAGCAAATAAAAGCAAACAAAATTGGGCTGTGGACCAAAACAGTATAAATCAAAAAGATTAGAAATGTTATCAGTGAAAGATTTTTTTCTTTTTGGCTAAAAAATTACAAACCAAAACAAATTAATAAAATGTTAATATAAAAACATAGAAAACAATTTGTCAATACAAAGAAAAATTAGATTAAAGAAATTTCAGAATTTATTAGTTTTTGCTATGAATAAACAGACAATATCACTGCCAAAATTGCCATACAGGTTTAATAGGATTAGTTAGGACAAATTCACTGTTTTTCTTTACTTACTTCTTCAGACTTTATAAACAAAAATTTTGGAATATTTAGTCGATAGTTCCTTTATGAAAACTTGTGTCTATATTTTAAGGAAGGCAACTTTGAATCATATAGTTTAATTTTTAAACAAATTAAAGTTCTAGACAGAAATTGACCAAAGATGAAGCTCCATATTATATTGTACTAAACTTTAAAATATACAAACTAATGTTTAAAGATATTACAAAACAAAAAGTAATAAACTATGTTATTTATATGAAAACACAGTAAATTTAAAGTAATTTATAGAAGAGATTTGATTTTTAAGTTATAAATTTAGACAATCGAGAAATATTTAATGCCTTAATGATTGGTTTGGTTTGGTTTCTTTGTTTAATGGCGTATCAACCTTTGTAGGTTATTTAATGCCAAATCCATTCTCCTAGAAGAACAGTAGTGGTACTATTTAACCCATAGCTGGGAGGATAAGGGGGTTCATACCTTTCCCAAGGGTATTTGCCCGAAAGTGAACGTAATAGCGCAACTGGAGTATGAACTCGCTTACTACGATTCAGCAGTCCATCACTTTAACCATTATACCACGAGGACACCCCCCCTTAATGATTGCTTTTCAAGTTAAAAGAATACATTTTATGTACATGCACCAAAGTGAAGGGCTTAAATTGAAACTGAGTTTATAAGGGATTTTTTTCTCTATTAACAAGTTTTTTTAATTTCTAGTTGAAAGGAATTATTTTAAGGAAGGCAATATAATTTTCAGCCAGAGGATTAAACAGGATTTTTTCATATAATTAACAACCCAACAGTAATGAAAATACACTAAAAATTATTCATCAAATATTTACAATTCATTTGATGTTTTGATTTTCTTCACTTACTCCTACCATTAAAGCTGTAAATTTGTAATTCATGAAACATTTTAAGAAAGAAAGAAAGAAAAAACATGCAAGACAGAAAAAGGTTTTTGCATTTTTTCTATACTGCAATTACATAAAACAAAAAATTGTCTTTGCAGTATTTTTTGAGAGATTCTAATTTTTATTTAATTTTTAATTCTTTCAATCATTTAATACATTCTAACATGCTCTCGCAAGTTTTGTTAAAATTTCAATAGTACAAATCTTCTAGAAAATTTAGAACAAATTTGAAAGGAAAAATCATTAGAATCAAAGATTTGGTAAAATGATTTATATAAGAAAATTCTTTGTAAAATATTAAGAAATTTGTCCTGACATTTTCTTTTCAATTATAGGATTAGACATTTTGGCCAATTTCTGTATTTATACCTAAAAACCATGTTATTATTGTATCCAATGTAATAAAACAATTAGGAAAAAAAAAAAGAAAAAAAGATAATTACTGGGTGGGGAAAAATGAATTTTTCTGACAAAGGAAATTTGGACCTGCATCTCAAATGTGAAAGCTATTTGCAAAAGAGAAAAGGCTAAATTATGAGTACATGCATAGCTTGTAAGGCTGAGTAAAATGGGTAAGCTATTTTTCAATCTTTTTTTCATTTAATAATTCTAAAAGGTAGCTGTCTGAGCAAAAAAAAAGGATAAAAGTCAAAGTGTGATTGGGGATCCGTGCATTTGCATTATTGACAAGTGATCAAGATAGTAATTCATCAAGCAACAACAGCAAACAATTATAGCTGCTTCATGCCATTGCGGCTAACATTTAAAAAAATAGTTTTGTATACAGAGAGGGAGAAGTAGTTTCTTTTTTTCGAGGAAGGAATCATACTTTTCATTGAATAATAATGAAGATAAAAAAAATGTATGGCAAATTAAAGAAATTTATTTTCATTACAACATAAGATATGAACTTTAAAAGAGGAACTCAGAAAAGTTCAAATGGTTTGGCACTAAAATTAGCTTTAAATAACCAATGAGATTTTACAATGACATTTAATATTGAATCAAATAGTTTTACTTTCAGAAAGTGCAAGAGTCAAGTTTTTAATAACTTAGATATTAGTTTATTGAAAAGAAAATTCCATTCAACCTTGCAAGGCAAGTAATGTTTGCTGATTGAATTTCTAGTTCAAACAGACAAGATAGAAACACAAATCTTACATCTGTGAAAATCAGTTTGAAATTCACTTGAAAATTTGAGCAATTGTACACAAAATCTTGAACAATTTCTGACTAAATTTAAAAAAAAAAAAAAAAAAAAACCAAAAAAAAAAACCTCTTCAAAATTAAAAACCAAAACAAAAAAAAAACCTCAACTCCTGAAACAGTGATCACTAAACTTCAATAGCCTTTCTTATCTATAAAAAAGGGATTGACAGGAAAAATATCAATTACACCCTAACCCCCCCCCTTTAAAAATAAAAAATCTGTTTCACCAAAGTAGCAATGGGCCTTACATAAAAGGTAGAAAAATAGGACATTTGTTCAGAGAGAGAGAGAGAGAGAGTGAGATGATCAATTTCATGGGACTTACATATTTTTATAAACATTGAGCTCTTCCTTATGTAATTCTCATGTTGAAATAGGAGAATCAGAGAAATGAGGTTTGTTTTTAATGAGACAATCATTTGATTTGATATTTCTGATATCTTAAAAGCAAATAGAATCAAATCCGCAAAAAAAAACCCATGAAATTTGAAACCAAGCTCTTACAATCAGTGCATACCTGTTGCTCATATTGAAGATATGAAAAAAAGGAAGAAAGAAAGAAAAAAAAAAAAAAAGAAAGATCAATCACTGTTTTAACACCTTTTCTATCAACCTTTAAAGTACTCATCTCCATCATTCAATTTTTGTTTTTTTATCAGTTATCTTATAAGCCAGGTGGTCTGTATACTCTTGAAATATTATTTTCTGTTTTTATAAGAAATACTTCTGCTATATCAAGTTAGAAAATATATTTTTTGTCTACTCCCAAAACAGTGTACAAATTTTATCAACCTTTTCAAGCACTTCCTAAATTCATACTTTGTCCCCCTCCCCACCCAAATTATGACAATATTCTTTATTCAGCCTTTAAATTTTGATAAATTGTATGTTTTCTAAATTCACCTAGTGAGTTATGAGTCCAAATCCATGGCATTTTACATTAGAGGCTAAGTTATAATGAACAAAAGGGAGAGAACTGTAACGTACTGAAATTTCAGCAAGCTAGTCCTGTGTTGTTGGCTTAAGAAATTTTCCTTTACATTTGAAATATTATTTATTCATTTAATTGAGGTTTAAGATTTTTTTTCAGTTGTTATATTACTTTTTATGTAGAATGTACATAGTGAATTACAAAGCAAAAGTTAAAAAAAAAAAAAGCATGGTAGGAATCTCGATCTTTGTTACTTTGAATTTGAAAGTTCTTATTTAACATTCTTAAATTAAAGTTTATTAAATATTTTCCCCCCTAAGTTAAACATTCTTCATGTTTATTTAAGGTCTTTAAAAAAAAAAAAAAAAAAAAAAAAAAAAAAAAGAAAAAAGAAAAAAAAAAGAAAAGAAAAAAAAGCACTTTGCTTCTTTCAAGCAGTTTAGATTTTCCAAAAACTTAATCTTATTTATTTTTATACACTTGCTTTTATTGTGAAATTTATTGATGTAAAATTAAAATGCCATTATTGGTCAAAGGTCCCAAAGTTATTTTAATATTTTTCATTGCTATTGTTATTAAGAATTATTCATTTGATAAAATGTAATTCTTTTAGGAGTAATTTGTGATTTTATATTGAACATTTTAGGTTAGTTTAAATCTACCATAAAATGAAGCAAGTATATTACAAACAGAATGGGGAAAAAAATTAAAGCCTTTTTACATAGATTCAATGATATATAATTAAATTCTAAACATTTAACTCAATATTCATTTTTGATATTGTAAAAATACTGTGAACTTGAATGAAATTAATCTGTAATTAAAAAAAAAAAACTATGCTGAAAAGTTAGCTTAATAGTCACAATGATTCAATATTTTTCTGTTAAAGCTTATTAAAGGTTTTGAAATATTAAAAGAAAAAGTTACACTTCAAAATCAATTTTTTTTAACATCCTGTACATTTGATTCTGAAAAATAAAAAGTATCAATTTTTTTAAACCACATTTTTTTGTCATTAAATGAACTGTAATGATTTACTTATTAAAATCAAAGAAAAAATGACATTGATAAATAATATTATATCAAATTAAATGTCTAGTTTTTAACAGATGTATGTCTTTTTGAAGATGTTTGTTTTTATACTTTGAAATTTATTAAAATAAATTAACATTATCCCACATAATTACTTTAATATTTTACAATAATATTGTTATTTATAAAGAATTTTTTTATTAGTTGTGTTTTTCTTTAAGGTAAAATAAAAAAATTTTAATGTTAAGTTAAATTTTTTTAATTTTCCATTAATGAGTAAAATAGACCCAAATGTCATTCTTATGAGGAAATTAATGAAAAATCTATTTAAGAATGTTTTTACATAAATTTGATTTCATACTAAAATTACTCAATTTGAACAAAATGCTAGATTATTTATCAATTTAAGTTGAGCACAAAACTAATTTTTGACACAAGAAAGCCAAGATTAAAGTGTATTGCAGTGGATTTTGATTCACTATGAGGTATTGTCTCAAAAATAGCCAAAACCCTCTCTCCTTGGCATTCCCATTACAGGACACTTAGGGCAATGGGAAAAAAACCCAGTCCCCATTTTTAATTGAAGGGGAGGTGTTACCTGGGGGAACAGCAATCAGAGAGAGAAAGAGGCAACAGTTGATCTTATGTCGACAAGTGCCAGAAATTTAGATAATTAACCCAATAATTAATTAAAAGATTATGTAATATTTTACCAAAACCAATATACAAAAAAAAAAAAAAAAAAAAAAAAAAAAATCAATCTAAAAAGTAGATTCTCAGGTTTAAGGAAACCCTCTTAAATTTTTGTTTTTAACTTATTGATACAGGGTTTTTTTTGTAAAAATTGGAATTAAGAGTATAATTAAATTTGCTTGAAAAGTCGCCTGTAAATTAAAGCAGTAAAAGAAATAATTATGTTGAAGAAGCTTAATCTATCATTTCAGATATTACCTAATTTCCAGCAATGTCCCAACAGCATTGTGCCTTTGATTGCAAAACAAATTCTAGAAGCCAAGATAAAACTACGTTTGAAATGAATAAAAAAAATCAGTTTATCGTTTTTCAATAAACAAAGACAAGAGTGAGAAAACGATGGAGAAAATCAGTTCCAAATGAAAATCTGAATGTTACAAACAGTCGTCAACTAGATTGGGTTTCAAATTTTGATACTACAGAAGTCCATGGAAAAATGCCCCCCGAAAATCCACCATCTGTATGGCTAGGTGTGCTAAGGAGTCAAATATGAATACCCTCGGCTTTTTAAAGGGATGTCAAAAACTTCTCAAGTACTGCTTGAAATCAAATTGATAGAATGAATGCTTTTTAAGAATTAGATAAGATTAATTATACAAATTTGAAAGAAAGTCAAATCCAAAACAAAAAAGACTGTCCAATTGTAGCATTTTTGGATAAAAATATTTTAACTGTTCAGTCATCTAAAGTTATTGATGGCATCTCTGATGGGAATTTATAAAAATTGAGATTTAAAATTTTTCATTATGGAAATAAGTGTTATATTAGCAGCCTGCCCAATAACCATTTAAATACAGTTGATACTTTGTCAACATTATAGGAAATTACCAGATATTCAAATTCTGTGGCTTTTGATCACAAGAAGAATATCTTGAATCAGTACTTTTCAACAATGTCCCCAAAAATGGTTGGAATGAAATATAGCACAGATTTTATAATGTGATATACCACACCATATGATCATTGTATAATAGATTAAGACAAACTTTTTCAATTAGTATCATTAAGAAATATAACATTAAAAGTTTCAAAAAATCTTTTTCACTATTCAATAACTTTAATGCCAGTCAAAAAGGGAGCATAATTTTCTGTGATGATCAAGAAAATGTTATATCATGACAAATTTAGTAAGTCAGTTGACAATCCATTTCTACTTGTTCAAACAATATTTGATATAATGCTGATGTCTTAATGGGGCTCCAATTTTTTTTTTATAAGATTGATTACAATTTCAAAATTAACACAAGCCTTTTTATTTAAATAAATTGAGTCAACAGTTCAGGCCATCACCTCTGTAACAGCTGATGTAAAGGCTATTATATGTGATGACAACCTAGTAAATCAGGCTTTTTAAAAATTATATCCCACACTCTTGGAAAAACTTTGCTTAACTGAAGATAAACATTTGCTTTTTGATTATGTTCATCTGTTGAAAAATATTTGCAATTTGTGGCTCACTGAAAAGACAGGAGAACTAATCTTTGATGATAATGGAGTAAAACATGTTGGAAAATGGATATATCTTAAACAGTTATATAATTTTTAATCTAAAGGACTAAACTTCAGATCTAAATGAAATTTCCATTGTTCCATATTCAGACAATTTTCTACTTGCCTCAGTGTTTTGAGAAAAAAACAATACACTTCTCATTCCATTTGGAATAAGAACAGATAAGAAATGATAC
Organism: Sepioteuthis lessoniana; assembly: GCA_963585895.1. Classification (NCBI taxonomy): domain Eukaryota; kingdom Metazoa; phylum Mollusca; class Cephalopoda; order Myopsida; family Loliginidae; genus Sepioteuthis; species Sepioteuthis lessoniana. Next base: position 1,002,542 of record OY757926.1, on the reverse strand, counting down.
TACCATCTTTATAAACAATATTTTGACAAGGAGGAAAATTCTAAATGTTAAGACCCTTCAAATTGATAAACTACACAATGATCCTCTAGGCCAGTGGTACCCAACTGATTTTGGGCCATGTCCCATTTAGGCATTTCTAAAATTTTGATGCCCACTTATGATATTTAATTCTTACATATTAACTACTTGGTCTCTAAACCAGCCCCACCAAAATATTACCATACTTCACTGGTGGGGCATTCACTCAACATTGGGAATTACTGCTCTAGATGCTGAAATCAGATCTTTGAATGACAGACAACTTGATTTTATCTTGGAGTTTAGTCAAATGACTCTTAATATGGGTGGCAATCAAGGTAATTGTACAAAACAATTATCCAAACACACTGCTGTTACCACACTTGCAATAGAATTATTAGTCTATGTTGACACCTTTTAGCTACAAGCCATAAATATGTACAGCTTGGATAATTTACAACTGATCCATTAGAAAAAGAATTTAGGAAATTTCAAGGATCAGGTAGCACCTATTCTTAAGCATTCAACAGTGTATTAAAAATTGCATATTAAGCAGCAGATATCTCCATTTTAAAATTGAAATACAAATAGTGATGCTTTTGATGTTAAACCAAGTGACCAATATGGAAAATATATGAATTCAATTTACTATGTAAAACTAAAAGTTTCTTCTGACCACATTTGCCAATGGTTATTTTTTGTTTCAACCTTTTCCATATAATAAAAGAAAAGATGAGTTATAAATCATTAAATAACATTTTTATGTATATTTTTAAGTTTCATTTTTTTCAACATGGAAAGTTTGCTCATATTTTTGTCAAATATAGTTTTAAAAACTTTTGCAAAAATTACACATTCAGATCTCACACACACAAACAGCTTTTAAGGTTTTGAAATTTTCCTAGAATGGTTTTGTTTTATCTGTCTATACTTTTGAGATGATTGATTTTCATATATATATATATATATATACCTGGTGACTTTAATGAAAATTTAAATAGCACTCAAGGGTAGATTTAATAAAAGGTTCAGTGAAACCTGTAAATAGTGTGAATATTTCTGTTTCAACATTATGTGGATTATATTCTTACCAGAACCCTTAATTACCTCTTTGTTTTGTTTAATACTTATCAGTGTCCACAACAAAAATACATATTTTCATTTATTTAACTTTCAGCACATTCTATCATCTTCAGGTAAGGGTCAAAATATTATTCAAAGTATTTTCAAAATTAGCTAACTTAATTTTCTTCCAAAATTTCAGAAAAAAAATCAAATATTTTTCAATAGGCCTCCAGTTCTGGATCTTAGTTGCAACATGAGCAGGCAACTGGAGTCTAGTACACCAGGGTCTAACAATTTGGAATCAATTTTTTCCACCCTAAGATTTCAAGGGCTTTTTCCAACTGACATCCAAATCTGATTAAGAAATTTTTGTTTTGATACTTACATTGAGACTTTTTTTTCCCCCAAACTAATATATACCTTTCAATTTTACAACCTGCCAACATAAATACACTCATCTAATTGTTTTGGCATCTCACCAGCTAAATGTAAGAGAATTTACTCGAAATAAACCACCTAATCTGTAGTTAATTACTTAGTTAAATCAATCATAAGCAATTACTACTTGGTTTATAAAATCTAAGTATACTTTTTTTTCTATGTTGCCACACATGGAAAATTTAAGAATTAGAAGATGGATTTCAAGTATTTAATTATACAATACTTTGAACTAAGGAGGAAAAACTTGAGATGCCATCAAAATAGACATTATCAAAATATAATATAGACATTTTTATATTTTGATTTTTTTCACATAGTTCATAAATATGCCTTTGAGTAAAAAAGATAAAATTGAAAGAGCAGACAAAATGAAACCATATCTGAAACAACGTTTCAGTAGAAGAATTTTAACAAGGATCATATGGTCCTAAGTTGTCTTACACTCTTAAAGCATTTTTGAATAGGTTATCTTTCATTTTATTTTTGCTGGCTTCTTTTAAGCATTTTCTATAACAACATGTTGTTTTACAGCTATTAGGTATCAGGAAACAAGCATAAAATCGTTATCAAAGAGATGTGAACTCAGATCGTGTATGTTTGAAAATATGTCTCACATATGTGATGCCTTACTGATTGGGTAACAGATCCATCAGCAGGGAAAATTAATATTTAGTGATATAACACATGACTTATATAATTTTCTCTGAGCCGCAATGTTTGTAGATATAAGAGTCTAAAGATCTGCAAACATTACAATAAAGATCAACAAAAATATGAAAAAGCAAGAATGTGGTCACATGATTAAGTTTCCAATGACATCTCATAGCCAGGGAAATTACCAATTTGAACATGGACAATTCTTTATGAGTTTAACCATGTCAGAAGAATTTCCAATTTAAGTTCAAATCTGGTTGAAAGTTATGTATTTTCACTTATCCTACTTAACAAATGAAAAAGAAAATTACTGTAATAAAAAAGCAGCAAAAATTAGATGGAAGAAAACAAGTAAAAAATTATTAAGTTCATATTGTATTAAAAGATATTTTAATGCTACAAAAACTACTTAAAATGTCAAAATTTCTTTGTGACAAAAGGTATATTCATTACAGTAAGTTTAAATTAATGTGTTTTCAGGTCATCTAAGTTATGTAAACCTGGTTAGAACATTGCAAAGAAATATAGGAAACAGAAAAATTGATTAAAATGTATAAAAAAAGTTCTGAGAAGAATGAAATGGACAATAAGAAAAAAACCAAGAAAATCACAATACAGTAAAGGAGTAAAACTGAAAACTAAGATCGAAGATAAAAAAAATACAAATCAGGTGAGTAAAATATATATTTCATGAATATTGAATAGAGTCAAAATGAATAACATCTCTTTACATAGAACTTTCTATAAAGGGATCTACAAAAAGCTTTTTTCAGTTCTCTGTATTTAGAAAGAAACAGAGGCAGCCAATGCAAATATATTTGTAGTCATACAACATTGTAAATTTGGTTATGTGAATAGATGAACATGGACAATGTTCAAAAGATGTAAAAAAAAAAAAAAAAAAAAATATGGAAACCAATGTTTTTGTTCACTTTTAATTGTTCAACTCGGTTAGCAATTAGAAGTTTCAGTGATAAGCATGAGATCATCGGTGAATTGGAGATGAGTTAATAGTTTGCTGTTGAAGATGTCACCATCCTCCCAAACAATGTCAATATTAAGACATGCAGTTAGAAGTTTCAGAGAGATTGTATCTCCCTGTTTGATGCCCTAACTGATTGGGACTTATGGATAGTGACAACAAAGCCATAACAGTGGTACAATTTGCATTCACCTAACATTTCCAGAAAACGCTGCATTAATCTCTTTGCAACTGAAGTTTTCCTGATCAATACAAAGAGACAAGCTATATTCTTTCACTTGCTTCAACAACAATGTTAAAGAAAATATGTGGTTCATTGTGCTATACTTCTTGCTCCCTTGTCTCTTGGTCATTAAGATTCTGTCAAATGGTAGTTTTTCAGATTTTCTTTATCACCCTTCTTGTGAAGCAAAAAAGAAATTCCAGTCCTTTCACGGTGAGGATATTTTTTCTTTCCTCAGATAGCAGTAGAAGGGTAGAGCAAGGGTTTTCCATAGTTGCTCACCTGCACTCCCTAACATTTCTGTTAGTGTTCCAGTTTTCCCGGGAGTTTTGTTGCTTTTCATCAGTTGAAGGGCATTCTCGATATCCCTAAAGAAGATTGATGGCACCTCATCTAATACTTGTGGCAGTGGGGGGGGGAGACAAGTGCTATTGATGACGTAAAGAGGTTTGCATAAAAGGTTTTTACAAACTTATTCCATCTCCACCCCATCACTGAGTGCCTGTCCTCGTTCTAAAGCACAATCATCATCTCTGACCTGTGACATCTTTCATCTACACTTTATACTTTTCCGCTCCTCTGTAATCCATAGTAACTTTCTCATTTTATATCTCTTGCGGTCTTCTTTTAAATGTCACTTTACCGTTTTACAAAGAATGGAATATTCTTTTTGATATTCTTCCACTTTGGCATCAATTTGTCTCCTCAGAATTCCTTCCATTTCACTTCTGCAGGCCAGCAGTTTTTGCCTTCCATAAGCAGTAATCATCATCTTCCATCCTGATAGGCAGTGCTTTCATCTTGTCAATGATGATCCCTGCTGGTGTTAAATGGTGCAATGACTGAGACATCCTGTTGCTGATGTCATTTATTGACCATCTCATAGCATTAGAGGCCATTCAGGTCCACTTCTTACTAGATCTTTTACTGAATAGGATTTTTAACAAACACCTTCATCAATGATAACAATATTTTCCTCTTTCATTTCTCTCTCCTAATCAAAGCCTTTCAACATACTTCTCGTCATGTCGCCCTCTTCCAATCTTTATATTAAAATCACTCATGACGATGGTATATGTGGAGTTTGAGCCAGCACTCCCAATTCTTGATAGAATTCCTCACTTGCACTTGTGGGAGCATAGGTCTGGAAGATTTCAAGGGTACCATTTTTTGACAGTTGAATGTTTAGTACTACAACATGTGATGACAAATTTGAATGATGCAATTTTTGCAGCCCATTCCTTGCTTATGGTGAATCCTATGCTACCTTTTGCTCTAGCACTTTACCCAGTATATATATATATATATATATATATATATATATATATATATATATATAAATAAAATGCCTGCAAGGTAATATGTAGTTTTTAATTTGTTTCTTGAAATGAAAGTAAAAAATTAAAAATATAGAGAACTTGACCCCCCCCCAAAAAAAACTTCTACCATAGATTGCCATTACAAGAAATCCCTAAAATCATTTGAACCTTGAATGAAATCAATATCTCATTGGTTATACAATTATAATTGTAGTTTTACACATTTCTATTTTAGGTTAAATCCCAAGTCCAATAGAAATCACAAATCAACTTATTTCTTAACCAAGCAGATTCAAATTATAGGAAGACTACAAATCCATGTCATTTTCATTTGGGATTTGTGTTTGTTTAGGCAGTCTCTTCAAGCATAGCTAATAGCTGGAGCTTGTTAATTAGTATATATACGTATCGTAATAAATTTTTCTACAAATCCCAGCTTATATCATATACTTTTCAGTCACAATTTTTATAAATAAAATGCTTCAATCTTAATGGTTGCTAATAAGAGAGAAAATTACATAAAATAAGACAAGATGATATAAAGATAAATAGAACTTGGTGCAAGTATACACCAAAAATCTAAAACTTAAATATTTGACCAAAAAGAGTCAAAGAGAAAAGGAAGCAAGTATAAATCCGTGCATTAAAATGCACATGAAAAAACCCACCACCACCAAGCATATGCATCATACATAAATGCTTCATGCAAAATATATATTGAATATGTATCATGCATATTCCTCAAGCTCTTTAATATCATGCTTATCAATATTTTCTGAGATTTTATATTTAATAAATTTTCATTAAAGCAGGGGAAGTAACTGCGCATACAACAAGATAACTGATTTAGTAAGAAAAAGTGAACCAATTTGAAAAAGTTTTTCATGCAACTAACATTTAAGATATCTAAAAATGTTAAATCCTGTCATAAAACAGAATTACACATTTTAAAATCTTAGTTATTCTTTGATAGTCTTAAAATAAGATGCTTTGAAATTTTTGATGTAATTAATTGATACAAACCTATCTTAAGCTTTCATTGAGTTTTGCATATTTTCTTTCAGTCAAAAAGTATTAAGAGATGCTGTTTTTAAATTTCTTTTAAGCAATACTAGAAAATATCTTAACAATTAGGTATTTATAATATAAAAATCTAGAGACCTTGATAGTAGTCATAAACTAAGTCTATCTCGGCATAAAGCCAGAACTATGGACTAGCCAATGAGAAAAAAACTCAAGAGCAATGATCTGCTATTTTTTCTACCTACTATACACCATCCTTGACATTTTGAAAGTAGATGTTGATTATTTCAACAATGTCTAAGTCTTCAAAATTTTTTTAATACATTATGTTGTAATTTACAAAATAGGGATACTAGAAATTTAACATGAAATTACCATTTTCTCAAAATTAAATAGTTCACTAAAGAAAGATATTCATCTTGACAATTAAATGTATCCTTAAAGAATTCTTTATTTAAAAGATAACAGCTAAATTAACTAAAGACTAATTTGACACAGACAAGAGAACCTCTGTAAACAGTGATATAGGTGCTTGAGAAAATAAAATGCTTTGGTAAAAGTTTCCAAAGTGGCTCAGTTTTAACTCGTTCAAATAAAAATATACAAAATATTTAAAGAAAAATGCTTTTTAACTTGTCGAAACATCATAAAAATCAATGTTTTTTTACTCAACTGTCAAGAATATATCAAAAGTCATACTTAAAAAATATACACAATTTTACATTGTACAACTTAAGGCACAGAACTAAACTAAATAAACCCTATCCAATAAGCTTTTTTGCAAAGACCACATCATGAGTAACAAAATTGAATTAGAATATCTGTATATTAACAACAGCTAGATAATAATGCAATAAACTTATAAGTGTAAGAAATATGCTTGTTTGATTAAAACAAATGACGCTGAGTGACGTCGTCAACAGTTATGTCTTTTTACTGGGTCATTGGCGAGTTTTAGGTCTTTTAACATAAATACTGTCGTTTGCCAGCCGGACTCCAATTGGGATGATCAATCCCAATAAGTAAATATATAAAAATATTGTTGGTTTGTTTTTTTTTTGACATTAAAATCTGAGATTGGATGATAGAAAAGAATTGTCAATTCAAACTAGAGTTTGAATATTTGCATAGAACCATAAGTAACAAAATATTTTAGGTTGAATAATATCAAATTTTTTCTGTGCAACAAGTTCAACTTTTACAAAAATACTCTAAAAGTCCACTACAATATTGTTTTATTAAAAATAATCAGACCTGCACAGTTAATTCAAAATTACTTTATGAAATACATAAATCTTCACTGCTTGTAGAGGAAAATAAGTTTTATACAAGAGATTAGTTTGCTAACAACAGCATCATGGGAAATGCCTACAACTAGTTGTCAAGCCCTTGGCAACATTATAGTAATTATCACTATTTTTTGACATATTCAACAATTACTGATGAGTGGGTAAAAAAGAGATCAGAAGTCTCATTGGCTATTGACTGGGTAGGCCATTCTTAATATCAGGGAAAAGGTATTGTTTATATGTTAGCTTCTCTAACAGATTTTTGAAGTCTGATCATGTAAAGAGTTTGAAACTTTTTTTCTATAACCAAAGCTTGAAGGTACACAACTGCAAACAAAGATGAAAAAAATTATTCCAAACTAGCCACAATCATTAAAATACCTCATCTAACAAAATTAAGCCAAGAACAAAAATCACTATTGCCTTATCTTAAATTGTCTAATATATAAACTGAATTCACTCCGAGTAGAAAGATTTTATATATTAAGAAACCTTTAGAAGATTTGACAAATCCCTTTTAAGTCATTTTTAAAAATTGCTAAATGTCAATGTAAATACATAAATAGAACTAGAATATTCTAACGATATCTGCCAAGTTTCACATTCTTTTTGCATAGTTTTTCAAAGGATATAATGAATTTAAATTTAACTATTACAAAATCACTTTAACACTATGCTGAAATGTAAACTTTTTTCCAAATGATTTAAACAAGATATTTTAGATAAACGTAAAATGAATAATAACCTATTTGTGTGCATGTGAAAATACCAGGAGAAAAATTGTGCTTTTATCACTTCATGCTTCTTACAAAATTACTGACAAGACAAAATGCATTCTTGTTCATAACCTTAGGGACTAAACAGTCCTATTCAGAAGTTTTGTGAGAGCATATTGAGTGTTTGAACACAGCCTTTCAATTATATGTATGAAAGTACACACAAATATATAATTTCATCCCTTTTATAAATATTTGTATTTCTACAACATAAACAGGCTTCAAATTAACAGGAAATTGAGCCATTAGGCAAAATTAGGGAAAAGGCAGTGACAGTTTTCTGAATAGTTAGACTAAGGACATTGTAGTGCAGAAAGGTAGCAGTAGCAGTAGCAGCAATGGCAGTAGCAGTAAACATGAAATCACAATAGTTCACTACAAATTTACAAAGTGGACATAAACATTTTTTTTTTTCTAGACTTTGTTGATTGTATGAAATACTTCACCTTAGTAGCGAAGCTTCTTCTAGCACACATGTGCCAAATGGAGTCATAGTCATTTTCACTAGAGTCTCACATGGAACAGGCACATATGGGGTTTCCTCTAGACCAGGGAGTTGGTGTTGGCAATGGTGCAGATAGAAAAATAGAAGGCAATGATGCAGTAAATAAGTAAGTGCTTAAAATAAATTAAATGCTATTTTGGGCCATTTTCAAAACAAGTAAATCAATTGTCTTTTGGATTTCAGTGACAGCATCTCCTATTTTTTGACATTAAAGAGAAAGAGAGAGAAAAAAAAAAAAAAGAAAAAAAATCTTGTAAAATTTCATTGATTAAGACTTAGTCCATAATTGTGTTCTGTTTAACCCCTTCAGGACAAGAAAAATAATTTAAAAGGATTCCACTATTATTTTTAATATGAAGAAAAAAAAGTACAATTTCTATTGGACATCCTCTTGTCATGAAAGGGTGAACAGATAATTTAATAAGACAATTTTGGAAAGAGTTTTTAAAAAGGTGAGAAATTGATCCAATATAAATTCTTCCCAGAAAGGAAGTAAAATTTTGAAGAGGAGAAAAAGGAAAATAAAAACTGATAAAATTTATCCTGTGCCAAAAGCTGTGGTTAAAAAGGAGATGATAAAAAAAAGTTATCTAAAAAAGAAAAAAAATACAAAAGTGAAAGTGAATATACAAGGTTTGTGGCCTTATTAGAAGCCAAGGAATAAGATTAGCCACAGCATGTAAAGGCAGTTTATTAGCAAAAAATGAGAGACAAGTATTTGTTGAGCAGGGAAAATCTGAGGTTAGGTAGGAAAAAATTATTCTAAATCAAGTAATTAAGTCATTTCAGAAATACATATATAATTCATAGCAATTTGTATTTAAATTTGTAGCATTTTTTAAAATTTACCAACCCCTTATTTTTTATCCTGCTTCTTTTAAAAAAAAAACTATCAGTTTCTGTATAAAAAAAAATGACAAGATTATTTCCATATAGATTGGCACTTCTTAGGATCAAAGTGTAGTATCTGTGCACTTTGCCTAAGGTAGAAAGTATCATACCAGTATTCATGGAAATCCTAGTTATATTAAAATTCATAAAATATGCAGAAGATGAAAATATTTATTTTGAAGAGTATAAAATTTAATATTTCCTTAAAAGATCCCCCCCCCCAAAAAAAAACAGACATACATAGATATAGATGATTATTTAAATTTTTTTATTAACCTATTTAATTAGATTTCCATGGATACAAATACAATATTGATTATAAACAGAAGTACTAGGGACTGATCCTAGAGGAGAAGGCACATAGATATTTAAGAAAAAAAAAAAAAAAAAAAAAAAAAAAAAAAAATCACTGCTCATTATAAAGTTAGATGTTAGATTAAAAAGCTAAAGTAACTAAAAATAATAAAAACCACTGTTACTCAAGATATTTGAATTACGGTGAGCAAATTCACCTGTAATACCACAATGATGTGCTGAACAAATTTAATGAGATATATAAGTTAGCCAAACCACAATGGCTATTGTAAAATCTAACCTTAGTGGGTTTTTTTTTCTTTCTTACTATTTGGCCAGGTACAAATTTCATCAGTTTATACTAATAATTACAACTTAGTTTCAAAAAGAAAGAAATGTTGTAATAAATAATTGCCTCATATTAATATCTAGTTGAGATAATGACAAAGCCTACATGAATTACTCAAATTTAGTATCATTCAAAATCCTTACTAACAACCTTTTGTCATGTTTGACATTAAGATTATAAAAGAACAATCTTTTCATGAAAATCTGTGTTTTCAACAAGGAGGCCAAAATTGTGGCAAAAGTGAATGGTCCAAGTCATACTGAAGATAGTTTTTACTTTTTCTTGTTAGTGGACCTTTGTTTTAAGCAAATAAATCTAAATTGATATTTCAAATGAGCAGAGAGCATATATGTACATACACATATGATTCCAGAGTATTTCTGTAAACTGAAAAATACTCTAAAGTTCTGTGAAAGTAAAATATATAAAAAAATTGGAAATCATTAATTTCTATATTGACATTGTAATAGTCAATTTTACAATACAAAGATATTGTTAACAGATGAGTTATAAATTATGCCGATTAATGTAGCTTTAATGCACACTGGCTTTCATATAATAATCACAGTGCCAAGAAAATCTGAAATCTTTAAAATTATCCAGGATTCTTGAGTGGTAACATCATGAAGAAGCTTATACCTTATTCAGTGGTGATCTGAAACAGTACAAAGGCATTCAAACTCAAGAATATTTAATATACTTTAATGAAATAAACTAATTAAAAGGACTGCAGAATAATCCCATCAAAATATCGCTGTTAGACAACTGGTTCATGCAAAGAGTATAAGCAAGGTTTTAAGAAATTATTTTGATTTCACTAAAAAATTTTGGAGTTTAATTTTTCATGCATCTGTGCAATAGAAAGATTTATAACAACTGTTAATTACAGAAAATTAAGGGAAATTAAAAAGGAATTTTTTAAAATTCTGAAAGAAAGTGGAAACAATAAGCCAAACCTGAAATGCAAAATAATATTTAGTGAATGCAAATTCCAGGATAGCTTAAATATTGAAAAGGAGGAATATTCTTGTTGCTGGAGTCAAGATACAAATTTGAAACAATTTTATTAATTCCTTAAACAGGCTTTTGTAAAGTCATTAGCTACTTCTTTTAATTTAATTGTGAATATTTATTAAGCTTAGCAACAAGATTTATTTTAAAGACTAAATTAGGTAAATCTAAAGAGTGTCAAAGTCACTTGAGAGGTGCCAGGATACGATGATTGAAGCCTCTACTTTCTCTCCTACAAATTTAGAAATATGCCTCATCTTCTGGTCTTTAAAATCTAAATGCTTCATATTATCTTTTTTTAAAAAAAAGAAAGTCCCATAACTATTATTCTCCATTTTATTATGATCAGTAATCTCCAGCATCCTTTGCATATAAGTTATATTCAGTAATCTCGGAATAAAATATCTTGTCAACAATAAAAAGCAAAGAAAAATTGTAGATGACATTTACTACCATTAAGTCAGATTAAACTAACAAAGATCTAATGCTACATTAAGAAAATTAAGTAAAGGAAAAATCTTTGTCACTTAAAAACGTAATTAGTACAAATAGAAATGAGTAGAAACAAAAAAAATTATTTATGCATTTGTATCATTCCACATGAAATTTAATGTTCAGCCTTGAAGATTTAAAAAAAAAAAAAATTCATATATTAACCAATTATGTTAAAAAAAATCTGCACTTCAGAACTAAAAGTTTAATGGAAAATTAAAGGGTTTTTAATTTGTATTTTTCACATTCTATAAAATAAGTTTTCATTTATTGGTGCTGAGCATAAAGTTGACTTATATCATCTAAAGTAAGATGAAAGACATTTGAGGAGCCAAGTTACTAACAATACTTTTTGAAAAAGTTTTCACTTTAGTGTTAGCCACTCAAGCACAAAAAGGAGAGTCGATAGTCGACAATGTGCAACAGTTCCATAAGGAGTACCATTTTAAAGCAGTAAGTGCAGCACAAAATCAGAACGTGTCAAAGTCCCTTTCATGAGTGGTCTACACTTGCATGCCATGCACGAGGCAGCATTTACTGGAAAACAAAACGCTAGACATGAGTATGGTGGCAGATCAAGCTAAGGCTCGAGGCCTAGCTCAAAATCGTACGCACATAACCTGACACCTACCGTAAATGCTATCATTGAAGCAGATTCTGATTGCTTTTTAACTTGTATGTGTGCTATTATTGCACTGAAAAATAAATGTTCCTTTTGTAGTGGTTTTTGTCATGAGGCGTAAGTAATGCCCTATGAGAGAGGTCAGTTGGTACAAGTGGAGTTAAAAGGAGGGCAGCATTTTTCTAAATTGTGTCAGTTGATGTGGCCAGGTATGTCCACTACTTTATCAACTCTGGCTGATAAGTTTTCTCTCTCTGTACACAACTGTTGAAGCGAGCTACTGTATTGGTCAATGATGAAGAGGCCACTGTACTTGCGGATACAGGAAGCTCAGAGTTGTTTATTTCCAATGACTATGTCAAGAGACTTGAACTAAAAATGTATTTTGTGAAAGGGAACATACCCATGGCATCTTCATCACTGACTTCTCTAATAAAAGAACTCTGTTTCAACCTATTAGGTAACTTATATGCAAACACAAAGCTTTCAGCGTTAGTAGATCTCTGCTGTGATGTAATCTGAGGACAGGACTTTATGAATCAGCACTCCAAAGTATCCTTCAATTTTGGTGACACTAAAAAAAAAGGCTGACATTCCATTTGCTTTGGTGGACATCCCATCTCTGTGTTTTAACCTGACGCCAGACTGCAAACCTATTACTACTAAATCTTGGAGACTAGGAAATGACAAGAGATTTTAACATTCGTAGAGTGACACGATGCCGCAGGAGGGAGTTAGAATGCCAACGAAAAAGACTAGTTGTTGTTTATAGCCGGACCACCAACGGATTCACCTATCTCAATGTATATCTGCTCCCAAGGATGGATGATCTCATCTACAAAGTTTCATACTTTAAATACTATAGTTCCTTGAATGTGAAGCTTGCCTACCACTATTCGAGGCAAGGATGAACCATACATGGCATTCAAAAAGGTAAACTGTTTTGTGGCGTTCTATCCAGAGTCATAAATAGTATAGCCTGTTTCCAAACAACTATCAATAACATAATCAACCAGTACAATCTCCATGGAACATATTTTTATATAAAAGACATCATTAGAACTTGAACGACTGTAAGAACAATATAAAAATTTGGGGTGACTGTGAGATCAATCTTATCTTTAATGCAAAGAAATCGATCACTTCTACCAAGTCAATCTATTTCCTGAGTTATTCAGAATAATCCAAAAAAAATCAATTGACTTGGCTGAAATAATCAGACCCCTTAAAGAACTGCTAATCCCTAAAGAGAAGACCAACTCTTATACAGACTCATTGGTCAATTTTTATACTATTTCCAGTTGATCCCAAAGTTTTCCAATAAGATGAGACCACTAATCATTGCAGAAACATTTTCTTTCAATCAGAAGGCAAAGAAAGTATTCAACAACCTCAAAAGGGAAAATCTAAAACATTTTGTTGCATTTAATAGACGAATCGATACCCAACTTTCAAAACATAATATACAAAATAATCAAATTAGAGAACATGTAATAGTATCACTGAAAATACAATGAAGATGAATTTGTAATAGACAGTTCTTTCTAAATTTTCATAACTGGTTAGTTGGCATTTTATAGCATATCATATCTTGTTTTTATGATTTCTAAGTAACTTTACTTCCAAATAAGTTGTTAGGGCTTGTTTGTTTGTACACAGTTAAATAGTTACAAGTATTCCTATCTAACGCTAATAATTCTATTTAATATTAATCCTTTGTTAGTACACACTTTTACATATTGCTATTTAACACTAACAATTTATCAAGTATTCCTTTGTAATATAGAAACAATTTACACACAGCTCTATGGTTTCAAATAACTAATAATCATCCTTAGTAAATGATTAAACAATTCTATTTAACTGTTAGATGGGACCCTATACTACCAATTTGGGTTAGAGTGGATCTGATGGCAATGAAGGGAGACTTCATATTCCCCAAAGTTCCAGTATTGGAGCCTCACCATCTGATGGTTTAGTGTCATATCCAAGACACTCTTTGTAGTGGTAGGGGTCTCACCCATCTACACAGATGCAGTTGGCATATTCTACAACCCCAGCTGACAGGACGGCTCATAACTGAAATGGAAATATACAAGGTGTTTGAGCTAAATTTGACTATTTCTTATGTTGCCTTTTATCAGGAACAGCTCCATAAACAACCGATGGTGTTGGAGAGCATACAGATTAAGTTGTAGTTGAGAAAAGTTTAGCTGAAATGGATAACTGGAAGCCACCTGAATATTAGAAAAGAGTTACCTGCATTATGGTGATTCATATCCAGCTATCAATATGTTGACATCATGACTGCTGCTCTGTCAACACTGTAAAGACTGTAAGATGGACAACTGCAATGGAGACTATGAAGCCATAGCCAGCAGGAAGGTAACCAGCAAGTATTCTGACTGTTCACATATCGAAATTCATCCAACAATTATGAGATAAGGTAACGGAAAATCCAAATTTTAGCAAGGGGTGTTGGAGTTGCCACCATGAAGCTGACTCTAAATGAGGATCTTTGCTACCGCTCATACAAGAGATGCAAGAGACAAATTCTGACAACCAAGTTGAACTGCTTGACAAAAGGCAAAGAAGCTCCTAAACAACTTGAGGGATGATCTGATCCTTTTCAAATGATAAGAACTTCTGCCAGGACCAGTTGCACAACAACTAAAGCGGATAGCCTACAATCCATAAGGTGTCTCTCACATATGAAAATCAAGTTTCTCCAAACTTTGATAGTCTTTGGGTGTGTTTCTTACATATTTGAACAGGGTCTTAAAGCTCAATTTACACAGCAATGTGAAGCTGCTGGAAACTGATCAAACCCTGGCTGGAAAGGATTGCTGCTGGAAGGCCATATGTGAGGCAACAGGACTGTTACTTGCCATACCCTCCAGAAAGAGTGGCTGTCAGAAGATTTGACTTTACCAGGCCCCAATTTCTGGCCATCTAATTTCCTTGATTGTAATCCCATGAATTACTAGGTGTGGGGCAGTGTTGATACAGACAGTAATCACTGCCTGTAACACCAAGACCGAGGTAGTTCGAAGATCTTCCCAGGGACACAGTGAGGAATACGTATGTCAGGTTCTTGAGGCCATGCCAGAAATTGAGGGTAGCTACTTTAAGAAAACTTATCTCCCAACTTTAATCTAGGTGATATTTTTTGTTTTTCAAAATACTTTTATTTTTGGATGAGATATTGTGTTTTCTTTTTCTTTAAAGCAAACTGTCAAATTTAGCCTGGATACCCTGTACAGACATTCTATTATATTTACTAAAACCCTAATCACTTTAAATATAAAATATGAACTATATAAGTAAATGTAATATTAACATGTTTTGGTTTCTTTGTTTAAGGGCATCTCAACCTAGGATAATTTAATGCCAAAGCCATCCTTATAGAAGGACAGCAGTGGTGCTATTTAACCCATAGTTTGGAGGGGGGGGAGAGATAAGACGGTTCATATCTTAAGGTTATTAGTCCAAAAGTGGACATACTAGTGTGATTGGAGTTTGAACATAAGTCACTATAATATCACAGTCCAACACTTTGGACAGGGACACTTCTCCCATAATAACAACAGATACAGGTAAAATGTAATGTTAACAATATAATCTTTCCTTATTCTCAAAGTCATTTTCCTGAACAAACTTGTACAAAAATATATAAAAAAGGAAAAAGCTTTTGGTAAATCTAAACAATAAAAATCAATTTTTCAAACTACTAATCCAATCAAAGATGCATTTGAAATGTTATATACTGTAACAAAATATCTGAAGTGGGGGGATAATATAACTTACCTAAAGTTATGGATGCTAAAAATATCATTTTGAATAATTAAAGTTATATTGGCTTAAGACCAACAGAAGTTAGGTGTTTGACAGTTTTCTTAAATTGTATTGAGGTAGAAATCTGTTTTAATTAGTCCATATCTATTTTATTACAAAAGCATTTTTTTTCAAAAATAATTAGTTATTTGCAAGTCAATGGTAAATTTCAGTAAATTAATGTAAAAAGTATATAAAGCATGTTCATAGAACATTTTTTTCAAATTTAACTATGTACTTGGCTCTCTCTAGCCCCCCCCTTCTAATAAGATAAACCAAAAACACAAACTATTCCTAAATTGGAGCTTTCAAATGTTGCCCAAAATTTCAAGAAAGTTAATTTGGATTTTTTCATTATATATATTTCTTTAAATCATTCTTATTAAAGACCAACAAAAATTTGTGCCAATGAACACTAATATGCAGTTAACAGCCCTACTACATAACACTGTAAGAAAAAAAAAACTAGGTATGGTTAGACATTAACAATTAGGCACCACAAATTACAAAAGGAATCTCTAAACAACTTAGGTAAGAATATAGAAAGTAGCTAAAAAGAAAAAATTCAAATGTTCATGGAAAATATTGTAACTTTTTAATAAAAAAGTTATATTTTCCATGAACATTTGAAATTTTGAAGAGGATATATTAAGTGTTATTTTACAAAGATTTATCATACATTTTTTTAAAACAGAATGATGTGATTAAAAATTATTTTGTTTATTTTTACAAAATTAGTTGATTGTCAGATTTTAATTTGTTTGTATACTGATTTATTTATATTGATTGATTTATTTATTTGTGTACTGATTCTGAATCATTAAAAAGTTAATGAAACTAATCCTTTTTTTAAATTTAAAAAAATATTTAACAGTTAACTTGTTCCTTTTTGCCATACATATTGTGTGCTGAGATAATTTTTATGCTTAAAGATATCAATAGAGTTTTTTCTATTTTCTAATTCTGTTCATTGAAGTTAAATCAAGTTTGTATATTATTTATTGAAACAAATGATTAAAAATAAGAAACTATCACAAACAAATTGTTACTATTAACATGTTTTTGGTTATCTTGGTGTTTAAGTTTTATATTATCATAAGCCTCAAAATATTTAAGAAATGAATGTTGGATGAGTTTTATATTTTCAATAATTATCTAGAATAAATGAAGAATCAGATTTTATATAAAATCTGATTCTTCATTTAAAAATTTTTTCCATTGTAGTAAGATTACAAATCTTATATAAATTTGAATAGATGTAATAAAAAATGTTTTGTTGATAAATTCTTAACTGAAGAAGAGGATTTATCTCATGAAAATATCCATAAAAATTCTCTGAAGCTGATGTAGTGCAGCAGTATTTGTGCATTAAAACATACGCATTTCTCACAATTATACATTTTTACAAGTTTTTGTTGAATTATTATCAAAAATCTTTTGTTAAATAATTTTTTCTGATGTGCAAGTTATATTCCTCCCAAAGTTTAAAACTGAACATTAAAACAAATCCTTTTAGAAATCTAAATTGATAGTTTTTTTTTAATTGGCTCTACAATCATTCTTCTTAAGGAAAAAGAATTTTTATTCAGGTGAATAACCTATTTAGGTTCAATGAAATCTGTTTTTGAAGGGGGAGGATTTTTATACATGCCTTCATACTTGAAGCAATATAAATTAAACATCAATATTAAACATACTCAATTACTGTATTTGACGGCATATAAGACACCCCAATTTCAGCAGAGTAAATCAAGAAAAAAAAAAGTACTAATATTAAACATGATGAAATTGATATAATGAATATTATTAATCTGCATAAACCTTTTGAATAATGACAATAGGTATATGAAAGTTACTCTAAAGTCTAAACTAACAGGATTGCTAGGTAGTTAATTTTGGCAGAATTTTAAACCAATGTATGGCATATAAGATGCAGGGAATTTTAAAAAATATTTTTACAAAAAAAAAAGAAAAAAGAAAAAAAAAGTGCCTTAGATGCCATCAAATATGGTACATCATTTCCAAACCATATTCTTATACTTTGGAAAAAAAATTTTTTTTTTGTTTTGTTTTAATTTTATTTACTCTTTTTGAAAGTAAAAAAATGTAAAAATCTATCTAGCATTAAAATTACAAATTTGAATACACAAATGAAAAGTTTGCACAAAATAAAAATCTTGCCTAAATGCTTGAACTAAATTCAAATGCTAAACATTTTATTTTGAATATTATATCTAACCAAATATATAATCTAATTCTAAGACCAATTTAGTAATCTATAACAAATTACTTTATCACAAATTTAGTTTGGAGGATTGTATTCTTGATGATGTTATATTATTTTAAACAATCCATTCTTCATCTGTCAGAAAATATATTAACAAAAAGAAAAAAAAATCCTATTTCTTCAGAAAATTGCAACAAAAAATAGTTAAAAGACAGACAGATGAAATAATTACAATCACCCAATATACCTAGGTCATTTCAAATCTGCTTTCTTGGTCAAGAATGTATTGGAAACTCCTGTAAATAGATTTATTCAATGTTTTCTGGAAAATAAATTCCATTCTTTCCTGATAAAAATGAATGGGTCAACTGAAACACTAGCCTAACACTAAGAATTCAAAAAGACTTACAGCCTCAACATATTTTGGAATAAAGATTTTTCAAAGTTACAGACAATATAATTCTACTGCCAACTAACTTTATTCGCTAGCCTTCAAGTATCTGTTCACCTCTCTTAACTGTTTTTGTCTTTGGATAGGATCAGGAGGGTGGGGGTGGAAAAAGTGGTGAACTTGATCCCAACTCTACAGCAGCTGCACCTCCACATTATACCAAAGAATGAAATTTACAATAGTCCAACACTTGTATGACACTTTGGAAATTTTTTTTAGTTTGGGTGATGATATAATGTGTTGCATATTACACTTGAGTAGATGTAGTTAAATAGCGACAATATAAAAGTTGTTAGTGGAAAACAAAGGAATGGCAGAGGAAGAGGAGTCTAAAGATAATAGTGAATTAAAATATACATATACATTTTTTTATTTTTAAATATGACTAATTGTGACCAATACTGTATTAGTGAAATAAGGTTTGGAGCAATCAAACTATAATCTAACAAATACAATTCATTAACAGTAACTTGTACATGATAACCTTAAACAGCTTTCTAAAAAGTTTTGTTTTTTTTTAAATAGAGGTATTTTATTCTTATGAAGATATTGAACTGGTAAATTAGAGATCATTCATTTAAACCATTAGAATGGCGCATATATATATATATATATATATATATATATATATATATATATATGTACTTAATTTTATACCAGGGTAAAATTTGGTCAATTTTCCTTTGAATAAAAATGTTTTTCAAAATAACTAAAATTGAGCTTCTTGTATTAAGATGAAATGCTAAGTAATCTACATTAAAGAATTTGCTCTTATGACTTTACAATAATTTACCAAATGTCTTCTTTTGTTAGTCATCAAATAACTCAAAGAGAATTACAAGTCACCAAATTTTAGATGCTTACTAAGGAAACACTAAGTTATTTTTTGCTTTGCATATTATTTTTGAAATTTCACAAACTTTTCAATTTTTTTGTGATAGGCTCAATTTGAAAGTAAGTATAATGCTAAACTGGATTCTGGGTCGGTAAGGCTAACTAAATAAAATCCATCTTTTTGTTTAACTGTGTAAAGTTGAAAATGTGTTTTAGGTTTTAGTACAAGCAATGCTCTCCACCTCCAGAGAGCCATTTAACCTGTTGATGATATTTATTTCAGTAAAATTATTTCCAACCTCTTTATGTAAATCAATCTTTTCATGACTAAAATAGGTTATCTCATTAGTAAAATTAAGCTCATAATCACTAATTAACTTATTTAAAATACCAAAAGGTGAAATTGAACAGTAGTAATTTCATTGTATTATACATTAATTATTTTCTCTAAACACCTAAAAATGAGCAAAATACTCAAATTAGATTAGAATCTAAAGAAAGTAGATTTCAAAACAGCATATTTTTATTTATTAGTTATTGTAACTCATAATCAAAGGTTATTTAAAAACTTTATTCTTACTTCTGATTTTTCAAAAAAATCTTATCTCATCCTCAAAGAGACTGAATTCTTCATCCCACTGGCATGTATAGTATTTCTTCAAATGATAAGATGCTACTTTGAAAAGCATCCAAACAAAGTCTTAAACACACACACAAAAAAAATGCTTGAGAACACATCTTCACTACTAGGTACAGTTACAAATTTAAATCCCAAGAGTGATTAGATTCTTTTGTTATAAGATAGACATTAATAGTGTACTTATGGTGTTTGAAATATAGTTTAGAATATTTCTGAAAAACAGTAGAAACTGAAGAACAAAGTAAAAATTGTTAATATAACATGTAATACATATCTAAATGAGAAGGAAAAACAAGACATTTTTAAAGAACACTATGGTTCTAAATGATTGCTCAGAGCATTAGAGACTCTTGTTATCTATAATTGTTAAATAGCTCTTTAGCAAAGGGAAAATAGCTTTATGAAGAAACAAATAATTGACTTCATAGCTAAAATGAAGTAAATAAAAAAAATTACAAAGTTTGAAGATAAAGAATGTTAGATGAAGCATTTCAAATGCATTTCATTGTAAAATTTGTAGATTCATGGTTTATGCTAATTCAGTTAAATCATGCAACTTCTGTTGAGTGAAAAATCAGTGATGAGATCAAGTGAAAAAAAATATACAAGTTGTTATTTAAGACTGATTAAAAGAAAATTTTAAAATTTTATTTCAAATTTTGTAAAAATCCTTTTTGAAAGAAAAAATATCAATTATTTTGGAATATATAATATCAAAAAACTTAAACATCTTTGTGTAATTATTTCTAATCTAAAAGACAATGAGCATTTTGATTGAATGTATTTATTGAAATAGAAGTAAGCACAATATTTTGCTACATTCTAAAATATTTCTAAATGATTTATTTAAAATTAACTTTAATTTCAATAGCAGTTTAAAATATCTTATCAAAAAGAAATTACCTTTTGCAATATTGTAATCAATGAAAATCGATCACAAAAATTACAAGACAGAAGAAAGCTGATTTATATTAAAGTTTTTATAGGCTTACAATTATTCATGCATGCATACATGCAAAAAAAACCCTTAAGAATGACAACTTTGATAAAAGTGGTTATTGAAGAAAAGAAAAAGGGTAAATGGAGGTAAAGGGGGTGCAAAGAGGATAAATAAAAGATTGAATATGGAAAAAGACTCACCAGAAGTCTTATCTTGAAAGTAAGCAAGCAAACATCTGGCAACTGCCTGGTGACAGATGACCATTACATTTTCTTGTCGCTCAAGTTCCTGCATAGCAAATTAACCCAAAGAGAAAACAAAATCATTTAGAGTAGATGACAAAATATTTGGTGCTAACTAGATAAACAGTTTGGCCAATTTTATCATGAAGCTGACAATTCTTAAAAATGAACAAATAAAAAGGCTTGTTTTATAAACCAACCCTGAAAACTTGATTGTAGATCAAACTTCATAGTGGTAATATTTTTGATAGTCTTGCAATAACTGACCATAACATGAGCCTCAGTATAAATCTATCAACACAATGTAAGTTTTTAACTTTCTAATTTAGATATCTAATGAAAATAAGTTTAATTTTTTCAATAGAAAGAAATCATTTTTAATTTATAGGGCTATTAATACTAATATTCATTGCAAATACTGTGGGGGGGGGGGAGAGAAAAAAGGATCAAACTTTATACACATTATGTTTAAATTTCAATAAGTAAATTAATTTTATTTGAACATATATCAGTTAATCTTTTAGTTTGCCTGGCACTGCTGCAAATGAGCTAAGCAAAAAGTGATAATAGAATATCAAACTAAATATTCATAAAATTATTTTTCAAAATTTTGGCTACATTTTTGCTGCTTTTAAGGATTTTTTTTCTAGATAAGCTAAAATTAGATAATAAAGCATAAGCATTCTGAGCTACATTAAGTAGACTAAAAAATATTGTCACATAAATGAAATTTTATAGTTTGATTTATAGATTAGTTTTATTTTATTCCAAATTATTTTAAAGAGAAGTTTTCTAAATAAAAGCTAACAAGTTCACTTTTATCCATCTAAATTTCTGAGGTGAAGAGTTGTTATTTATAAATCTTGGACTAATGTCTTCATCTTGATTGTTATATTCATAATTTCATATGATCAACAACTGGTAAATAGAAGTCCAATCCTTATATATATATGAGACAATGGTTTCAATAGATAAAATATTGCAACCAATGTATGGTTGGTTGTTTGGGTTTTATGGCATATCAACCTTTGCAGGTTATTTAATGCCAAATCCATTTTTAAACAAATGATTTTATTTCAAACAATTCAGTTTAGCATGAGTACACAGTTTAATTGTCAAAAACATTTCTATTTCAAGCAATTCAGTTTATTCAAACAGTTCTCATTCAGCTAATTCAGTTTAGTATAAGTATAGATTTTGTTTACACAGTTAAATGTCAAAACAGTTCTATATTAAACAATTTAGTTTAGTGTAAGTACAGTTTCAATGTCAAAAACAGTTCTGTTTCAAACAATGCAGTTTAGCATAAGTACACAATTTAATTGTCAAAAACATTTCTATTTCAAGCTATTCAGTTTAGTCAAACGGTTCTAATTGAAACAGTTCAGTTTAGCATAAGTATGCAGTTAGTTCTATTTAACCCATAGATAGGGCCCTATCAGGTGCTACCATTCCAGGCCAGAGTGAACCTGGGAGCAATGGCAATGTAGGGGTGCTCCACATTCCCCAAAGCACCAGCATCACTGGAACCTCACCATCAGATTGTTTAGTGTCATATCCAGGACACTCGTTGGGGGGGTCTTACCCCTCTGCAGAGGTGCAGTCGGTGTATTCTACAGCCCCAGCCGACTGGGCAATACATAGAGTTAATGTCAAAACAGTTTTATTTCAGATAATTCAGTTTAGCATAAGTATGCAGTTTAAATGTCAAAACAGTTCTATCTTAAACAATTCAGTTTAGCATAAATACAGTTTAAATGCAAAAAACAGTAAAATTAAGAAACCACAGTTTAGTTCAATTTAACCCATAGATAGGACCCTTATCAGGTGCTACCACTCCAGGCCAGAGTGGACCTGGGAGTGATGGCAATAAAGGGGTACTTCAACATTCCCCAAAACTCTAACATTACTGGAACCTCACCATCAGATTATTTAGAGTCATATCCAGGACACTTGTTGGGGTGGGGTGGATCTTACTCCTCTGCAGAGAAGCAGTAAGTGTATTTGACAGCCCCAGCTGACTGGGCAAAACCAATGTATGTGAACTGGTCTACTTTTTTGAAAGGCTTACCAGTTAAAGCCAAAATGGCCTCATCTTATTTAAAACTCACGCACTATCTGCATTCACATTGAAGTCAATGCCTCTTTTTGCCTACTCTATGCAGCAGGAATTCAATTTGGGTAGGTGTAGTTGAGAGAAGCATAGTTTGCATCTGTCATAGTTTCTATGGGACATAGAAACTTGTTTTTTCTTCTATTAAATATATTGATATTTATAACACAGAAACTAGACAGATTATAAACAGATATTGTACTAATGTATCTATTTGCAAGATTCCAGCACTAATGTCGAAGAAACTGCTGTCACCATTGGGTGAGCAAACAATTGTTTTCATATTTTTGTAGAGTATCATTGTAGCAATGAAAGTTACTTTGGGGAGACCATATGCAAGTAGGATTTATTCCATCTTTACTGTTTTATGGAATTAAATGCCTTGGAGAAATATACAATAAACCAAATTTGGTTGAAGCAGAATAAAAAGCAAGGAATGGTGACTTACCATAATAACTGGTTCAAGGCGGCCAACCAGATCTTGATAAGACTAGAATATAAAATAAACCCATTTAATATTACTAAAGGACGAATATCATTTGACAATTTAAAAAGTCAATTGCATACTCTCAACTATTTCAGATATACAAATTATTATATTATTCAATTTCTTTACTGAAATTTATGATCATCTATGAAAATAATAATAAAGATAACTTTGTTAATCTTGACGTAATTTACTACAAGATGTACATTACCTTTTTTTTTTTTCTTTAAATCCAATTGTAAAGAATTTTGAAAGAGTTGCTGTTAGTTATTTCTCTTTGAATTGAAAAAACCATAAGCTCACTAAATATATAAAGACAAGAAATGGCCAATTTGACATTTTTCTCCCCTAAAACAAACTTTAAACTGATAATTTCATTTGTTGATCCAGTTAAATTTTTACTATTTTTAAAAAGTCAAATACAGAAAGCTTTTCAACTTATTTACATAATGAGTACTTTTAAAACACAGAAGCAGAATTATGGAGTTTGAGTTTTGTTTAACAGCATATCAACCTCTGTGGGTTATTTAATGCCAAGAAAGGTGAGGTTGGTTTTGTTTTCTATGGAGGTTTTAGATTATGGGTTTTATGATAGTTTTTGATTCTATTTGGCCAGATATTGGTGAAAAGATGGGATATTCTTGGAAAATTCAAAATGTTCTCTAGTTTGATTTCGTTGGTTTGTTTGGCTTTATGGCATAGGAAACTCTGCAGGCTAATTAATGCCAAACTGTTTATACACATATTAAACCTAAGATTTTCAAATGAATACTTAATAGATAATATTCCAAATGAGCCAGAGCCCACCTGCTTGCATACAATGGCTCCAAGCACCACTAATACACAACACCAATAATTAAACCCAAGATCAGCAATTTGTTTGCACATAGTTAAATAGTTATACATATGATTTGTAAACATTTTGCTAATAATATTTTTCAGCAAACTTGAGCTTATTTTTCTTCACAGTCAAATGATTTCAAGTATCTCCATCCAATACAAATCATTCTATTCACTTTTAATCATCTGTCTGCACACAGTCTTGAACACTGCTATGTACTAGCAACAATTTAATATCAGTCAATTGTTTGCATACATTTAAATAAATATACATGATATGTAAGAAATAAGTTCATCAGTAATTTCATTTTTACTTTTTAAGTAACATTTAAAAAAAGAGATTGAGCTCATCTGTTTGCGCACAGCTAAATGGTTTCAAGTATCGTAGTTATTTGTTATACCATCCAGATTGAGGCTGGCAACTATGTAGTCTGTCACTATCCATGTTTTCTACACTATAGAATTTTTGTAGGGATTTTGTTGATCCCTGAGCATTGCACTGTTTATTCATTCATATAGGTGACTGCATTGAATTTGGCTGGGGGCAGTTTGAATGCACTTCCTGGTCTTTCACTTTTCATTTTGGTGTTTGCATGTATTCTTCCAGCCAGGCCAATGAGAGTCTGTGCTTTCTGTTAAAATTGTCCCAGCTTTTTGATTTGGGAGTGTTAAGTCCATTTCATGTTCCATTTCTTTTGTATTTTTAAATTTGTTTTTAGTTTCTATATGGGGTTTGGAGTTGGTTTTTGATTGTTTTCTTGAAGTTGATCTATGTCTACTTTTGGTAACTTGTGTTTTTTTTTTGTTTTTTTTTGGTAGAATTTGTTGTTTCATTTTCTGTTGGGTTGTCTTTGGTATTTATTTATTTATTTTTTTATTTATTAAGTCTCTTTTGGAGTTTTATAGTGTCTGTTTTTGATGTGGGTGGTTGTTCCATCAGAATCTTCTATGTCCATTGGTCTGAATCTGTTGGATAATGGGATTGGTTCATTTATTAGTGTTTTTTGTTAAGTTTGGATTTTTTCCTATCTTTGCTTAAGGGATTTTTCCTGATTTTGGTTGTGTGTCTCACATTCATTTAGGACTGTTGAAATGTGTTCCTTGATTGTCTCTTTTGTGATCGTTTTTATATTTCTATTAGATTTTTAACTTCATTAATCAGTTTGTTTAGTTCTTCCTGTTTTTGTTTTCCTTGTTTCCATTTTTGTATGTATGCATAACTGGGTTGTCCTTGGGGTTTTTTCTATTATTTTTCTGGCCTCGGGAAAGGAGATGTTTCTTGTGTATCTTATTTCTGTTATTCTTTTTTCCACGTTTCATATTCCTGTGAGTACGCAGAGTGTTCTCCTGTGCAGTTGATACAGTTAAAGGGATTTTGACATTCCAATTCTGTGTGATTTGATTTTCCACATTTTGCACATATTGGTGGTCTTGTCCATTTATCTTTAAAGATGTCCATATTTTTGGCATCTTACAGGGTTTAGAATGTAAGTTTCTATTTTTGCATTTATGTAAGCTATTTTAATGCTGGTTGGAGTTGTGGGTTTGTTAAATGTTAGTATGTTTGTGTCTATGATTCTTGTTTCTTTGCATATTGTCACGTGATATCCCACTGGGAGGAGGGAGATAAAATTACTACTCCTTGTGTTTGAATTGACAGTATCAAGCCGTCAAAGAGTGACCGTTAAGAAAGAATGTAGGTCACACAGGGGAGACCAGATGTTGGTACTTGGTAACCTTACTCGGGTCGCCTGACACTGGAAGGGAGAAGGAGAGAGAAGACAAATGATTGGCTGGGACCCCAAAACGGAAGTGGCACCTTCCTCCCGTCAGCGGAAATAGAAAAGAAAAAAGTTAGTTGTTTGGCAGGGTTCGTAGCGGGCAGACGAACCAAAGCCAGTATTCCGGGTAGAAGACAAAAGAATATCCGAGACACGAGGGACCCGAGTTCTTCAAGCCAGTATTAAAAATAGCATAAAGTCTAATAGCCCATAAAAGAAGAAAGATTCTCCAGTGGAACCCCGTCGAAAAATAAGATAAGTAACTTTGGGACTATTTCTCCCTTATACCAAATTTTATATACCACTCTCTCTCTCTCAATCTGAAGAAAAACGAAAGTCAAGAAAAGACATTTATGTTCGTGGACTGTCCATTTATTATATATTTGACACTTTGAAAGTGTATCTCTTTGTATAGTAAAGGATTCATGTATTTTTATGTTACCACGTGGTCCAAGTTGTTCTTTGCAGTTCTGCTACGAATTTGTTGTGTCACATTTCCTTTTCAGCTTCTATTCGCCTTATATTATCTTGCTTAAAATTGTCCTATAAATTCCTTTAAAATATCACACGGGAAACCGGAGTTGCTGACTACTACAATATAATATTATTACGTCTCAACCTAGAGGTCCATATCTTCCATTGTCTAGGGGAAGGAAGGAAAGCGGCCTGGTGGGTGTGTGGATAGTGTGAAATTTGGAACCCCTTGCCAGCGGCGGTCAGTCTAGCCCTAAATTAATCCCTCACGTAATATGCCAGTTCTTATATGCCTGAGAGAAAAACTCTGAACGAGGACTTATTCTATAAGGGATCAAGTGCCAACCTGCCCCGTCTTCACACATGCGAAAATAAAACCCCGTTCTGGGATAAAAGTAAACCTTTCGTGTCACAATATGGAGATTCTCCTGATGTCTGTTACACCTTGCTGTTTAAGATGTAGTCTTATTTCTTCAAGGGAACATAATGTGAGGTCTGGGGATTTTATAACTCCTTTTGAGAACTTTAGGGTGGGGTGAGGGTATGTTTTTGTTTAGTTTTCCAAATTGTTTCCATTTAAGTATATTTCCTAATTGTTTTTGATTTGTTGTTCACATAATAATGGTGCTGTTGCTAACTTTTTTGATGTTGATTGGTTTGCACTGTGTATCTATTGTTTTTTTGAATCAAGAATAGAGATAGTTTAGTGATTGGGGTTTCTTCTGTTGATTCAAGTACAATGAATTGATAGAAGTTTTCATCAGTTTCGTGTTCACTTTCTGAAGAGGATTCTGAGAAGGGTCTTATTATTTTTTAGGTTTTTGCTTGGGATATATTTTCATGAGCCATAAAGAAAGTTTCATTGACCATACTCCCCACCCACCACAGAACCCTACATGGGGATTCGCTTAGTAACATCAGGGCTACATGGTCAATATACTCATGCCGATGGTAAACGGTTTGATTTTGTCCCTGGGGTTTTCATTCCTAAGATAATTACCCACCTAGGGACATTAGAGAGTATAGGCCTTTCCTCAGCATGATTGATCCTACAGCCATTGCTCTCAAAGTGAGATTTTTGCACAAATCTGAAAGAGGGCTGACATGACCAGCTGATTAATTGAATTGGGCCTCTCTGACTACACGTATAGCCCAGTAAGGGCCAAAGTGGAGTGTTGCAAATCATGTGGCCTCTTTGGTTATCGGGTCAAGGACTGCTCAGTCACCAGGATTCCATCCTCAAGCATTACAGGTCGCCACCCATAGCTAACAGGTAACCTCATTGGGTGGGGTGGGTTACCCCTCTGCAGAGGTGCAGTCTGTGTATACTACAGCCCCAGCCGATAGGGCAACTATAATGGAACTAAAATCATGAGGAATATAAATTTTGCATTTGAGATAATGCTATGAGGAAATAAACAGAATGGTTTTGTCTTAAAAAATAAACAAATAGCAATTTCATTGAAAAAATAACAGAGAAGTTAGCTAAAAACTATTATTTATTCAAATAATTATCTGCATACTTAATTGTATTAATTGGAATCAAGTAAAATCAGGTTTCATGTAAATCCAAAAAATGAATCATTTCAATTGAGTAAAGAGAGTTCTACCAAAAGATTTTACTGCATTTTAGACAACAAAACCTTCATAGTCCAAAAGTACTAACATATTTCCTGCCAATTTACCAAAAATAATGTAATTTACCCAAGTCAAATAATACCCCCACCAAACCAACAGATTTTACTGGGTTTGGCTTGGTTTTTTGGGTTTTATGACATATCAACCTTTATAGGATATTTGATACCAAATC
The DNA here is from genome assembly GCA_963585895.1 of Sepioteuthis lessoniana. Taxonomy (NCBI): domain Eukaryota; kingdom Metazoa; phylum Mollusca; class Cephalopoda; order Myopsida; family Loliginidae; genus Sepioteuthis; species Sepioteuthis lessoniana. The sequence continues at coordinate 973,915 of OY757926.1, read as the reverse complement.
CATTTTTATACAAATAATCAGTTTAGCATGAGTACACAATTGTCAAAAACATTTCTATTTCAAGCTATTCAGTTTTGTCAAACAGTTCTAATTCAAACAATTCAGTTTAATATAAGTATAGATTTTGTTTACAAACAGTTAAATGTCGAAACAGTTCTATATTAAACAATTCAGTTTAGCATAAGCACAGTTTCAATGTCAAAAACAGTTCTATTTAAGACAATTCAGTTGAACATAAGTACACTGTTTAGTTCTATTTAACCCAGAGATAGGACTCTATCAGGTGCTACCACTCTGGGCCAGAGTGGACCTGGGAGCGATGGCAATGAAGAGGTGCTCCACATTCCCCAAAGCTTCAGCATCATTGGAACCTCACCATCAGATCGTTGAGTGTCATATCCAGGAAACTCATTGGGGGGGGGGGGGTCTTACTCCTCAACAGAGAAACAGTCGGGGTATTCTACAGCACCAGCCGAATAGGCAAGATTTTACTGGGATAATTAAATAATGAAGTATGAGATATCACTGCTTATTATTATATCCAATTTGATTTAAAGAAGATAAAACTAGATTCTTTTGAAACTTTGGTCATCATTCCCTACATTTATGTGTACAATGAATAATTACCATCGAATACTTTTTATTGTTTAAATCGACTATAAACTGTAATAGGCAGAACTAGGATACAACGACTGTAATTCTTTGAAGAGTAGTACTAAGCACCCCCTCCCCCAAAAAAGGATGTTGTCCTGAGTATGATACTAAGCTACATTCAGTAAGAGGAGATCAGTTCTCTTAGGAATGTGGAGTACTTCTTCAATGCCATAACTTCCAGGTCTTCTTGGAGCAGTCTCATCTAGGGGGAAAAATTGATCTGTTTGAAAGTTGACACAAGGTCAATTTTTAAGTAGCGTTTAACAGGTTTGAATTCAGAGTTTTTTTTCTAGACTGGTTGCCATGGTTAAAGTGCCTAATCTGCCCTACTATTTACCCCTAACTGAAGGGAGAATAGTTGGATGTAAACTTTACTAAAAGGGTATTAGCGCAATGTGAAATGCAAACAGCCTCATCCAGCATTTGAACCCAGGTTGCTGAGTTCATTTCCTATGAAAGCCTCCTCAATAAATTATTCATTTTAGATAAGAATACTTCAAATCATTCAACTGTATGCAACCAAATTATTAAGGATTGTTACTTGAAGTTTATAATTCTATACAAATTAGCAGCAGTTACATGAAACCATCAAAAAACAGCATTCATTCTGCATTTGAGATAAAATGCTATCAAGTCAAAAAAAAAAAAAAAAAAAAAAAAAAAATTCAATTTTCTTTTCTTCAAATAATTATTCCACAATTGGGATTAATGATTGAAAAATGTTTTTGGAAGGCACTTCACAACTTTCTACCATTATTATTAGCAGCCATGATTAAAAGAAAAAAAGTATATATCTTAAAAGCTAACTTACCTCTCCACCTGGATATCTGTAATGAAACTTGTCCTGATCTCTCAAAGCAAATTCTTCTGGATGTTTTTCATGAATCTCTTCATATGTCATAGATTCACAAATTCCCTGTGGAAAAGAAGTTAAAACTTAATACAAAAAGATTCTCTCTTCTAAAGAAACAGAGAAAATTCAAAATAATGGAAATAAAGTATTACTCAAAGAATGCAATAAGAAAAACAAATTTCATTATGATCATATAAGCATTTCTTATACAACTAATGTAAACAATTGTTGTTACACCATAGATTAGATTTCTTATCATTTATATCGCTTAGAGATGCTTGCATTTTAAACTAGTCACTAGAAGATAACTTCTGGCTCTGTTCCCTTATTGAAGAAAGAGTACAGAGCTTCACTATCTTGATTTAGTCCTTTATTTCAGGCATTGTCAGAAAGAAATATTGCTTTTCTCCTCTTGAAGAACCTAACTTTCATAATTATTTGACATTTGGTAATATTTACCTTTAGTGTAATTTATTTATTAGTATCTCTTTTAGTATGTATTAGCCTTAATTTCACTTTGCTAATTCAGCTTTTACAAGAAAGTTATTCTATTCTTCACTTACTAGCATTGTTCTTACTTGAATAACTTCCTTTTATCAAAGAACTGTCTGCTATTCTGGGTTTATTTATCCCAGAGTTCCTTAAGTTCATATTAAGCTTCCAATTTGTGCCAACATTTTTATCATTTGTTTCATACATGCGCACCTGTTTTACTGCATTTTTTCTTTTTGGGTTTCACTCTTTCATTAATGAATCCTGACTTTATTTCAGAGTTTTAACTGTCAAAAGGTGTTTAGCTGTCAGAAACAATGCATGCATTTCCTGTTGAGCATGGCATAATAGTTTGCAAAAAACATACGCAAAAAACAAAAACTTTAACAATAAAATTCAACATACAAAAAAAATTTGAAGGAATCATGTTATCATTAACAAATCATGAGATGGAAGTAAAAAAAAAATTTTCATTACAACTTGCATCTATTCCAAGTTTAAAAACTAAGTGATCCTCCTCTAGATATATTTTAAACATTACCTATCATTTGAAACAAAAAATGAAAAATAAAAAATAACACTGTTGTAACATCTTCCTCGCTTCTTTTGGTGACTATCTCTCTAGTAGTAAATTACACAAATAGGAAAATAACACTGACATCTTGCTTTATCAGATATATTTACCAAAATTACATGAAAATATCTTGAAATATTATAGATTAATTTTATTCAAAGAAATTGCCATTAGCTTCAACTACATCTTGAAAAACTTCTGCAAGCCTTTCCGATGGTCTCCTTGTTTAAATTGGTAAATGCTGTCATTATTCTTGCTTTCAGTTCATCGTTGTTGTGGCACAGTTTTATTTGTCTCTTGCTCAACTGTGCCCGACACATAATGTTCAAGGGAATTGCAATCTGGGAAGTTAGGGATGATGTGGTCTCAGAAATTTTCTGACAATCAAGAAGGTGTCTCTAGCTTGTGCGACATGACACAGAGTTCTCATGCCAGATCTTTCAGCAGTCACCCTCTCAAATCATGGAGGTGCCCGTGGCGTAGTCGTTATCGCCGTAGGAAATGAACACGGCGATACGAGTTCAAATCCTGGACGAGACTGATTGCATTTCACATAGCACTAATACCCTTGGGAAAGGTATGAATCCAATAATTCTCCCTCCAGCTATGGGTAAATAGTAGGACAGACTAGGTTCTTCAGCCTTGGTCAGGCAACTAGTCTAGGAGAAGGAAAAACTCTGAATTCAAACCTGTTAAACTCCGCTTAAAAATTGACCTTGTGTCATATCCTGCCCGAGTGGAGGGGTTGGTAAATAGTACCCTCTCAAATCAGGGCAGTATTACTTCCTCTAGACACTTTATGTAGGCCCCTATGTTAAGTCAGAGGTCATGTGGGCAGATGAATGGAAGCATTGCTCATAACCAGCCCAAACACTGTTCTGGATTGAGTGTTTAGTTTTCATCAATATCAGTAAATCTAGTGAGAATAGAGCAAGCTAACAGTTATTCTGTGGGTTCAGCATGTTTGTTTGAAGAAGATGCTCGAGTTTGTTCAAAAGCTTTGCAGTGTAGTCTTTCTTCTTGTCCTTCATGGCCTCTGATAAAAATTGGCCCCTTCTCATCTTTTATGAGAAATACCAAATGTCTTTATGCACTATCTGCCTGATAAGAAACTCAGACACTTCCACCATGTGCCTCATTGAATTGCTGGGATCATTGTCGATCATGAATTGGATTTCACCAACAAATTCATGAGTTATTTTCTTATCAGAACAAAGCTTCTAAGCTGCCGTACCTTCATAATCAGCATTGGACTCATCTCTTTTTGAATCCTCTACTTTGTTCCCCAAAGACTCTGAAATCTTTGTATTAGAGCTTCCATTATGAATGCTAAGCAGTACAGCATGCTATTTCCAAATTTCTGGAAGAGTAAATTGCATCATGGTCCTGCTTTCCTCACAAACAATGCTCAACTGACTTTAGTTTGCAGCACAGTAGACAAAACCTGAAACAAACAAAGTGCATGCCCTAAATTAATAATTTAAAATGATGACAATTTATCCATAGCACCTTGTATATTTATTATTCCCACACACGATTTAGTAGAGTATTATGTAATGCTACATACAAAAATATAAGCACTTTTTGTTTCAATATTAGAAAAACTTTTGAATAGTGTTGTAAAATAATCAGCAACAGATTTAAATATTGTGAATTGAATTACCATGACCAGCCAGATTTCCTGGTCATGGTAATTCAATTCACAATTCCTCTACTTAAAGAAAATGTACATAGATTTAGATATATTTGTTACCATCTATTTCATGAGACTGTAGCTCAGAGGTTTACACCATTAGTTAAAAGGTAAAAAGAAAAAAAAGAAAGTGATCTTAAGCTTATGTAAAGTATCCAGGCAGCCATATCCAAGCTATTAACAAAATCTAAGTTGTTCATTAACTTAAAAAAACACCACTCATTCTGTAGACCAATTATATATATTGTATTTAGTCCCCCCCCAACAATTATATATTGATTATCAAGGAAGTATGTTATGATATGATTCAAGAATTAGACTCAAGTCCAGACTTCATTCAGTTGCAATTGACACATTCTAAGACCTAAAAATAATTACATCAGTCAACTATGAATATCAAAAGCAGTGAAAGATGAAATGAATTCTCAGTTTTAAGTGAAGTTTAAGCAAATTCACAAGAGATAAAGATTTCATAACACTGTAACGTCAGGAGGTGAATATTATAAAGTACACAATATTGATAGAAAACTATATGCTTAACTGATAACTAAACTAGTGAATTATAAAAATTTAAAATATTGAGATAACTGACATAAAAAGAATCGTGTCTACTTACTGCATCTATTTCATTAAGAGCTTTCCAATGTTCAGTAGGTGCTTTGATGAATTCAGCTGTCTGTTTTGTCCTTTTCATTTCACTTGTCCAAACTTTCAGATCTTGAATGTTTTCACTCTCCACAAACTTTGCTAATGCTTTAGCATACTGTAAGAATCGATGGAGAAAAAGATAGAGGGGAAAAAAGGCAGAAAAAACACAAAATAAAATAAATTGCAGAATTTGCAAATTTAGCTTACTTGTAAAACATTAGAATGATGGCAAGGACTGAAGGAGCTATATTTTCAATTTAAGTTCCATAGTGTTAAATAATAGGCTTTGGATCTGAGAGACTTGTCAACTAATTGTGATTAATAACAAAAGACATCTAAGTTTGGTTAAATAATAAAGTTTTTACTTTACAAATCAGCTGCCCAATGCCAAATAGTAATTTTAATAGAAAAGCAAAAGAAAAGCTGTAAAGTCATTTAAAAAATGTTGTAGTTGGCAGAGGGCATTATATTAACTATTGATATTGAATTATATTAAATTGATGTTTAACCAATTCAAATAATTCTTTGATTGACTATTACGGCATTTAGATTTGATTTAAACATTTTTTAAACTAGTTTAATAAAAACTAAAATTTAGTTAAAACCTTAATAGAAATAGGGTCTTTTTTTTACCACCCATCCATCAATTATGAATTCTGCTTTGTTTCTTGGACATTTTAAGCATCTAAGTTTATCTGACAAAGAATTTAGTCCATTACAGTGTTGATAAAAGGTGTACCAGAAATAACTGACATTTTAAACGATAACCTGTGTGTTTCAAGTGAACTTTGGTTATAATAGTTCCATCCAGTTAATGTTTTACAATCTTTTCTTTCAGATACAATGATGGCTTTGACCAATCACAATTTGTTTGCAGGTGAAACATTTTTTTTAAGACAGGGGAATCTGTAATTGCTACACAGAGAGCTTTTCATCAGAATGCTGCCGCTGCTGCTTTAGATCATTGCAAAGTAAAACATGAAACGAGCTTGAAAAACTTTCTGTGTAGCAATTACAGACTTAGCAGTCTTAAGAAAATCTTAACAGAAAATGCAGAGTGTGCACCAGTCCAAGCCCCAATTGTATCACAAGAGGAAAAGAAATAAGATTAATTAGATGGAGCTACCATTAGCATTTGCAAAAGTTCACTTGCACATCACACAGGTGACAGTTTAAAATGTGGGAAGTATTTCTGCTGCACATCGAATAAACATATTTGGGTTAGGTTATAATTTTAAAGAGTTTATCTTGAGTGTCATTCAGACATAATTGTCATGTAGTCTATCACTGAGAGGAGAGAAATAAGAAATTTCCCCTACCCCTCCATGTTTGAATTAACAGGCTGCCAAAGACTGACTGTAAAAAGAGAAATAAGGAATGTAGGTCAATTCCTCGCAGCCGAAGTAACAAATCTGGGTCAGGATGAAAGCCAACAGATGTTTGCACTCTGTGACCAGATGGATAAAGAAGGGGATATACTGGATAGAGATAGTAGTCCGAATGAATCGCCTGACAGGGTGAAGGAAGAAGAAAGAGGCCGAATGATTGGCCAGAACCCTAAAAACGGAAGTAGCACCCTTTTCGTCAGCGGAAACAGGAAAAAAAAGAATTTAGTTTTGAGGACAGAGGTTGCCGTGAGAGGATGCGGGATCTGATACAAAACTCTGGGCGAAGAAGCAGAGCCGGGGTTTTCAGGACAGCAGTTGACGTGATAAGATGTAATGAAACTGCCGCCGAAATTCCAGGGAAAAGTGGAAAGAATCTTGGACAAGAGGATAGCAGACACCTTCAAGCCAAGCTATATAAAATCCCGCTAGCCCGTAAAAAGGAAAACACTCTCAGAAGGAACCCATCGAAAAGCTAAGTAAACCTTAAAACCTTAAAGCTAAGTAAACCTTTTCTGCCTCCATCCTTCCTAAGTATTGCAATTACATACTCTCTCTCTCTCTCAATTTAAAGAGGGAAGAAAGAAAGAAAAGAAGAAGGAAGAAAGACATTTGTATTTCGAAATTATCCGCTGATAATATAGCCCACATGTTAAATATGTGCGTCCGCATGTATTAAAAACCTTGTTATATTTCATATCTCTCCTCGTGTCGAAATTTATTCATTGTGTTGTCTGCCTATCAAGTTGTCTTTTGCATGTTCATTTTCAGTTTCATTTGCCTCAATTTATTCTCGCTAAATGTCCTATTTGCCTTTAAAAATATTACACGGGAAATTGGAATTGTCGACTATGATAAATAATATTATATCTAAACCTAGAGGCCTATATCTTCCATTATCCTAGGGGTAGGAAGAGGTACTGGCCTGGTGGGTGTGTGTGTAACGTGAAATTTGGAAACCCCGTGCCAGCGGTGGTCAGTCTAGCCCCAAATTAACCCCCACATTATCTGCCAGTTCCCAAATGCCCGAGAAAGGACTCTTAACTAGGACTTATTCTGCAAGGGATCAAGTACCAGACTGTG